>CM075444.1:12202315-12802315 GCA_037832335.1 Carallia pectinifolia | reverse complement strand
CAAATTGAGCTAGTTGCATTGGGATGATTTTTGCGCAAGGATGAACCTTAATGAGGGTAGTGGTTCAATCAGATGAAGGAGGGAGGAAATAGTGTCTTAAAGATTACGAAAATTAGTCAGCTTTGATTATATCTTGTGTCTTTAGACGTATGTTTTATGAATCTACAAGGCAATTAGTTATTGAAGGTTGTTTAGATGCTGAACATCTCCTTAACTTGTCTTTTATCTTGTGATAATATCTGGCAGACTTAAATATTTTCTACTTTCATCTACTACTTTGTAATGGCGTTAGTTAAAATGAATGAGTAAAATTACGATCTACTCATATGTTTTTTTGCACATTTGCAATTCATTTACTGCACATACTAAAGAATCTAGTCTTGGTTTGTCTATACCCTATTAATGTGTATAGATGATCTTCATGCTGGTCCAACCCATTATGGGCAACATACTACTCACCCAACTCCTGACAATAAGGTAACCTTGTTGCCCAAGCCTTATTCCCCAGGGACTGTACCTAATCCCACAGGTTGCCAGTGTTTGATCTCACTTCCCCAAAACCTCATTTAATAAGTAGTAGTTTGGACTTTGGTCTACTTATTTATTGGAACACTTTGAACTACTTTGTAGTCATTACCAAGGGTGTCCTTCTTGGTGGTGCTGAATACTACTTACACATAAAAGCCTTGGTATTAATATACTCTTTTTATTAATAATCATGTTCTATTTGTTAATGCCTTTTGTTTTGCGATATATAATACATATTGTCTTGTTTATAGTCTCTCTATAATTAGTATTGCATTCATTTATGAGTGTTAATTGTAAATAAATGGATAATAAACAAATCGATGATATTAATTTGGAGGCCGATGACCCGCACACATATGATGAAATGGTGGGGCATACAACCAATGCCCACCATATTCAAAACGAATGAAGCATCTTTAGAGTTAATATGAACGTCAAGGAAGAATGGTTGTGGTTCGAAATAGATGGATCAACTTTCTTGTCGATTGGGAACGACAAAGAAGAATTGTTGTGGTTCAACTCATCTGATATATTGTCCACGCCTTACACTTAATGTAGATGCATGCAATGTTGCTGGATAAACCTTTATGCCAAAATTATCATGAACGAAATCATAGATGGCAAAAATTAATGGCACAACTTATTCAAAATGAACGGACTTGTCGAGAGATTGTTCGCATGGGTCCTCAAGCCTTCCTTGAATGTTCTCGAATATTAAGAGCAAGAGGTCACATAAAAGACTTCCGCCTGTCTATGATAGAAAAGCAAGTAGTTAAATTCTTATATGTTTTGGGTCAAGACTAAAAATATCGACTTTTAAAATTTTATTGGAGTCGTTTGACAGAGGCTGTCAGTCGTCATTTTCACAATGTCTTATGAGCTATAATATCTCTTGAAGCTAAATTCCTTAGATAATCAGATGGATTAGAGCTGTTACCACAAATCATGAATAATCCTAAATTCTACCCATATTTCAAGGTAATTTATTTAAAATTTTTTTGTAGTAAAAAAATCAAAGTTATATGTTACTTGGTCATTAATTTACGAGATAATTGTATATATATTACCTATTTTACACAAGATTGTGTAGAAGCAATTAATGGAACTCATGTTAGAGTAAAAATACTGCAAGCAGATGCTCTTAGATATTGTGGAAGAAAAGATTGGGCCACCCAAAATGTTTTGGCCTCTTGTTCATTTGATATGAAATTTACATATGTGTTGGCTGGGTGGGAAGGGACAACTTCTGATTCTAGAATATTTAAGAATACACTAATTAGAGAAGACAAGTTCGTCATTCCAATAGGTAATTATAGTTAAAAAGCCCACTAATATGAAAATCTTAATAAATTTATATGATAACATTAGCCCCTTTACCTTAGAACAATTTCATTTTGGTAATGTGGGTTTCTCATTACGAAGTGGTTTACTTATGCCATATCAACATGTCTGTTATCACTTGAATGAGTACTCAAGGCATGGTCCTCAAAATACTAAAGAACTATACAACCATCGTCATGTTGCACTTCGTAATGTCATTGAAAGAGCATTTGGTGTGCTGAAAAAAAGATTCCCAACTATATCTAGTGGGAATGAGCCTCATCACTCATAGATACAACAACTGAAATCATATTAGCGTGTTACATCATTCATAAATTTTTAATGGTGGTTGATCCGGATGAAAGCATGATTGCTATATTTGACACAGAGCTGTTACAAGAGGAGGGAAATAGTGAGGATGCTTTTGGAGCCAATACGGCTGAAATTGATTATACGCAAGCAATAGATTTAAGGGAATCTACTGTACAACAAATGTGGTAAGATTACTGTTGTAATTAAATAACCAAGTTGTTGGCATTCCTCTTGTAATCAATAACTCTGGTAATGTTAAAAGTTATCTTGAACAACGTTTGGATGATGTATAATTAGTATCATGGTTTCCAATTTCTTTATCTTAATTCATTATCATGCCAAGATAATAACTTTTATTAGGTTATAACGCAAAGCACTGTATCCAAATTCTATTGGTACTAATATTCTATGGTTGTGCACTTTTGTTGTCTTGATAATTGGTACTAATATTCTTTTGCTAGTGGTCTTGTACTCTTTATTTTATTTTTACTCTTTCATTTACCTTTAATTGAAAAAAAAATTACCTAAACAACTTGACATATTGGATTATTGAATGTCAATTGGAAGAAATAAAATTCTGGCCATATCTAGTACTGTTTAGAAGGATCTGTGGATTACTGGAGAAAATGGCAGTACAAATAGTGGGATACTAAGCTAACAAGAAAATAGACATCTGTACTTGCAATATCAAATAAGAAAATGCATTTATTTTCTATCTGACATAAATATTGAATGATATTCTACTTTGCATTTTTTGAAGTTTACAGTTTATTTTTCAATAACCTCTTGTAGCCCATAAGGGACACAAGAATTTATGATTTGGATCATCAATTTCTAATTTGGATCATTTTTTTTTTAATTTTGGTTTTTTTCCACATTTAGATGACAGGTAATCATTGTGAATTCTAGGTGGGATAATAACAAAGTGCTTTTGAGGGCTTGATTGTCCTATTAACGCTTGTTTAATCTTCTAATAATTTCTAGTTGAACTTACTTGGTTTTCACTACAACATGGAGAATGTAACTTGAGTTATGCAGCAGCTTATTTCAAGTGCAGGGACATGTCTGCAAAAGCACAAAGGCTTAGTCAGAAGATGATGTTGTACTTGGCTACATCGCTTACATTTTAGTTGACAATTGGATCATTTATATAAAGTGGATAAATATAGAAAAACATATTGTAGTACAACTGAATTTAAATATAATACAACAATATCACATTCACATTCATTAGCATCATCTTCATTTTTAAAATAATGTAATATTTATATTCCAAATAATACTAAAAATATGAAATTAAGTTCTTAAAAAAATGATAAATTATTATTTTTCCTCAACAAGATAATTTCAAATCTCAAATTCTACAGTTAAATACCTATAATAATAATGTCATTATTAGTATCATAATAATAATAATAATAATAATTATTATTATTATTATTATGATCATCATCATCATCATCATCATGATTATCATTTTGTGGGAAATTCAAAATTTTTGTAATCAATTAGCATGGTGATCAAATTGCATTTGTTTAGTTATTAACAAAAAAAAAATTTTGAAAGTTGATCTTAGAATATTTATAGAGATGCTAATATTTTACAAAAAAAAAAGGATTTACTTCAACAAGTAAAGCATGTGGGATCTATTTAGGGAACCAGAATTCCAACACACACTAATACTTTTGTTGTAGGTTCTATGGCTCATCTTCAATGATAATTGTTCTTGACACAAATTTTTTGTTTTAGGCTCCACTTCGGTTGATCATCAAATGCTTTTATTAGAAGGAGTCATTGCCCATGTTCATTAATATAATTGTGTGCCTTCAAACAAAAAAGGTAGTTGACAATGCGCAGAAATAAAAGGACTGCAAATGTAAACAGGGAAAGTTCAATGGAAAGGGATTATGCTTCCAATTATAGGGTTGGTTCTATAGATCAAAGCAGTAATTTGGTGTGGCAACTAAAATGGACAATATGTTGCTAGACTGCTTACTTGAGGAACAGCAAAAGGGTAACAAACTAGATAGGACTTTTTCTCACAATACTTATGTAAATGTGGTGATGACCTTATGAGATCACTTTGGTCCAATTATTCAAAGAAGCAATATTAAAAATAAGTTGAAGATTCTAAAAGGGCGTTTTAATGAATGCAAGGATTTGTTTCATAGTCTAAGTGGGTTTACATAGAACTTAGTAACTAAGATGTTTGAAGCTACAACTAAAGTATGAGAGCAACTAATCTAGGTAATCACATATTTCGAGCCTTGAGATATTGGTTATTATTGATGTTAATAATCTTGTTCACATATACCTTTAGTTCAAACAACATGCAAGAGAAACCTAAAGCGAGGAAATGGTTGCAAACTCCAATTCCAAACTTTGATAAATTCTATGAGCTCTATGGAAAGGATAGAGCAACGGGTAATCAAGCATTTAGTGCAAAAGAGAATTTCAGACAATGGCAAAATGAGGGGACTTCTGTGTTTTTTGACTTGAATAATTTTGGTGACCCCGTGATGCTGTCTTGTACTTATTTCCTTGCCAATAATATGGGAAATTCTAGTGCCAACCATACTGCGTTTAGTCTAGACCAGACCCCGTTTGCCAACTCTCTGGAGTCATCTTTTAAAGGAACGAAATGCAAAGCGGCACTAATAAAAATGTTAAAAAATCAATATAAAAGACTGAACATGGGGATCGATACTGTCTCCAAACTGTTGGAAAAAAGTAATGATATTACTGATAATGTCTTAAGAGTGTTTGAAAAGAATAATGATATTGTTGAGAAAGGAAATCACATTTTTTAGCGATCTCTTTACATTTTGGAGGGTGGTCGACCCCATGTTTATTTGGAGAGAAAAATCTTTGCCAAATTAAAGCTCATGGGCTTGCACACTCATATTTTTTATGCACTACTTATAGATTGTTATCAAAGAATCAATTGGCAGTAAGACAATTTTTTGGGTTGCAGAGGAGAATCAATTGAAAGTTTTAATGGATTTTATGAATGCTTCCTAATACATGAATCCTTTAAAATGTGAAGACTTATGGGTAATCAATTTTTTATTGATTGTTTTTTAAATATTCCTTTACTAGCAAGCTGATGAATTGTTGCTTTGTTTTCTTAAAGGTAGTTGGAGCATGTAATCAACCATAGAGTTACTTGGGATGACATATATTAACTCTAAGTAAGGTATTATGTACTATAACTGATCAGATGTAGCTAATGGATGGCCAAATTTGTGTGGTTTTCTTCATGAACTTCCCTCTATTAATTTTGTGTGTATGTGCTAGTCAGCCTAAAGTATCATAAGGACTACTACTTGGATTTTCTGTTGTAAAAGTTTGATGAATATGCTGTAAAAATGTCTTTTAAATTTGGAAAGCTTACTAGTGCCTTGTGATTGTTGCTGAAACAGTGTTATTGGCTATTAGTGTGATAGTCATGCTCTCTTTGTACATGGATTATGGATTGCAAATTTGCCATTTGGACTGCTTGGCTGGATATATGTCTTTTTGTATAATAGTTTATTGCGTTAATTATGAGTCCTCTATTAATAGAACAACTCTTAGATAAGCATTTATATGAAAGAAATATCTAATTGTGCTGTATGACCTTTTTTTCCCTTTATTTTTTGTGTATAAATTTTTTTTTTCATATTTGTCTGCAATGTCTTGCGTTTTCATCATGCTTGCCTTGAAGATGATTGGTGATAGTGCATTTCCCAAATTTGCATGTAATTGACAATCTTTTATTCTAAGTATTCTATGTACATAAGAAAACAAATAGAGTTTTACCACTTTTATATCGTATTTCTGAAAGATAGTTGATATTCTTTTGCATCATACTGAAAACACATGTGTAATCATGCACATTTGAGATATTAGAAATCATCTCCTAAAAAGGGAATTTTATTCTCTGAGACTTCAGGACAACAAGATATATAGTTATATACTGATGCAAATTGGGCTGGAGCAATAGATGGCAGACGCTCGATTTCAAGATATTTCACTTTTGTGGGACACAAGCTTGTTATATAGAGAAGCAAGAAATAAAATGTAGTTTCACGCTCAAGTGTAGAAGCGAAATATAGAGGAATGGCACTTGGAATTTGTGAAGCATTGCGGTAAGATTTCTCTTGTAAGATTTGAGTTATGCATCAAAAGAACTCATCCAACTGTATTGTGATATAAAGCAGCATATGATATAGCCTAAAATCCTATTTACTATGATAGAACAAAGCATGTCGAGGTAGATAAATTTTTTATCAAGAAAAATTAGATAAAAGAAGTGTGGAACTACCTAAGATTTGATCAGAAGATCAGTTAGCAGGTATCCTCACCAAAGCAATTTCAAGTTGGATATTATCACGTTGTGTACACAAGTTGGGCATGTATGATATCTATGCACCAACTTAAGGGGGAGTATTAAGATTTCGATTGATTCTCTATAATTAATGGTATGATTCTTTCCCTTTGCTATGATTCTTTCTCTATTTTTTTGGTAGCTTAATTGTCGAGGTCAACAGCTCATAAAGAACTAATGACAACTTGTATCTCTAGGTCAGTATTCATGTATATATACATGTACAACTCTTGAAGAGAATATATTACAAAAAATATTTTTTTACCATCTGTTCAAGAGTTAAATCTCAATATTAGATTTTTTATGACAACCATAGTAAAAGATGAATCCCAAAAAAAAAAAAAATCTGAATCAAACAAAAAAAAAAAAAAGAGATTGGCAAGGCAATTTTTACAAGAGGTGGTTTGGAGAGAGGAAGTAACGTGAAAAAAGAAGTGGACTTAATAAATCTTTTACAAAACGTGGCTTTCACAAGAGGTGATTGAATTAATCAAAAATCTTTTATTATCTAAATAAAATACTTAATAGATGTATAAAAGTGGTTAAAATTTTCTTTTTAGGATTAGAACAGTAGTTCAATTAATAAAAAAAAATTTTAAATAAATACTTATTATAAATATATAAACTTATTTAAGACCTACTTATTAGGATTTTGTAACACAAAAAGACAAAGAAGATCTTCTTAAAAAGAGAGTAAAACTAAACTTTTATCTCACTTGAGTATACCATATAGTATCTAGATAGGTCTGTAAGCCTCAAAATTAGTTATCAATTATCAGCTACAAATAAAAATCCTCTTTTGAGATTTGTTATTTCTCCTCTGGTGGATTTCAAAAATATTTTATAAGTTCAATCGAATTTTGGCTTTTTGATTACCCATTTTTAATGTTTTCTTATTGCATCTAATGATATCACAGTTTGGATTTGACTTGTTTGATATCATCTCGTATTTTTTGCGTTCGTCCTGTGTCTTCTCGTCCGAAGTTTACATAATTGCTCCTACATACAATCCCCGTTTCTTCCTACGTTAACATAATCGTGCCTCTATACAATCCGCTTGCATTTATCTAGGGAAAAACAAAAAACAAAGCAAAAAGGGTTTATATAATTTCAAGAGAAGTGGCATATGGTGGATTGGTGGATTTGTTATGTTCATGGGTTAGATAACGATATCGACTTCTGGTTGGTTTTATATGTCCAGTTAGAGTCGTTCCTTAACCAAGTGGTAAAAGTTGAACTGTTTGACTTTGAACCAGGAGATGGGGTGCGACCAGGTTAATCCATTCAATTACGTTAAGAAAATAAATGGAATGCAGGAGATGCATGTGAAAGGATGCAGAGAACTTATGAAGCAGCCTGGTGGTTAGGTATAGGTATTTAACCCACCATGTGAAACAGACAGTGACTTATTATCAGTCCAACCGACAATTACCATTTAGTTGTCCTTCTCTCCTGATCGGTTTGGACATTTATTTTGCAATTTTTGTCACATAGGTAGGGAGAATTTTCTTCAGTAACTTGTGAATACATCAAAAGAAAATGTAATCAACGAACTTTCCTTATGGGATTAATTCAGGTTTTCTTTTTTTAAATATTAAAATAACACTTTTTTTTTTGTAACATTACCTATAATGCAAACTCAATTTCGTAAAAGCATGTGAGTTCACCAAGTAGGAGTCTGCATTCCAAAAACATTTAGACGAGTTACCAACTAGTTGAAAAACGTAGAGCTTCATTACATGGATATGGACAACTTGGTGCATCCCATAATTGCACAACCATCCAATTTACTTGTACGGTCTCCATGATTAACTGCGATCTTGAGTGTGAGTCCGTATGGGAATCGTCCACATAATTTTTTACCAAAAATGTAACTCAAACATTATTGTTACACTTATTTGTTAATTACTTTAGAACGACACAATTAGAAGCCAAATCTTTAAAGAGAAGCACGGAATCGAAACAGATGCCTCTGATTGCCATAGTAGCAGAAACATATGCAACCAATTAATACCTGTCGTTCTCTTTCCAACGGTGAGCTGAGCGCATATCAGTATACTACGATAAAAGTACACTCTTCCCAAGCAGAATCTATAAAGTTTTAGGAGCAAAGGACAAACTCACAATTGTGGTTCATTGTTCATCCGTCTATGGGAACAAATTTCCACCCTCATTGTCATAGTTTTCAATTCCTAGTTTATTGGAGTTCAAAAATGATTTTCTGCACGTATGACGTAGAATAAGTGCTGGACAAAATATTGAATCGCTTACATATGATCTGGAAATAAATAGTATAAAAATCGATAAAATTACAAAAACATATTCAAGTTAATTTGTCTCCAATCCATACATTACATGTATTGGTTGGTACATTATGGTTAGTTTTCCAATACATAATCATCATTAACAGTGAGGTGAGAATCATAAATGTGCATCCAAGAGAGATGATATTGCATTACAATTCTGCAAATAAAATGCATCAAATTAACTACGTTCAAAGTTTAATAAGAAAATAAAAGTATTAGCACGTAGCAACCAAAATCGAAGAGAGAAGTTATATAGTTGACTATTAATACAAGGAGCGGAACGAGGACAAAGACACCACCGTCCACCGGTAAATAAACATTCTTTCAAACCCAATTTGCCTAAAGCTACATTGGACAATCAATAATGAGCACCAATACATGTTATGAAATTTGATATCATTATTGGTATTTCGATTGATATTAAAATTGATATTTTTAAAATAAAACTGATAATTTTTTAAAATGAAAAGATAATAGGTATTTTAAAAATTATCAGTCTTATTTTAAAAATATCAATTTTAATTTTAATTGAAGCACCAACCGAGACACCAAATTTTAGAACAGTACAATTTTCTCATTAATGATATAGTGTACCAAATAATAAGAGACGAGAAATCAATCAAGCTGAAACAACAAATAAGAGTAGTATATTATAACAATTAAGGTACTGCAAAGAAATTACAAAAGCAAGGAAAAGGGTTATAGTTAATTAAACGTCAAACAGTGAGGTTAATCTTCTTAACTAATTAAGTGGTGGTAGTTGTAGTAGTAGTTGTGGTGGTGGTGACTGCAGGCTGGTTTTTCTTGGCTAGATTGTGCTTGTTATTGTGCATCCAAACCTTCAGGACTCTTCTCTTGACACCAATCTCTTGGCAGAACTGTTGCACCACAGATTCTTCTTGCTTTTGCATCTTCCACCCAACTTTCTCTGCAAAGTCGAGCATTTTGTCCTTCTGATCCTGCGTGAACTTTGTCCTAAACCTTTTCTTCACTATATGCGCAGGCCTGGCAATCAGAACCCCACCACCTTCTTCTTGCTCGTCGGACTCCGATGGAATGGACCCCATGTTGTAGGCGGACAATATCATCTGCTGGTGCTGCTGGTGGTGGTGGTGATGGTGGTGAGGTGCAGCAGCTGCTGTAGAGTACCCTAAAGCCTCGGGGACCAAAACGTTGCTGTGGTGTCCTGAAATGACTTTCCTTCCTAGCCTACTGCTGAAATAATGTGGGTTTTCGTGATAGAAATCAGGCGAGTTTTCTCCTTCTACTTCTTTTCTGTGGAAGTTTCTGTGGCAATTGCAGGCTGAGCAGCTAAGAGCTTCTAGGCTACCCTCTTCACCACTTGGCATGAACTCTCCACATCCGTCAGTGGCATTTCCTCCCATTGCAGCTGCATGATTTTTGAGGCACTCTCTGTACCTCACCATTTTCTTGAAATTAGGTGCATGATGGTCCTGTTCTAGGCTTGTGAACACATAGGGGCCGTTGGTGGTGGAGGGGATTTGATGATGAGATAATGCTGAGGAAGGGATATTGATATGGTTTTGGTGGGGTGCAGAACGATCATAATGATGGATCAAGTGCCCATGCCCGTGACCATGGCTATGGCCCCCAGCAGATGTACTATTTATTGGAATGGGTATCTCCACATCATGACTTGAAAGTTCCATTTCCTAATCTCTTTTTGGAGGGCAATTATTTTTTTATTTTATTTATGGCTTGCCTATTTGTTTGGAGAATTGAGACCAAAAGAGAAAGGAACTATTGAACAAGACAAAAGGATAACTAGGAGAGATAA
This sequence comes from Carallia pectinifolia, assembly GCA_037832335.1. Lineage (NCBI taxonomy): Eukaryota > Viridiplantae > Streptophyta > Magnoliopsida > Malpighiales > Rhizophoraceae > Carallia > Carallia pectinifolia. The sequence goes on along the minus strand of CM075444.1, from coordinate 12,791,682 downwards.
ATGGTTAGAACCAAAAATCCTAAAGAGTTCTCCCAATTGTCTGCCCTTTAAGAAGCATTAACACACATGAAGACTATTACCCCACGCCATGAATTCTAAGAAGCTCTTTTTGGATAGAACTCTAAAAAATGATTTTAGTGAATAACATAAGAAAATGACACACTCTACTTAGTAACTTTAAGTAACTATAATACAACAACTTTAGTGGTAACCGTGTGGTGGAATTGATCGGAGAGAGCTGTAGAGATCCACTTTCCATCTCTACACATTTCCATCTCCATGCGCTCTTTGGCACAGAGAGAGAGAGAGAGAGAGAGAGAGATAGAGAGAGAGAGAGAGTTGAGTGGTCAACAGCAAAAGGACTCCTAGAAGAGAAGGATGACTAACAAATAAAGCTTCTTTATTTATTTATTTATTTTTTCCTTCTCTGGAAATAGAAATGTCTACAAGGACAAAAATGAAGAAAATCCCCGAATGAACTTCAACACTTCTTTATCATGTATTATTTGAACTTAAGTATCTTCCATTGTAGTTGTGGCAGAAGATATATGGAAGATTTTGGCCAAGAAGAAGAGAAAGAAAGGAGAATTTGGAGAGACAGAAGAGGCACAACAAGTGGGTAGTGAAGAAGAAAAGAGAAAGACACACACAGTGAGATAGAAAAGAGTCTTTTGCAGGTGGGTTTTGCAACTGAACAGACACTAAACAAGGAGTTTATAGTAGTGTTGGGGGCCAAAAAGGAGGGAGAGAATTAAAAAAAAAAATATATTTTTTTTTTTGTGTTATTTAGTGAAGGAGGTTAAAGGAAGGTAAAAAGGGTGGGGTGCTTGCTTTGCTTGCACTATCAGGAATCAAATTTTAACGCCTTATGGAGGAAGCAGTGTGTCAGAGAGTGGAGAGGACAAACCAGGAGAGAGAGTCTCCAAATTAAACAGGCGAGCGAGAGAGAGAGAGAGAGAGAGAGAGAGAGTCGCAAAAAGAATTATGACAAGAGATGTTCTTCACAGGAAAGAGAGAAAATTGTCCACGAGAACTAAGAAGTTTCAGCTTTAAGTTACGGTGTGTCTAGCCCTCAAAAGCCCTTCTTTTTCTTTGCTGCAGCCCTTCTTTTTCTTTTTCTTTTTTTTCCGCAATTAGAGAAAAATATACCAGATTGTAGAGTTAATACTTTTTATTAATTTTTTAATAAAAACTAAAATTTAAATTTAAATGAGTATTTCTCTAAAATTTAAAATCTAAACTCTAAATAAAATATGTAACCTCTAAACTTAAAAAAAAAATAAATTTTTTTTATTCAATGGTCTGGGGTATCGAGCTAACAAACTCATGTCTCAAACTTTTTCCTTTTTTTTTCCTTTATTTATTTTTGCAGTTCTTTTTCTTTTAGGGACGAGAATCATCACGTATTATAAGAAGGCGAAGAAAACAAACATAATTCTCATTCATGAAGATAGACATTCCAAAGAGCACCTCATTAATACCAAAATCAATCGATTGGGTTAGGACGATCTTTGCTTATGTAATAGTCTCATTGCTCATTTAATGAGATGATTTATCTTTTTTTTTTTTCCTTGATTCCATGTATTCCTAATCTATTTTTGTTTTTTTAATAATATGAATTGCTGGTTCATTTTTATTTATTTATTTATCGATACGCTATTTCATGTTTTTGTTTATTTCCTTTTTAGAGGGTAAAGTAACTGCTTCATCGATTGACTTGGATGGATCGCCATGCAATTCGTGTAAATGACTTGCTTCCATTAATTGAAGGAATTATTCCGTAGAGCCAGAAATATCATTTTAGTTTTTTATAAAGCACTTTCACTCACCAAGCATCTAATCCATCTCAAAAACAAAAAAAAAAATGCATTACAGAGCAAGGAATCAGGTGTTTTTGACCTTAACTTATACATTGTATCGATATTTATATACACCGTACAAAAAAAAATCCTCCTTCGATATTTTATTTCTCTTTCTTAATTGTTCGGAGATATAATGTAGTACACATGCCTCTAGCTACAATTTTTTTAAAAACAAAAGTTTGAAAATTCTTTTGTTTCAACAATAACCTTCAGTGTTGACTCATTTAGTGTTTAGGGATTGGGTCCACAGTTACGTTGTTTTTTGGACGACTAAGCTATGGCTAACCCTAATATTTACTATTTTTTTAAAAATGCCAATCACCTTTTATTATCTCTTGTAAATATTTTTATGTTTAAACTGCACAAGGGCAGCCTCATTTTGAACTAAGCATGAAGTTTTCCTAAACCTTAACATATAATTGTATTCGCAGTTTCTCACGTAATTGAGTGCCTTCAGGTTGCCGAATGTTTTTATAAATTGTATGCTATGTGGAAAGTGGAGGCAACTACAATATACCACCACGAAGCTGTAGCGCTTAGGAACTAGTTCATGGAACTAAGTTATAATTATATGCTTGGATGAGAATGGAAAGCTTAGTTAGTGGGCTTTTACTTTACACACTAGTCTTACTGTTCAGGGAAACACTAATCAATTACATATGCTAATTGGTCCCCTTCAATATCTTCTAGTTAAAAAAAAAAAAAAAAGAAGTTCTCTTCATGTAAGACTGTTTAGTTCCTGTAATGTTGAATCATCAACAGGGTTACTCCAATATGACAATGATGTCCCCTTGGAATGCTAAGCAAGATTGCATTTTATGTGCAGACCCATCACATGAAAGGTTGGGCACAGGCATACGGAGAAAGAGGGAATAGTTGGGAATAGTTCCAACTTTCCAAATGCACCACAACATTGGGAGAACTCGAATCCAAGCATTGCGCAGTATCATTATTTATGTCATGCCATTGCCAGATAGGTTAGAAGTAGATGCTGATATAAAATCAACACGTTCTTTTGGTATAAAAATCAATTGATATTTGTAATAGGGGATTAGTAGGTGCCTAGGTGGAGGGGTTTTTTCTTCTTATTTTTTATTTTTTGTTTATTAGAACCACTAGAGGAGCGGTCAGAGAAGGGATTGTGAAGGCAATGTCTGGGGTACGAAGGTGGAGTGCATATACTCACTTGTTAACATTTTCACACCAATACATTAGGACTTTTGTAAAGCCAAACTTAAAATAGTTTGTTTTTTATTTCCTTCCACCTCATTAGAGATTTTCTAATTTAACTATAATCAGTAATTTAGGTTAGCTCAATATTAAATGTGAATAAGAATAAAAGAGTTAATTGGGATATAGTTAAAATAATAATAATAATAATAATAATAATAATAATAATAAAATGCTAAAACTATGGTTATACCATACTCGCTAAAAACTTGAGTAATACTAAGTCATTGATTATTAGTTGCTTAGTCGTGATCCGTCTTTTTTGTATGTATAAGGATCAATAGTTATTTGCATTCATTTGCAGCTTTCTCATCGTAATCGATAAGGTTTGCTTTTTGGTAGAATATTCAACATTACATATAGCTATTTAGGTCCCTTAAGGAAAACTTTCATCTTAGATATCTTGAATTATAATATTTAAGAAAGGAGTGTAAAGTTTACAAGAATCAACAGAGATATTTTTATTATATAACTTACGACTAAATGAACCTTATAAGAGACAAAAAAAAAATGTCACTATTTAGATTATTTGGGTGTTTTAGAAGCCTTGAATGAAGAAAGTTGCATTAAGTCCTACGCACATGACAAGTATGTAGTGGATTTATGAATTAATTCGATTATGTTAAGTAAACATAATTCCTGGATTGATTGAAGATTTCTTATATAGCATATAATATAATCATGTGGGTTCTCGTCCCATAAATTTTTCTCTTTGTTAATTGCTTCACTATGGTGGACACGTGTATTCTTATTAGATAGTCAAGGACACAATCGAGTAACTCTGGGAACAGTAGAAGTTCAGCTTGTGTACTCTTTCTTTTTTTTTTTTTTTCCATTTTTTTGTAATTTTAGTTATTGTGGGGCGTGATTTGATCAGGTCCTGGGTGGAAGTGAAAAAAACAAAAGTAAAAAAAAAAAAAAAAAAAAAGAGAAGAGAGAGACGCCAAATTTTGCCATCTTTTAAATCAAATTTTTAGAATATATATATACCTCCTGAGAAATACGCTTTTTAGTCCAACTTTATTAAATGTAATCATCAAACTCACTTTATTTTTCGTTATCCTTGCCTTTATTCCATACTCCATGCCATATTTAAAGAGTTTTATCCTTCTTTAGTTTTCTGTTTTCATCTAGGTTGTCTCTACTACCTGTAATTCTCCATGACCACCACTTTTTCTTTCTTGCTTTTGGTTTTCTGTTTTTAAATTTTTTTTTTGGTCAACCTGTTTTTTAATATTTAGTTCTACAAATCTACTTGTGTACCATATATCACATAATTTCATGCTGATATTATTTTAGGACAAACTCAGAGCATATCCAACACCAAAATTAAAGCATGCCAAACATTTGTACTCAAACTAATCTTATATCAACTAAAAATTTTTTTTTCTCATACAATCTTATAATGTGTTTTGATTATTAGAAATTCACGAAAAAGAAAATTATAAGAAAATAAAGTAGTTTAAATAGATGAGAAGCGGGTGATAAAGAATATAATGAAAAAGAAAATGAAAAAAAAAGTTTTAAGAAAAGAATATTGATTGGATAGATGAAAAATCAGTGAGAAAAAAATAATGAAAAAAAAAATGTTATTTTCTTTTCCATAGCTCTTTCTTTAACTTGAATTCTCACGATTCCAAACAGACCATTAAGGTCCATCCCTTCAACTTGACCTAATTAACATATTAAAATTTTATTGTTGATAAAAAAAAAACAAAGAAATTTTTGGATAGCATCTCTAACAAAGGAATAATTAAGATCAAATTTTGGTTGACAAAAAGAGCTCCTCTCCTAATTACCAACTAGAAGACGAATTAACCCTTATTGGTACATTTAAGTAGAGGTGTCATAAAGTCATATTATGTCCGGTTCATTTTGGGACGTTTTTAGTTTAGGTCATTTCGGATTTTATTATTTTGCGAGTCACGTTATATTCAATTCAAGTTCGATTGGATCCTTTCGAGTTCGAGTAGAATTCAGGTCGAATTTGAATTGAGCCGTTATTTATTTAAGTTGTTTTTTTCACTAAAGTGAAATGCTTCAATTAAATTTCAAATTCATTCGTATAATGAGCTAAATACATAAATTTAGTTTTCTTTGTCATATGTATATCTATACTCCATAGAAATTGTATCAGTTGGGACATAACATAGGAGAGATAAGATAAGGCAAAAAAATCAAAAAATTAAAAAATCTTTCACTCTTTTATCTTTTTCTTAACCCAACGAATAACTCATATCAAATTTAAATTTTTTGAGTCATTTTTGAGTTCGAGTTGAAAATTCAGATTCTTGACTCAACTTTTTCGCGTGGGTTCAGATTGAGTCACTTTTTGACACTTCTAAATTTAAGTATTCAAATTCTTTTTTTTTTTTTTTCTCTTTTACTGAAATTTGTAGATAGAGAAGAGGGCTTTGTCTTTGGGGGTAAGGGGTCCACAAGAATAAATATTTTGTTCATGACATAACTTTGATCACAACTTTTAAGAAGTTCAGTAGCCAAATTCTCGGTGCTTTTGCAAAGAGGAACGACATATATCCATCAATCTCAATCAATGCCAGTCCAAATTCTTTGTAATATTGCTTTGGAAGCGTGTGCCATTAATTTTCTTCGTTTTTTTCTTTGTTTTCGGTGCAAATTTGTCCTAAATTTTATGGACTTTAGACAAAAAGATGCATCTCAAGGCTACACTACCAAATTTTAATTTTAAGAATCCGGCTGGAGATAGCTTCTTTTTTTATTTATTTATTTAATATCATTACATATAATTATGTTCTCTGTAATAGTTCGAAAAGATGAAAATGGAAGGTTTAGAAAAGGAGATACTATAAAATCAAACTTAACTTCGTAGAAAAGATGCATAAATTTAGCCTCACTCTCGCAAGGTGATCCAAAACATGATCACATGGTCAGAGAGTGAGAAAGTGTTTAAAATGTTCAAATCCTTTTTGATAGATTGAAAATAGAATTCACATTTATTGAAAACATGTTCAATCTTTGGAAATCCCTTCTTTTGTTATGAGTTCCGATACAGATATAGAAAAACTCATTAACGTAAAGTTGACGCAGTTGTTTGTTATGCACTTATTTTGTACTTTTATTGTATATCAACCTTATTATTATTATTATACATTATAAGTTGACGGGTCAAAAATTTATAAAAACTTATGAAATTTATAGTTAAGATTAATGTACAATAAAATTTGGAGAAGCTCTTGCAGTAACCTTAATAGGGGAAAAAGAAAAGGAACTTCTTAGCTCTTCGACAGATATTAATCATCATTGCCAACTTTATAATATTAGATTGATCAACCAGAATCTTGTTAATTTGTAACTAAAATAATAACAGTACGCTCCTGATAAAAAGTCAGTTATCATTGTCAAATGTTAATTAAATCTAGCTAACATCAATAACTTATCCAAAAAAAAAAAAAAAATCAATAACTTTTGTGTATTCATCAACACATATACATGGGACTACTTTTCTTTTGGTCCATTGAATATTTTTTTTTTTTTGACAGTTGAAAGTTGATAACTGAGACTTAGATTATAACTAGACGGTTCTAAAATAATTTAAGGACTAAACTACATAAACACACAATTTCATAGGCTAATTTCTGACATAATAATAGCTGTAACACATAATGTCGAGTTTCAAATCCTTTCTTATTGATTGCTGTCATTTTATCAAAAGTAAAATGGTTAATATATATGATGCATTCATAATTTGTTTATTGCCTTTCAAGGGAACTAACCCTACTGACTAAGTAGAGCCAGCACATTACTTAGAGTTCATCAAATTTGGTTGTTTTCTTCGAACTAAATTATAATGCATTTGCTTATGCCCCTTCATTTCTTGTTTCTAGTATTTGTTAGTTACCAAGGAAATTGGTAAATTTTTTTTCCTTTTTAAAATTTTCCTCATTTGAAGATTGTAATCAAAGACATAATACACAACTAAAAATGCGTAATTTTTTTGCTAATTAAAAGCATTCAATTTTATTATTTGTAGACATAATGTTTTTTCATCCTCAAAATGTATTAATTAACAATTCCACGCTCATTTTCCTCCTAGATAGGAAACATTATTTATTTATTTGCCAAGAGGAAACTTTGTTTTATTATAATAACAACACCCATCCTCTAGCCTCTCCTTATTGGTGCCTTAACTTAGAAAACAAAGCTTCCTTAAAGACGCCAATCATTCTGCATTTAGAAATCAAATTGCGTAGTCTAAATGTCTCTTGTTGGCGTGTACTTAGCTATGCTTCTCATTAGCACATCAACTGCAATAATTCTGGACCATTGACTTTATTTTTTGTTCCTAAGTTTTTGATTTAGATGAAAAACCTGTAATATAATATTTGGTGACCATACCTAAATTCTTTCTTTAGAAAATTAATGCGCTGGAAATGAAATGCAAGAGTAACATCAAACCTTGGTCATCATTCTTGCTAACCAATTCATACTCATGTTATCACCTTTCATTTATATTCTGTCTCCCTCTGTCCTTCAACATTTTAAGTGAGAGCATATACATTATTCCAGAACAACATTGTCTTATATTGTCCCTTGACCTTGAAAATGTACAGAATATATGCATGTCAATGACTCGATTTATTTTCATTCACTACTGTTAGGATCCAAAGCTGCCAGCAGGCTATCATTATAGCTAGCTCATTTTGCACTCATGGGTGTTTCATGATTATCTATCTTTATCTTAAATTTTTATTATTTTTTCTTGAATTATACTTTCAAGATATTCTTAGGGTATTTATTGCCTTCATGCGTCTACTCACATTGCCATAAATGAAATTTGTCATGTTTGATGGACCGCACATAAACATTATGTAAGCAAGTCATATAATGAATTTCATTAGTTGCTATTGGAGTTCTTTATGGATGAGTAATATGTAAATTCTGCTGTAAATTTCTGATAGTCTATAGGTATTTCTTAACTCTGGAACGAGGACACTCCCCTATCCCTAAACATTTTTCAACAAATAAAGAAAAAAAAAAGGGGGAAGCCTCGTAACAAATGCCTAAGGCTTGTGGTCCACAAGGTTATCTACAGCTCACGAATTAACTTTGAAAAAAGTAAAATCCACAAGCAGCTAATTAACAATTTGATAGAGCAATGGTAATAACATGCATATATAAAAGAAAACACAAAGGCCATATGTATGAAAGTTATTAACAAAGATTTGTCAACATTCTGGCCAAGCCAGCCACATTAATAAGGCTTAAAAATTGTTCGTGAAGCGATAAGCTAATAATGCACTGATATTGACATAAGGTAGGCAGGGCTTTCTGTCGTTTTGGTCCCTGCCTTACTGCCTCATTAAATAGAATCTTCCTCTTCTTCTTCTTTTTGCATTTTTTTTTTTTTGGGCCTTTAAATTATCAAAGACAAAAAGCAACATTGATCAAGCCGTTGGGAACATTGCCACAAGCTTTTTATTTTTGTCTGGACTTAACACTTATTAAAGGTCACATTAAAGCACCAATATTCTCAAAGAATTGGCATGAGATTCAAAGCAAAGGAAACAACAAAATTAAATTAAATTCTTTTGATTCAATTCGTTAGTATCCATATCTTCCTCCTCACCCCACCACTTATACCTTCCTAATATTTTTTTTTTTTTTTGAACAAAGGGGAACGTTGTATTAATAATAAACGAACCCGTACATAGATCCAACGCTAAGGCGCCGGAAGAACCTGCACAAAGCAGGCATAACAAACGGCCCAAATGGCCTACAGTTGACTGGGTCACAAGGACCCGAAACTAACTGAACACGAGGTTCAGTTAGACGAAACCCTCGATCGAGGGTACAAACCGACACAAAATAGGACCCATCTGAGACCGAGGTCAAAGACAGACCTATCTCGATCGGAGGAAGCTGCATAACGCAGCACAAACCGCACTTAGGCGGACCTATGACAGGAAACGACATGGAATAAGCAACAACAGTATCCCACGAAAGAAACCTACAAATAAACAAAACAAACAGTAACAGTAATAACATAGCAGCACAGAAAACTACAGCAACAACCAAACACACCCCAAGGCCTAAACCAAAAGCTAGTAACAGGGGGATCCAGAGGCAACGGTGCTCGTCGGCGGCAATGGAGGGGAGGTCGGCGGAGGGGGCAGCAGCATGGACGACGGCGGGGCCAACCCTGGCATCCCTAGACGCAGGCCAACCAATAGTGGAGACGGCGTCCATGGTGGCCCTGGTGGCTGACGGAACGGCGGGAACAAAAGCAGCGCCGAGAACTAGAGCCGCTACAGTGGATCCAGCGACAGCCTCAACCCCGACGGTGCAACCAACAAAAGCCCTGTTCCACAGCAACAGCGAGGACCTAGGGGGCACCGATATGGGTCTCCGGCACTGAAGCTCCCCGGCACACGGCGGGGGACTCAGTAGCGCGTGTGCCGGCGACAACGATCGAGAGGGGGAGAACAACGCCGGGAGCGTGGGGAAACCGGATCCGGCAAAAGGAGGGTCTGTGGTGTGCGGAAACGGTCTAGATCTGCAGAAACCGAAGGAGGTATAAAAGAGAGGTGAGAGAGGAGGAGAAGGAGGAGGAGGAGGAAGGGGGGAAGGAAGTGGAAGGAAAAAGAACAAGCGACGGAGAGGAGGGGTGAAGGGGCTGGCCGGCGACGGCATTGAGGCACCGCCGCCGGCCAGAGAAACGGCGGCTAGGCGAGGGTGACGCAACAGAGAAAATGAGAGAGTGGCTTATACGGTGAAATACCAGGAAACAACATGATAGTATTACTCTACTTATACCTTCCTAATATACGACCGAGATTGTGACTATAAGGAGAAAAGTCAAAAAGACCATGAGGGAAAAGCAAAATTGCCTTGAATTCCCTCCCTTCATAGCTTTATTGAATTATTGTGTATGAGTTTTCTATTGGTTAATTTTCTAATTAAATATTTATTCCTTACAATTCTTTGCGGCGTTCTTACGAACAAACAAAATACAAAGTCATTACCACCGATCGTTGTGGTCTAGTGATAAGCGTCGAATACTGTCAAGTTAAAAGTCTTGAGTTTAAAAACTATCAGTGCGTTTAGTGGGGTTAAACATACTCCTCCCCTTTATAACACTGGGCTGTACTGTAACCATCCGACAGTTCAGAGGTTGCCCTTGAAGCAGGAGCAATACTTCTTAACAGGATTGTGAGGCACCACCTCTATCTCTCCATTTCTTTAACCAAAAACAAAAAAAAAATACAAAGCCATTAAGCTCACGCATTCAAATGGGTTGACGCAATTATCGTTTGCTGGGCATGAGATCACCCACTTCTGGCTAGATATGTCTCATAATTCAACTTTCGAGTAATTATGCGTAAAATGACTAGGCAGAAGCCTCAAATCCCTCATCTACTTTGAGTATGAGATTACACTTATCCAAAAAAAACAATAATGAAAACTTTGAATAAAATGGCTATTCTCCAATAATCTCTATATTATTAGCATAATAATGATTTCAGCTGAAGCAATGGAATTAATTAGTGCCCTAAATCAATCCCATGCATAAATGACAAGGATTGAGAGTCACTAATTAACTGGTTCGCTGACGTTATTTAAAAAAAAAAAAAGAAAGAAAGAAAGAAAGAAACACAGAAGATTATTTATGGATTTAAGGTCAACCACTTTTTTCGTTCATAAATGTGCATACATGACCGAAGGATCTGAAACAACCTTATCCAGATAAGTTGATAAGAGAGAGAGAGAGAGAGAGAGAGAGAGAGAGAGAGAGAGAGGAGAGAAGGGGGGAGGGTGCTAGACACTTTCAGGGGCTTCCCCTACAATAGGTGGACACGAAGGGAATAGGCAAGGACCACGCACAGACAGCTCATCATCAAGACCCCCATTCTTCGATCTCCAGAACCCAACAAGTCCAGTGATGAACATATGAGGTCAATATTGGTAATTAATTAAGGACAGAAAAAAGAATACCGTTCAAAAAGGAGAGAAAAAGAATGAGACTGCGGCTATGCTTTGTTCTCATCTTTGCTTGAAATCTTGTTTCTAAGAGACCAGACATAAAAATGGACATAGAGGTGGGTTTTACCTTTAAAAAATTATTTTTTGAGTTTTTTTTTTTTTTTGCTAAAAACACTTGATTAGTAGTAATGACGGTAAAAATTGTAATAAACACGAACACAAATTATAATGAATTTAAAACACCTCTTTTTTTTAGACTCATTACAAAACACTATCATCTTTATTGTAAAATTATATCATCCTTGTTGTAAAACTATTTTTTAATAGATAAACTTCAAAAATTCCAAAAAAAAAAAAAATTCTAACACTTGAGACTAACCCATCATACTGCGTCAATTATGTCCAACCTAGGTCTGAAATAAGTATGCATCGATGTTTTCGACTTTGAGAAGATCTATTCTGACTAATATTTTGAGTAAATCAAAATATTTAGCACAAAAACGTAAAAGAAAATAAAATATAATATAATAATAGTTGATAATTTTGTGGCGAGTGAATTATGATGAGTTATGTTCACTAACCTTTGTTGTCATAGCATTTTTTTAGTATCTCGTTGATTTTCTCTCAAGTGGCGCTTTGACAAGGACAATAAACAAAGGCAGTAATTGATGAAAAAAATTAAAAAAAATAGACAAATATGTGATTAGTGTGTACTCTCAATTTTATTCTAATTATTTTTAAAATTCTCGAAATTCTAACCGTGCCAATTCTCCAAACAAAATATCAAGAAGATCTTGTCTACACAATTTAAATTTAGATAGTAATAATTAGTAAAACGTGTATTATTTGCAGGAGCAACTACCATGTACTTAATGGAATACACAACTAAATGAACTGCAGACCTGATTTGGTTGACGAAGCTGACAACTGTAAACTGATAAAGCATGAGCTATGCGGCCACCAGCCTTCCCATAGGCCCATGCTGTTCTAGCACACCTTGGCTGGTCTGCGGTAAGATCCATGAAAAACTCAAAAACGGTGAGGACTGTTTTTATCGATTTCGACTAGAGCTGATATATCAGTGTCAGCAGCCTGCAATGGCACATTTTCAAAAAGATTGCATTTTGGATGGAGAAAAGAATTTCAGCGGTAAAGGGTTGCCTGGATAATTTTAGTCTGCCAAAGCTTGTTGTCATGAAAGCCACAACGTTCAAACAAGCGTTTACAAACAGCTTGTCCTGGACGGCCACCAATATTAAATATCATAATTTCCGTGGGTTTGATGACAGCTATTCCTTCCTCAACAGTCCTAGCAATGAGACCCAATCCAAACTGATCCTCAACAAACCTCTACACGAAATGAAAACCAGAAATCACGAGAAGCATCTAGTATCAGAGCTACAAACTTTCATGGCTAATGCAAACTGCTCACAGATCATTGCCAGACGTCCCATCCCTTGCCGGACACCCCCCACCCCCAATATATATATATATATATGTAGTAACAATGTCAAAACCGACACATTTTAGTTCAAGGTGCACCACTTAGTTTTGCTTAGTTGTCCCTTAAATTATGAAAAAATGGTACAATGATTGAGGGTGTCTATTACCTGAAGAGCACAATAGTTACTCAATGAATAAAGGAACTCTTCACTTGCATTTTCTGTGATCATTTTTGACATTGCATCGGGATTTGGGTTAAGAATCTGCAAGGAGGAAAGCAAGCAAGATCAAAGTACATTCAAAATAATGAACAAAAGGAGCACAATATTCCCACCAAGCATTAAAACACCAACTTTGTCTAGTATTTTTAGTGAGTTCCTATGTTTTGAAAATGTGGCAACACCTGAGGTATGCATCCGACAATTCGTTCGAGTTGAATGTCATGATCTCGACAATAAGCTAGTAGATCAGACGCATAAAACTCCACCCGGTCCAGTAAAGTTTTCTTCTCTGCGTCGTAGATCAGCTGACCTTTCTCATCCAGAGCATTTAATTATAAGTTTATGTTGGAAATTCTTACAGCTCTAGGATTAATGTCAAGCCCATACACCTGCAAAAAGTAAAGCATACTCAAAATGCTGTAAACAGGGTCGTATCAGCTATACAATGAAATTAAGCAATCACATAGGAAAGGCCAGAGAAGATCTATAGTGAATAACAAACCTTTGAAGGCAACCACTTCTCAGCAATGGCAATGGATATCCAGTCATTTCCACAACCAAGTTCAGCGACTGTTTTGTCCTTGAAGAAAGATTCTGGATGTCTATTCAGCCCTTCATAAAAGGTGAATGACCAGTCTTCTGGAACAAAAATGCTGGGCATCACCATCATTGTCAGTTTCTTCCTCCCCGGATGACCTTTGCCAAGCAAAGAGAAGTCTCAAATTTTCCAGGATGAAACAAGAGATGTGGCACAACTTAGTATTGACACATTATCTTATAGTAAAGATTGACACCTAAAGAACATATTGCGGGATGTTGTACTATCATGAATTGGGCACTCAAGAACTATAATTAGTTAAAAACAAAATGATGCGTAAGTCTAAACTGGCTTACATGTGCAAATGCAACCAATGAACGTGACTGGACAAATCAGAGTACTTGTTCAATGGATATGGGTACAAATGAGCTTAAGAAGAGGAAGTAAATAATGCATAACTCAGATGGATAGTGGATCGATTGGTAAAATATTAGTTATCGTTGCCATTGCTTTGTGATTCGAGCAACACTGTATTATCCAAAGCAACTAGCTTGGTTAGAGTGAAATCTAACTAGAAGGAGCGATTCTAATAACTTCCTTGCTCACCCGTTACATGTACATGTGCACAATCTTCAAGAAGACTATCTTAGAATGGAAGTGCTGAAGCATTTATCTGGTATTGAACTGATAGAAGTTCCAGTTATTCGGAGTCCTCAGAAGCCAAATGGCAAATTGAACAAAAGAAATGAGGATTATTAATGATACAAGAGAATTTTAAGTATATTTACACGGAAATATTTTATGCAAGCACAAAATTCTTGCCTTCTCACAAAGAGTATGGATATTTCTCACAGCGAATTCAATGATTAATCTTCTTTTTGAAAAACCTTTAAATAAATTTGGATTTTGGGCTTATTCTGTTTGGTTACGAGGCAAACTGAAGCACAATTTAACTTAATAATTTCCAAGAAGGTATGACGATAATGGGAGGCAACAGAGGGAGTATTCGTTAAAAAAAAAAAAAATTACAAGTGTGGAGGGGAAGGGGGACTCCCGCCGGGGGGGGGGGTAAGGGGTAGGCTATGAAGTACGGACATGAATACGGAAATAAAGACACGATACAGATATAGATACGGGGACACATTAACTTTAAAAATATTAGAATACGAACACGGCTCTAAAATTTTTGTACATCATATATATATTTTTGAACAATTTTATAAATTTTATTAAATTAAGAACACTTACGAATATATTTATGTAGTTATCATAGGTTTTCGAGATTTTTTATTCAGATAACATATCGTAAAATTTTTTATTCTTTGTTGTAGAATATTGAAATAGAAATGTAAGATTTGTAATTAATTTATTTTTTTAAGTCAAAAATAAGTTAGAGTTTCAATGTTTCAGAAACTACTAATAAATGAGAATATTAAATTATAATTTTTTTTAAAAAAATTTTGCTTTTATTTGTTAAATATAATTATAAAAATATTCAGCCGTGTACGCGACGTGTCGAACACTTGTATTTTTTGTGTCCAATATACATATCCAAAAATTTTTCAACAAATATTTCTAACCGTATCAGACACGTGTCTGCTGTGTATCTGTGTCGGATACGTGTCCAACACATCATATCTCCCTGATTGGCCGTGTCCGTAGTTATTTGGGGTAGGAGGGAAGGGGCACAAATAAAAGGTTTTATCTGTCATTAAAAAATATTGGGACAATAAGGACCGAAAAAAAAATGGGACAGCGACAAAAACCAAACAAGATTACAAGATTTGGGTCCTTTCACTGAATATCGGATAGACCTCATTTTTTGCTTTGCAAAGTCCAAGATTTTCTTCCTTTTTAGCATTATCCTCGGATCCATCTCGTTGGTTCTTTTCTTGGAGGAGTGCAATTAGTTATTCTAAAGATGATGTACCGAGATTTTATTTTGAGTAAAATTATAATTATTATTTTTAAAATTATAATTAATATTTTTAAAATGTAAAAAAATAACTGTTTTAAAAATATTAATTCTAATTTTAAAAATAACAGTCTCAATTTTATTCAAATAAAAATCGGCACACCAAAAACATCGGTATGCTAACATTTACTCTTCTTGAAAATGGCAACTAAATATAGAGAAACCCAATGGCTACTGGAAAAAGGACGGAAAAAGGCCATAGAATTGTACATCGCAAGAATACTAACCGACATTTTTCTTTTTTTCTAACCAAAGAAATCCACCAATTGGTTCTACTTCAGATTCCCCGATAATCTCAGCGAACAAACACCATAAATTAATCGTGAGAGTTCTCAAGTTAGAAAGGAGAGTCAAGATAAAGGAGTTCATAAGCAAAAAAGACATAATTCAAGAAGCTTTCGAGTGAAAGAAAGAACGGCTCATGCCCGAAGCCAAATTTGAGAGTTCTGATCCGAAACAGTCGAACGTACGATACCAATGTTAATCAAGTTCAAGCTGTCCTCCTCCGTGCTTTCTTTACGTTGCATACATATAACAATAACATAAATTAAACGTACGATCAAACCCCTCATTCCCCTGTTTTCTCCTCTTATTCCCTCACTTTCTCAGTAACCAAACAGGCATAAATATCCCGCACAATACTATAAATTATACACAGTTTGCAAGAAAGAACTTATGTACATGAATGGAGATATGTAGTAGTAGGAACCTTCATATTGGTTGAGAAGGATGTCTAGGGTCTGGAAATGATATTTGCGGAGGCAGTCATCGGAGTCGCCGTCTTCGACCCACTTCTGGAGGTCCGGTAGGAAGGTCCTGGCCTGGACTCGGGTGTTCGGATCCTCCAGCCTCTCGAGGACCGATCTAAACGCACCGTACGCCGCGTCCCCGGACTGCTCGCACTGTTCAAGAACTCCTCCGCTGTTAGACACGCCGCCATTAGATAAAACGCCGCCCGCTGTAAAGTTAATCGGCCGTCTCCGCCGCCGGCGTTTTGCGTGCTTCACTGTTTTGTATATCAGCTGACACTAATAAGAGAATATGTGCACGTGTGTGTGAATGGGTTCTTTATTACGTACTTGTTATGAAGTCAGAAGAGTGGAGAGGCTCCTAATCGGGAAGCGAGGTTTTTCTTTTATTTTTTATTTTTATTTTATTTGGCCATTCCCGAAGGCGAAAGGTGATATGTATAAAAAAAATCTTAAATTTTTAAATTTTTTTTATTTAAGTTCTAAATTTTTTAAAATTTTATTTCAGTTGTAAACCTTTTAATTTTGTTCCAAATCAGTCATTCTGTTAGTCAAACTGTTAAAAATTACTGTTTACTAATCGAAATTTTTTTAAAAAGGTAAAATATACTATTTCAATTCACCAGTTAACAGAAATACTTTGTATAATCTTAAAAAAAAATAAAATAAAAAATTAAAAATCTAAAATTTCAACTTACATATTACTATTTGAGAGTAAAATACAAGTATTTAATAACAAAAAAAAATTTAAATAGTGTATTTTATCTTTTTAAAAAAAATTTCGTTAGTGAACAGTAATTTTTAACGGTTTGACTAATAAAAGGACTAATTTGGAGTAAAATTAAAAAGTTTAGAATTGAAATAAAATCTTAAAAAAATTTAAAATTTAAATAAAAAAAAATCTAAAAATTTAAGATTTTTTTTAATGCATATCGCAAGGCGAAAGAAAAGTGAAGAGTGAAGAGTGCTGTAACATTTTTGAAGGCGAAAATGATTCGATCGTCCGTCTATGTTCTCAACTTTTTACCTTAAAAAATGTTCTAAGTCAATTAAGTCAAGAAACGGGTGATTGATATTTTTAAAATATAAAAATAATAATTTTTTAAAAATATCAATATTTATTTCAACGATATCAATTATTATTTTAATCAAAATAAATCTCCGACTAAAAATTATCACAACACAAACTTTTTTTCAAATGTTTAATACACGCAGTGGAGATACCGAGAAACCAACCGAGCTGACGTGGAGACATTAAACAAATATATCCAGTTGAAATTGAGAATGATACATCAGAACATGGCAAATGAGGTTAAAAACATCCGCTTGTTGCTCTGTCCCAACACATGAAATGCCACTGCTATTGCCTCTGCTGTCGCTTCTTGCTCTATCCACTTACATTCTACCTAATGCAATCACCTAGGACGATGGTGGTAGTTGCCTCGTGTATAAGCTCCTTCGACCAAACGCCGCCCAAACAATTGGCTGCAATAATTCTTCAATAATCCATCGAAATCAAAGGTCCTGTTAAGTTTTACATGCCTACACACTGTCAAAACCCTAATTTGATTTACTACAATCATCTCATCATCTACCTCTGCAGAGTCAAAAGGAATAACAAAATTTAATGCCCACCCACAATTTGAAGACTGCGTTTTCCCACAAACTCCAGTCACTCGTGCGGTTTTTACCACTGTCTTAGTGTCGAACCTACCTTTTTACCTCTCTTTACAAACTGCCTCCTTAATTTCCAGCTATGGACGACTCGGCGATTGCAACCATAGTTTTAATTTCACGTTCCTTTTATTTCTGGTGCATTATTGTTGGCATTGTTGCCTCTTTCTTATGGGACACCCCACCCTTTGCACGTTGGAATGCTGACGAGGATTACCGCCTTCTCTTGCTTGGTGCCACGTCGACATTCACCTCGGTGAGTTTCTCCCTCAACGTGTATCTTTCGGTTTCTCTAGTTGGGCCCCATGCGATGCATATTGTTGGTTTGACTTGGATAAAATCGGCGCGGTAGGGTATGAGGCATTGAATACGGCCATATATCCCCATTTTTTATCTAATGTTTATCCTGTTAATGTGGGTGTGCGATTTTTTAAAACTACAATGATATTTTTTATTAAAAAAATTAAATGTATGTTTTTATTATAAAAAATATTTTTATAATTTTAAAAAATTATCTACTCATTTTAATTAGACAAATATTCAGATAACAAAAATTCAGAATCTTTTTTTTTTTTTGGTTGTGGGAGGAATTTTGTTTCTCTTTGATCAGGAATTGCGTTTCTCTGTTGTGTATTCTAGACGACGTTGGTTCTCTGTATAATGATTTCCACGCGGAGGTGATTATTTATTAGCACTTGGCATTGTCACCCTGAATCACAATGACTTTTTTTTTTTTAATTTTTTTGAAATTAGTAACCCAGTACTTAAGGAATGGGGGCGGGGGAAGATAAAAGAAAATTTTAAATTTAAATTTTAAATCTTTCAGTCGAAGATCATTATTTTTAACCATCTCAATTATTATTAAATCTTTTTAATGACAATGATTCGTTGATTCAGTGAAGGACTCATTCGACATTGTCTCAATAAGTCAATATTAAAATAATAAAAAATATTTTATAAAAAGAGTCTAAATACACATACACATGGAAAACAAACGACGAGAGTTGTAGAGCAATTGACAAATAAAATTATTTAACTAAATAATTATTGTTTGCAACAACAAAATGATAAAATTATCAGTATCGTCATATCTTTTTAATTAATTTTTTATTACAAATAAAAATTATTTAGTTGTATAATTCAATCGGTCGATTGTTTTGTTGCTCCTCGCATCTGTTTTTCACCCATTCGTTTATATTTTTTATTTATAAAATTTTTTTAAAGTATGATTAAAGTAATATGTATTATTGAATGATTGAAATTGAAAAAAAAATGAAATAAATTTTTAAATATTATTGAATAAACTGTGTAACTAATTTTGTACTATTTAAATTTAGCATAAATTAATCAGAGATTAGAACAAAATTTTTAATGTTAGATATTTTTAATTATGACGTGAATGAAAGTGGTATCTAAATATCAAATATAAATTTGCTATTTTATTTTTTTGTCAGAATAATTTTACATGACTTAAATAGATGGTAATAAAGTCTCATGACATTTGAAAGTCTATCATTTTTTTTTTAATTTAATGAATTAAATTATCTAAAATCTCATATCATTATGTTATTATTTTAAAATTACCTAACTAAAACTACCAACTTTTATCTTTTTATAATAGTTATATAATATTTTCTCATGGTTTATCAATCTTTGCTCCATTGAATTGGGCTTTTTCTCTGAAGGAAAACCAGAAAATCGAATTGACAATGTATTGTTTGATTTTCTTTTGAGATAACACCCATTTTACTCTTAAATTTTTATAAATTTTTTCAATTGAGTTTCAAATCTTTCAATTTTTTCAATTGAATCCTAAACTTTTCAGTTCTTTTACAAACTAGTACATCTATTAAAGGAAGTCAATCAAATTGTTAAAATTGAAAAAATTTATAAAAGTTTAAGAGCAAAATGAGTGTAATCTTGTTTTTAACTCTTGCACTCATTTTGACTAACATTTTCTCTTAAACTAATTGAAAGGTTTAGAACTAATATTGCCTATCGATCGCATAGGTGGTGAAAGTCATGTAACCTACTCAGAACTGCTCAAACCATATCTTATTATTACATGTTGTAGTGTCAGATAAAAATATTTGCCTCCAAGAGAAGAAACTGGTAACCACAACCGCTGTCCATTAGTGGGGATGAAAACTCTATTTATTCTCATAATTGATCTCATATTAATTATTCTCATCGATACTCACAGTCGGGATGCGTATAACAAGGACAACTGTTACAACCATTAGTTTTTTTTTTTTAAGGCGGATATTTTTGCCCGACACTACCACATGTAATAATAAGATCTGATTTGGGCATCTCTGAGTAGGTTACATAGCTTTCACCACCTATGCGATCAATAGACATTATTAATTTTAAACCTTTCAATTTGTATTTGAGATTACATTTTGGTTTTAAATCTTTATAGATTTTTTCAATGCAGTCCTAAACCTTTCAATTTTTTCAATCGAGTTATAAACTTTTTAATTCTTTTACAAACGAATACTTCCATTAACAGAAATTAGTCAAACTGTTAAAATTAACCATTGACCAAATGGAGATAACGGTTTAACTAACTTCCGTTAACGAAAATATCAATTTGTAAAAGAATTGAAAGGTTTAGAACTCAATTGAAAAAATTGAAAGGTTTAGAACTAAATTGAAAAAATTTATAAAAGTTAAGGACCAAAATAGATATAATGCCATTATCTTTTCGGTGGTTATCTTTCGGGACTATGGCCAAATGGGTTCTCAAGGTAAAGAAGAAAGGAGGTAAGACCACAATGATTTCAGGTAAAAATGTTTCCTTGGACATCATGTTAAAAGCGGATGTTTGTATTTTATATTGTGAATGAAAGTGATGGGGTTAGATGTGGAATTGGAGCATGGGACCAATACAGAGAGCAGCATGCAAGCTCTACCAAACCCAGAGTGGAGAAAGGCAAAATCATTTTTCTTTTTTTGATAAAAATAGAAAAGTTGGGTGGCATTCCGACATTCCCACTAAAGAGAATTATCGTATTCCCATGATGGTGCTATAAATCATAATAGTTATAGCAAACACAGCACCAAAGTCAATGTAGGTTTCCTCCTACCACACGTCATGATAAAAATTGAACTTAAAATCTTATGATTAACACATTCAACACTTGTCACTAAACTACCACATGTGGTGGTGAGAATAAAGCAATTTGCTTGCCTGAGTCGTTGATTTTTTTTTTTTCTTTCGTTATACCAAAAAGGATTTGATAGTTTGATGTTGATTTAGGAGCAAGATGGGGCTTAGGATCCCTAATTAACAATGGGATCGTGATGGTCCTCCAGAGACCATCTTGTCAGAAATTAGAAGCAAAAACCAGGATCAATTTCAATTAGGAGACAGTGATCGGAATGACTATTTTCGGGCTCGTTCTCATTCCTTGTCATCACAGTAGAAGATGAGTAAATTATAAACGAATTCCCATATTGATTACAGTTTGGTAGTTTGGTTTATCAAACCTCACTCAAACGCTTACATTTAGCCAAATTTTTCCAAAGGAATGACACTCAACTTATAATTTTAAAAATCGTTCAATTAAAAATTAAATCTAAATAACTATATATTCAATTGATTTAAACTCACGAATAGCCCTTTCAAAATTTAAATTATTAAAAACTCAGATAATTACAGTAGGTTTGGTATTTTATGTTTATCAAATTACACATTCTTTTTTTTTTCATTTTAATTAGATATAATAACAAATTTTTATAATTTTATTAATATATTAATATTATAAATTTAAACGAGATATTCATAAAATGTTCGTAAGTTCAATTCGATGAAGACCTTGTCAAAACTCTTTTGCTTATTTAACTGAAGAAGACGATACTTGACTTATTAGCTAAACAACATGGACACTGAACCTCATTTTATGCTTGTTTATTAAATGACTTAACTTTGAAAATGTCAAAAATTGATTCGACTGGACTTTTTTTTATTTACAACCATAATCATGATTAGTCTTTTTTTTTAATTTTCCGCGAGATGTGGAAACCCTAATTCCTAGCATTAATTTCAAAGTTGATTGGCCACGAGTGGATGATCGAAAGCCGGAATGGTCATCCAAACATATGTGTTCACTTGTTCAAGATAAAAAGAATAATATTTATCAACTTTTTTTTGGAGAAAAATGAGTAGGTTATCGTCTGATTTTGGTTTCCTTTATACGAAAATAAAATTAGTAATATTTCTCATTGTTGTCGGTCAAATGCGTTGTTGGTGATCAACTTTAAAACTCGATTGGCACTCTTTCTAAGTACTTCAAAAATGTTCTAAAAGCATTTTGTTTGTTTACCAAAAATTTTTTTACTTATCCACCTATTAATAAAATTTTACTAAAGATTAGGATCAATTCGAAATATTTTCTTTGTTTGAAAGTAAAATCTCTACATCATTTAGTCTCTCTATGTGAACTAGTATTTCTAACAATGAAAATACTTTTTTGATCCTAATTGCTAATAGAATCAGGGGAAGATTTAGAAGGAATTTTCACAGGAGCAAACTTTATATGTACAAATATAATAATATATATATATGTGATAAAAATAAAAAATTATATTACTTATTTTGAATAATATATATTATAAGTATATCATGTGACTTTTGACATTTTAAATTTTTATGCAATCAATTAAATATTTTTATATAAATAATCATTTAATTGTTTAATCATTCATCTCTCATGTGATTGTGCAATACATTCTTTATATTATTAGTTGAAAAAAATTATTTAGTATAATTGTTATAACTAGCAAAATTGAAGCCAATTTTATAAACAAATACATGTTTGGATATATGATGTATTTTTAATTTTGTTTTCCTTTTTAACAATGATCATTGCTAATAATTTGTTTTGTTAAAAGATAAATTATTTTTGAAAAAGAGTACTAATTTTAACATAAGAAAATATTATTGAAACAATTTTAAAAATAAATGAAAATAATATTAGTATACACATTGTAAATGGGTTACCAATAAAATAAAAAAAGAAAATAAAAGAAACAAAAATGCAAATAAAAAAATAAAGAAACCGATTTTTTCTTTTTTTTTAAAAAAAGCCCGAAAATAAAGCAAAAGGATAAAAATGCATTGAAAATGAGGCTTGGAGTTGGAGAATTTGAGGTGGGGGCGCAACAAATAGTCTTCTGCAAGGCCAAACACCAATAATTAGTTCGTGTTTTTCACTAACAAAATATAACTTAAATTTAAGGGGAAGACAAATAGCCTCCCAGCCCCGTGTAGATCCACCCCTGAATAAAATTGGATCAGAGTATTAGATGACATTTATACATCGTCACACACATTTTAATTATTGAACAAACTTCATTCCTTAGGAAAAAGATTGCAACCACTTGAATATGTTATGGTTATGCTCTCTTAATATAAGATTTACATTCGTTTTGATGGGTTTAGAAGGAACAATGAATGATATTGGAGTGCTTATAGAAATATGTCTCATCCATAATATGCTTTTCTTGTACTTGAGGGAAGCATCAATTGGTAGACTCTATGAGAGAGTTATCATTTGCGTGACTACAAACAAAGACGAAACCACAAGGCGACGAGTAATTGTTCAATTACATGCACTCCTCATTACATAATGTAAATGAAAAATATTTTTGATTATTAAAAATAAGCTTTCTGATTCTTTTCCAAATGTCGTTGTTTTAGTTTAGAAAGCAAAAATATATTGTTATTGTTTGTTTGTGGTCCATAATTGTATTAGAATTTAAGGACATTAATCGGATATGTTTTTCTTGCAATATGTGGATGATAATGTTGACATTGGAGATGAAGATGGAAACAATACTTAAGACTCACGTCAAACGATTAATATTAGTCAAAATCAATTATCTCAGATAACTCGTGTTTGAGATGACATCACACGAGCCTTATGACAACAATATAGTAGTCATATGTGATTAATATTGATGTTGATCATATTGTCGCAAGTACTTGCTAAATTATAAACTTTTTATATCAAGGTTGGAGTTCCTAATTTGCATTCGATTTTGAAATATAATGTGTCTTATTCTATTATTATTAATATGACACATATTGAAAATAATTCTTCAATAAAAGTCTTGGTATGAAGAAAAATAATTGTTGGTAAAAAATTAAAAAGACAACAAACAAAAGAAAATAGACAACCAACAGCAATGACAAAATAACAGACAATAGAAAACATTAGCAACAAACTTACTGTGAAATTGAACGAGCTTTGAGTAATTGATTTAAAGTGATATATATGTATATTATAATTACAAAAAGAGGCAGAAAATTTAGATACTTATGTGTCAGCCTTTGCTAATTAGTTTTTCAAAAGCTAAAGGCCCGTTTGGAGATGCTGTCAGTTTTTTGTTTCTGTTTTTCATTTTCTGTTCTTAGTTTTTGCTGTTTGCTGAATTTTTGTATTTATTACTGTCAATTTTTGTTTTTTTTCTATAAGAATAAAAAAAAAAGATAGAAAAAGGATAGTAAGAGAAATGGTAAAAAGAATATAAATATAGAGAGAAAAAAGGGAGAGAGAGAGAGAGAGAAAGAGGGTAGAGAGAGAATGAGTAGAGAGAATTAGCAAGAAAAAGAAGAGAGAATGGTAGAGAGAGAAAAATGAAAGAGAGAGTGGGTATAGAGAGAATGAGTAGAGAGAATGGTTGAGGGAGAAAAAGGAGAGAGAGAGAGAGAGAGTGGCTAGAGGGAGAATTAGTAGAGAGAATGGTCGATAGAGAAAAATGAGAAAGAGGGTAGAGCAAGAATGAGTAGAGAGAGAAAAGAGAGAGAGGGTACAGAGAGAATGATAGAGATGGAAAAAGGGGAGAGAGGGTAGAGAGAGAATGATAGAGATAGAAAAAAGAGAGAGAGGCTAGAGAGAGAATGAGTAGAGAGAGAAAATAGAGAGAGACGGTAGAGAGAGAATGGTAGAGATAGAAAAGGGAGAGAGAGGATAGAGAGAGAATGAGTAGAGAGAGAAAAGATATAGAGGGATAGAGAGAGGATGAGTAAAGAGAGATATGGTAAAGAGGATAGATAGAGAAAGAAAATATTGTAAGAGAAAGTATAGAAAAAAAAAGTGAAAAACAAAATCGGAAAGCTAGTTTTTATTATTTTCCCAATTTATTTTTTTCCTTTGAAAAACACTTTTAACTTTTCAACAAAAAACAGAAAACAAAATCAATACCAAACATATTTTCTGTTTTTTTTTGTGAAAAATAAACAGAAAACAAAAAATAAAATCCATTCCAAACGGACCCTAAAATTTAGGATTTTTTTTTGAATTTTTTAAATAAATTTCAAATAATTATAGCATTTTTTAATATTTTAATAGAATTAGAATTTTAATTTCACTAGACTTAAAATTCTCATATGCATGCATTTCCCATTTCACATTGCAAAAATAAAATTATTCTTTACTTATATAATTTTTAAACCCGACCTGACTAATGACCTAGACAAAGAGTCAAGTTTAAGGTTTAACCATGGGTTGACAATTAAACCATCGGTTTTGTAGCAAAAATTTTATTTTATTACTAACTTTATCACATAGTAACGAGCTTAAAATACATAAGTTACACCATCAAAAATGCGGATACAAGTAAGACTTGTATGAAGGCTCATGGAAGCTACACTAGTGTTTTGAAAGGGGAGGCGGGCTTGTTACCTTTATAACAAAGGTGCCCTCCCCAGCCTTTGCTTCTTAGCGATGTGAGCCATTAGGTGTTGACACTTGACACTCAATCCCACATCGTTAAAAAAGAAAATAAAAGAAGAGGATGAGGCTTTTGTTATAAAAAGGAACCCCTTCCCTCTTTTAGTAAGTTGTGTTGGGCCGCTCTATTGCCTAGTGGGTTAATGTCAAAGAAAAATTAGATTTTTGAGCCAATAATTTTCAGTTCCAAGTATTTTCAAATGACCCATCGATTGGCTAGGTTGATGAGTATTTGGAATGTTTGGTTGTGTCCGGTTTACACGGTTTTGTCTAGTTTGATTCATTGTCCAATTAAATGAAAGAATCGAATTGGTTTTTGTTTTGGGTAAAACTATGTTCGTTTGCATCATCATTATTATTATTATTTCTTTCTCTTAACTAGATTTCTCAATTTCAGATTTTAGTTTTTTCACATGAAATTTTTTTTATTAAAATTACTGTTTATAATTGATTATAGTTAGTTTAGCTTTTTGATTGTAGTATAATTACGGTGGGTTAGAGAAAACTTTTCTGTTTATATGTCGGCCTTTGTTAATTAATTTTTTTAAGCTTAGAATTTCATGATTTTTTAATAGATTCCCAATAATTGTAGTCTTTTTTAGTATCCTAATAAAATTAGGATTTCAATTTTATTAGATTTAGTTTTCTCATATACATGCAAGTCATTTTTTTAATATCATAAAAGCACAAATAACTTTTACTTGCATTATTATTCTTTTGTTTTTTCTCAACTAGATTTCTCAATTTCAGATTTTATTGTTTTTACTCAAACAATTCCTTGTCAAATCTAATGCTTATAATTGATTATAGTTATTTTAGCTTTGATTATACTTTTTTAAAATTTTTTGTTTGCATATAATTATGTAAAAATGTATGTTGGCATTAGAAAGGTCTTAAAATTATGAAATTTTGGTTGCAACTAAAATATATTTCTATAAATCAATTAATATTTATTTAATTATAATCAAATAAGGATTTTACTAATTTATAGAATCTCATTTTAATTGTAATTAAATTTATGCAATTATAAAATTTTCTAACTTGGAAAAATGAAAGACAAAAAAGAGAAAAAAAAAAAAAAGAAAAACGCTACTTTCAAATCTTTGTTTTCAAGAAGGAAAACTTAATCTCTCAAATTCAGTTTTTTTTCTTAAAAAGTAAAAAAAAAAATTATTTCATCAAAAAAAGAAAAAAAATACTTCTAAATTCCTTTTTTTCCCCTTTAAAATCAATTTAATTTAATTATCTATTTTTTTAAATCTAAATTAACTGTAATAGCAAACTTAGTATAAATTAGATTTAGAAACAAAAATAATACTCAACATTTAATTTTTTTCATTTTATATAAATACATGCAAAAATAAAATTCTCAACAAATTTGATAAATTTGTGCATCACACGAGTCTCATGTTAATATAAGTTAATGTTGACGTTGATTTAGAAATAAGAAAAGAGAGTTATGTGGTGGATACTCCCGCTGAACTTCTTAGAACTTTCAGACAAGATATGTATATTCCCAAAGGCAACTTCATGATTGGCCATAAATCGAGTAAGACAAGTGACATGTGGTCTGCAACTCAGCCAATCTCCAAGAATATGCCCATTCTGACTAGTAAGGATAATGTTGCCACTTCTTCAATGCCAAAGAGTCAGGAGTTAAATCCCGAAGGGATCATGCTCAACCGTAGCTTGCAAATTCTGATTAGGAAGGGGAATAACACGGATCTGATCTTGTGCTCCACTGACAGTAACACTTCATCTGTTAAAATTGGAGTTGGGGTAAATCAACAAGATTTCCCAAAAGAAGTACCAGCTCTGCTTCCTTGTTTGCTCAAGCATTCCATAAACCAGCCATGAGTCCCACGCTATCAGGAAAAGCTCACCCGGACAAGCCACCTAACATATTTCCTAACCTTTCTTCTACTAGAATTGGTAAGGAGGCCAAGAAGAAAACTCTTGGTAGAAGTGCAAGTGTACACCCTTATTTTTCTCTTTTAACTGCTGTTTCTAGTGCTTCTGTATCTTAGGTGCTGGACACAAATCAGGATTCAACTATAGATAGAGTTGGTTGTGTTGGAGCGACTATGTAGGATGTGGCCACTTCCTCCCCAAAATCTTTTTGATCAATGAACTTATTAGTTTAGAATGTCAAAGGTACGAGCAAAAAATGACTTTCTCGTACCTTGAAAGATTTCATAGGCATGTACTGTGTGTGGTGGTCATTCTTGAGCCGCGAATCAAGAATATTAGACCAGAGAATGTCATTAAAGAATTCAATTTTGATCATGTATGTCGAGTTGATCCCAACAGTTTCTCAGGTGGTGTCTGGATCCTATGGAACAAAGATAAAATTCACATAGAAATCCTTCACCAATCAAGTCAAGCTATTCATGTAGCAGTGTTGGAGAATGGCTTTCCTTCATGGCTACTCTTATGTTTCTATGCACACCCAAATGATACTATTTGTGACGATATGTGAAAGGGCCTTAAATCAATTTCTAATGGAATTTCAATGTCATGGGTGTTGATTGTGACTTTAACAATATTATTGATCTCTCGAAAAAAAGTGAGGGGGTTTTCCAAGACTATTAGGTGCTGTCGAATTTTTAGAGAGCACATCGAGGACTGTTGGCTCATAGACTTGGGATTTTATGGGCCAAAGTTCACTTGGGGGAATAGTTCTCATGGATCCAAAATGATCAGAGAAAGGATTGATAAGACCTTTGTTATTGAGTCCTGGCAAAATAAATTTCCTCAAGCTAAGTTGACTCATCTTCCACGAGTAAATTCAAACCATTGTCCTTTATTACTTCAGCTTTTTGATGCAGTGAATGGGGAAAAAAATTCCATTCGGTTAGAAGCCATGTGGCTATTACATAGTGATTTTGAATGCCTTGTGCAAAATGCATGGGATGGAAGTACCAGGTCCATCTCTGTGGCTTTATCCAAGCTCCAAAATATAATATAGGTTTGGAATAAACAGATCTTTAGTAATCTCTTCCAACAAAAGTGGATCTTACTTAATAGACTGACGAGCATTCAAAGAGCCTTCACCCGTTATGACTCTATGAGATTAAGGGTGTTAGAATCTCAGTTAATCTATGAGTACAACGCCATTCTCGATAAGGAAGAGTTGTTTTGGTTTCAGAAGTGTTAGTGGAATAAAATATTACTTGATGATCGAAACACCAAAATTTTCCATTCCTCCACCATGCAGAGATGCAGACGCAGCACTATTTGGGCACTCAAGAATGAGATGGGTCACTGGGTTGATGACCAAGCTACGAGCGGAATATGGTCAGAGCTTATTTTGTGGACCTTTTCTCTATTCCACAAACTGTGACTTGAATGTTATAGACCTTCCATGGCCGATTATTCCCCAAAATTTGTTGGAGCTCTTGATGATTAACCCACAACTGAAGAAATTCATAATTCTATAAAGGCAATGGGACCTTACAAAGCTCCAAGCCCTAATGGCTACTAAGCAATATTTTTTCAGATGTATTGGCATGTGGTGGGGCCTCAGTTGTTGAGTTGGTGCAATCCTGCTTTGCCACGAGCAAGGTTCCTCCAGGTATCAACGAAACTTTACTAGTGCTTATTCCTTAAATTGATCATCTTGAGCGAATGAAGCAGTTCAAACCTATATCCTTATGCAATTTTATTTATAAGGTTGTGTCTAAGGTTGTGGTTGACAAGTTACGATCTCTCATGAACTTTATTATCAGCCCTGTGCAATCTGGCTTTATTCCTAGCAAGTCCACCCATGACAACATTATTATAGCGCAGGAAGTTGTGAGTTATATTCATCAAAAAAAGAAAAGAAAGGTGGGGGCTATAACTTTGAAAATTGACCTGGAGAAAGCCTACGATAAAGTTTACTGGCTTTTTCTCGAGCAGAATTTGAAGTCTCTTAATTTTCCTGCACGGTTTGTTTTATTGATTATGGATTCTATCACTTCGTGAATAAGACAGTTTTGTGGAATGATACAAAGTTTGAGCCTTTTACACCTAAGTGTGGACTAAGACAGGGGGATCCATTATCCCTTTATTTGTTCATGATTTACATTGAGCATCTCTCTCAATTGGTCAGTTACTCAGCAAAGAATAAGCAGTTACGGTCGATTTTTTTTTTCTCGTTAAGGCTCCCTATTTCACATCTGTTTTTGGCTGATGATCTCCTTTCATTTGGGAAAGCAACGATATCTACGACATCAGTAATTTTTAATGTTCTTTAGAATTTTTGTGGTGCTTCTGGTCAACGAATTAGTCCCAAGAAATCTAGAATGGTGGTCTCATTTAACGTTAGCCAGTCTCTGTTTAATTCCATAAGTTGCAGATTGGGTTTCCCAGGGTAAATATCTTGGTGTGCCTCTCTATAATGATTGCTGTAGGACCCTAATATTTCATGAAGTTGTCCAAAAGCTTAATAGTAAATTGAGCAGATGGAAGGCTTCGTCTCTTTCCTTTGCTGGTCAGGCCACTTTGGTTCAATTGGTAACACAGACAATGCCATATTATGTTATGCAAACTAATTATTTGCCTACTTCCATTTGTGATGCAATTGACAGGTGCATTGACAGGTGCAGTAAGAGGTTTTTATGGGGGGATATTGAGGAGCATCAAAAAATTAGTTTGGTTGCATTGGAAGATGTTTGCAAACTAAAATGGGCTAGAGGTTTGGGGATCAGATCAATTAAGGATACGAACATTGCACTCTTGTCAAAGCTTGGACGGGAAATTTGACATAGGGAAGGAAAATTTTGGGTACAGGTTTTAAAAGCCAAATATTTTAAAAATGGAGATTTTTTGCAATCTATTAGAAGTAGCTTGGCTTCCCCTATATGGTTAGCAATTCTAAGAGGGGAGGATCTTCTAGTTCGTTGGCCGAGATGGGGCATTGGAGATGGGTCCCGTGTTCAGTTCTGGACAGATATTTGGCAACAAACTCACCACTTATTGAAATTGAGGGCTGTACTCCCTCTCAACAAGACCCATCTCTTAAAGTGGAGGATTATCTTACTAGTAGTGGGGGTTAGAAGTGGGAAATCCTTGATGATCAAATTCCCTCTTCAATTTGCTTAATCTTGAATGGTGTCTTTCTTAATCCTGCAGCAAGGTTGAAGGACAAGGTGATTTAGGCTTCGGACTCTAGTTGCTTCACAGTGAATAGAACCTACCTTTGCCTATTAGATCTTACAGAAGATGAAGCTCATTGGAAATGGATATGGAATTACCAATTCCTCAATCTGTAAGATCCTTTGTCTGGCTTTTCTGGAAGGGTCAGTTGCTCACCAATGAACAACGTTTTATGCGGCATCTTACGGACAATGGTAACTGTGAAAGATGTGGGCTTCATTGGGAAACTATGGAGCATGTGTTTCTAAATTGTCCTTTAGTTCAACAATTCTAGAATTATTTCTTTCATGAATTGGACGTGCCCCCTTATACCTCGGCATAACCTTAAGGATTGGTTCAAGCAAGGGTGCACCAATGCTACTTTTATGTCGTTGCAAAGATGCTCATTCCAAACTTTGTTTATAGTTGCAACGTGGCATATTTGGCAGTGGAAAAACAAACAAATTTTTTGTGGAGACTTGAGGTCCATTTACATAGGGAGGTCCAAACTAAAGCCTTTGAAATTTATGATTCTTGGTATTCAATTAGTAAGCCTCTGATGCTTGGAGGCACATTGAATGTTTCAAGGGTAGAGTTGATAACTTGGAACCTCCCTCCTCCGGATTTTATTAAAATAAATGTGGATGGTTATGCTAGAGGAACACTGGGACTTGCTGGCTTCGAAAGTGTTGCCAGAGATAGCATGGGCAGTGGATTTTTGGTTTTTCTGGACATGGTCGAATCTCTACAACCATTAGAGTTGAATTAAGAGCAATTTGTGCTGCTTTGCAAACGGCTTGGTTGAAGGGGTTAAAAAAATTATTATTGAGTCTGATTCTCTGTTTACTTTTCAAAAAGTAAGTTCAGCCGGATGAGAAAATGACTCTTATTGTCGTATTCTTGCAGAGTGCTTCAGGCTGTCCAAAGAAGCGTAGGATTGTCGTTTTCAGCATACATTAAAAGAGAGATATTTATGTACAGATTTTATGACCAATCGGGGATGCGACAATGAAAACTTTCTTATAGTGTGGGAGCAGCAACCACCAAGTATTAGACGTTTACTTTGAGCTAATTTAGTGAGATTGACTATTCCAAGACATAGATAATTTGTTGTGTTGACGTAACTTATACATTTTTTTTGTTTTTTTTTCTCCTTATGCATTTCATTACTATTAGTCGTCTGTTTTCTTTTGTTTGTTGTTTCTTGTTTTTTTTTTTTATCAAAAACAAAAAAAAACAAGAAACAACAAACAAAAGAAAACAGACGACTAATAGTAACGAAAGAACAACAGAAAACTGAGAATAATAGCAAAAGGCTTGCAGTATAATAAACAAGCTCCAAATAATTACTGTAAAGTAATATAAGGAAGAGAATAATAGAATTTTGGTACGAAAATTCTTAAGAAGGGTAAATTCAATTATTTTTGCCAAATAATATTTTTGTAGTCTTTTGTAAACTTTTGTTTGGATAACAATACTTAACAATTAATTTTGGTAAAAGGCTTTTCTTGTTTTTGGGGTTCAAATGGGCCTTTTTTTTTTTTTTTTTTTTTTTTTTTGGGGTTTTCCTTAGGATTTATCTTATTTTGCTCTGCTGTCTATAAATGTAATTTCCGATTACTGATTTAGAATTCGTCTCTGCATTATCTAAACAACAAAGTCTTCCCAGGGTCTCTACGGCGCACAGACATAGATACGTATAATTACTCCGGCTATTATCATGTCCTTCACCGGAGCTTCCACCGGCGGCGGTGGTGCAGCTGCCGATGTCTGCAAGTCGTTCTTCTGCTACCAATGTAACAGAACCGTCACGATAACGGTCTCTCCGACCTCCGACCCGTCCTGCCCTCTCTGCCACGAGGGATTTCTCGAAGAATGTGAAAACCCTAATTCGGGAGCTGACTTCGTCTCCCAGACAATGAATCCCTTTGGATTTCCTCACGGCGACCCTTTCTCTTCTCTATTGCCTCTCCTCTTCTCCTCCGCCACCGCCTCCGCCACTAATGCCGACTTTCAAAATCCTAACTTCTTTGGTCCATCCTCCGGCGAGCCTTCTGCCTTCAATCCCCTCGATTTCCTGCGGAACCATCTCCAGAATCTCCAATCCGGGGGGGCTCGCATCCAGTTCGTTATCGAGAACAATCCTTCCGATCCGGGATTCCGCCTCCCGGCCAACCTCGGTGATTACTTCATCGGGCCCGGACTGGAGCAACTGATCCAACAGCTGGCAGAGAATGATCCGAGTAGGTACGGAACCCCGCCGGCATCAAAATCGGCCATCGATTCTCTGCCGACCATCAAAATCGCCGGTGAATCTCTGGATTCTGAGATGAATCAGTGTGCTGTGTGCAAGGACGATTTTGAGAAGGGCGCTGAGGCGAAGCAAATGCCCTGCAAGCACATATACCACAAAGATTGTCTAATACCTTGGCTGGAGATGCACAATTCGTGTCCAGTTTGCCGGTATGAGTTGCCCACGGACGATGCTGAATATGAGAGCAGGACAGGCGACACTCAGGGCAATGATGGATCGAGAGGTAATGATGGGGAGAATCGGACGGTTGAGAGGCGGTTTAGTATTTCGTTGCCGTGGCCATTTGGAAGACATGGGTCCACGAGTGATAGCGGTGGCGGAGGAGGCGGCCAAAACAGCGACTCCTGAAGATTTTGGATCGAATAATGTAAGTATTGGTATTTATTAAACTGTTGTGTGAGTTCTTTTCCTTCCCTCTCCACTCGACGAACATTGAGAAAATTAGGGACTCATAGCTTGCAATTCAAAGTCCTCGAAATGGAATAAATCCAGGTTAATTGGAATACAATTGCTAGAGACCCAATTGAGGAATAAAGAAGGGGAAATAGGGAGCGGGAGACGGAGAAAGAATAAGAAGAAGATCTTAGCTTGCATTTTTTTCTCCTCTTTTACTTTAGAAATGGGTTTGACTGTTTTGAAAATTATTCGCGTAATTTGAAGTGTTGATTTAGCTGTATGCGGGTTTACCGAAGGATCTTAACACGGTGTATTTTTACCTGGTGGAAGAATGAAGTTGATGGATTTTGGCTAAGAATGGGGAATGCAGCATAGTAATGTAATTTCCTTTTCAAAGAGCTCGATCAACTCAGGATCGGTTTCCCTTGAAGGCCATTTGATAATCAGGGTAGCTTTTTCGTGAGAGTGTGTGTTTGGGAGCTTCTCATTTCAGACTTCATTTTAACAAAACACAATTGGGAATATGGCCCTGAGAAACTCTATATAAGGGGCCGTCCCAGTTGAGGAAACGGGGCAAAAATTTGTCACATGACCTTCAAAAACTATTATGTGGATATTTAATGCTAGATTCTCTTGTAACGAAGTGAGATGATGCATGCTGAGTGGATTTTTTTTATGCATATTTCGGAGTTGCCAAGAATTTGATTCCCATCTGTTTTGAATTCACAAGGATCTTTTGGAGCCTTGTGTATATTACTCCAGGTAATTCTCAGGTTCATGGAAAGTAAAAGATGAGAAAGGACTTTGGCTTGGGTCCTGTGCCCTTGTGAGGCAAGAGTGAAGACTGCCAGGGACGTCACTTGGTTGGCAGTTTGGTGTTTTTGATTTGGAAAGAGTGCTAGACATTGAGGATAGAGAATAGCTTGTATGTATTTACACATAGAAAATTGAAAACATATATTGTGATTTTGGAATGGGATATCGGGAAATCTTTCCCTATCCTGCTGACTTTCTTTCTGTCCTGTTCACATTCCATTAGTAGTTTTTGATCAAAATGAATTGGTTGTAGGGTATCATGTTTGGGATTTTTGTCTTGTTCAAGGGTCTGTTTATGGTATACTGTGCAAGTGTGGTTGTGTCTTTGAAAACCGCTGTTAAAAATGTTGTTCATCCTTCTTGGAAGTGGAAGAAGTACACCTATATATGTTGTTGATAATATATCATCCACTATTCAGCGTTTTATATTTGATTGCACATAATTGGAATAACTAGAAACCTTTTGGTGTCAATGTTGTGATTGATGATAGGTTTGGTATAGGAGGGGTCTCTCTTTTTTTTCTCAAGGCTTGACAGATTAGGCATAGTTTTAGGTTGTTGTTGCTGTTGCTGCTGTTGTTATTCGTCTTTGCTCCTCCTCCTACTCTCCTTCTTCTTCCCTTGTTTTTGTGTAATCAATAAACTGCTTAAGTATGTAAGGAAAACAGAAACAAGCTGGTGCTTTGCATATTGTGCTGTGTGATACTGACTAAATACCATCCCATGTGTTCGTGGATGTGTGCCAGTACTTTTTTATTGGGGCTATTAGGTTTGCAGAAATATCCTCAATGAATAATGTTACATCTCAATTGCTAAACCTCCTTGAGTAGTCTGTTTCACAATTTGGGGAACTTATAACCGTGGTAAAGTGATATGCATTCTCATCACATTGAACTTTTTATCTATAAGAACATTGTTATCTAGCTTGTCTAATTGTTGAGTTGAAGGTGATCTTTATTTCCGGTAGGATGGCAGATTTTCATCACATCGAAATGTACACTTGTTGGAGTAAAGTGCTAGAATTTTAAATCTAATTAACTGTGAAGCTGATCATTTCTTTTTTGGAAGAAATGACTTGGACAAGATTACTAGTTTTTCATGCTTTGTAGCTGGTAATTTATGGATTGCATTTGCTGTTCTATAAGTATGTATATGCTCTAATGAAATCTTCATGTTCAGGACCTAATATTGAAAATGGGGAGTAGTTTATGCAATATTAGACTGTGTTGCTGAGGAGGTAGAAAACAAAGATCAGAGAGGATTTTTTTTGTTTTAAGGGGGATGGGGGTGCAGCACTTCACGTTCTATCTTATGTTTTTTCTTAGTGAACGAGGAACAGCGAGGGGAAAAAAATTTCCCCCACCCTCGGTCACCCAACAGAGAGAGAGAGAGAGAGAGAGAGAGAGAGAGAGAGATGGTGGGATGCTACAAAAATTGGGACCTCCACATTTGGGGCTTTTCATTTACTACCGCATAGGTTGTCAAGTGGGTTCAAATTGAAAATTTGGAATGCTTCTCCACTTTGATTGACTCTCTTTGTTCTTTCTTAGTGAACAAGGAACAGCAAGGGGAAAAGAAGTCCCCCCACCCCTGGTCACTTAACATAGAGAGAGAGAGAGAGAGAGGGAGAGACTGCTGATGGGATGCCAGAAAAATTTGGACCTCCACATGTGGGGCCTTGATTTACTACCGCATAGGTTGTCAAGTGGGTTCAAGTTGGAAATTTAGAATGCCTTCCACTTGGATTGACGCTCTCTGGTTTGAATTAACTTATGGCGACACTTGAAGGTAGATTTATTGTTGACGTTGGGGATGTAAATTCTATCATCTTGCTCCCTATAGTTATATGACTTGACTAGACCATTGGACCAAACTTTTATTTTTTCTTTCAACGCTTCAGTCTGTCACAACAGTTTGAGTTGTATTTCAGCCTTAATCATAATCTGCATCCATGTTTGTTAGCCCTTGCATAATTGTTAACTACAGTCTGTTTCCGGCCTTTATTTTAAAATATTTTGAAGGGGGTTACATTATTGAGCATATTTTTTGGTACCCTGATTGAGGTATGATGTCTTTGTCCATATCGGTAATAATTTTCTTTGTGATTGTGACACCTAGAATACTCTAATGGTATACTGGCGTGTATGTTGGCTCAACTGAATCTTGTTTGTTGACTTCTGCAGCACATTACGTGTGGAAAAACTTACGAAGTGAAATCTCAGAAAGGAAAAGAAAAACTCTCGCAAAAGCTGGAAACTGGAAAGGCAGTGCTGTGTGTAAACTCGAACATATTTGAAATTAGGTGCATTATACACATGAATTTTCCTGCATTAATCTCATATTCTGCATATTTCCTAGGTTCCTTTCTCCGTGCTTGTTTTATGTTAGATCCTGAGTTCCAAAACCCAGGGTTCAAAGCCTGCCTTCAAGTTCTATAATAACTTGCAACCATTCTATTGAAAGAAATCCTATTAGAGTCCCCCGCACTATCTAGTTGTGGATATGAAAGAAATTTTTTGGCAACGAAAGATCAGACTCTTATTACAAATGAATTTATCCAACCAGGCCATAAATTGTTAAAGCTTCCATATGTATAATGTTATAATATTTCGGCCTTAGTGTGTACGAGTTTTTGAGGATTCATCTCTTTTCCTAAATATTCACTTATCTATTTCCATTTTCCGTAAGCGAGCCCAGGCTTTGTCAGCAATTCAACGGCCCCTCCGTGCAGTTCTTCTGAATCTATTTTTTCGCCTCCTTGCCAATAAATCAGAATTCTTGCGGGGAAGGGTAGGATGTGTGAGATTACAACCGTGCTTATCTTGTTTAGTGCAGGGCACCTATCCAAGCTTTATTTGTATCTAATTAGGGAATTAATTCTTCAATTTTCGTACCATATAGTATAACGGATAATTAGTGCTCTGTTTGAGTCAAACGAACATGCTCACCTTCCGCTAATGAGGTAGTGCTATGTCTTTGAGAGAAATTGCGACTAATATTTATTTGAGAGAAATTGCGACTAATATTTATAAAACGAAAATTAATATTTTTAAAATATAAAAACAACAAGTATTATTTTTAAAATATAAAAATAAAAAATATTTAAAAAATATTAATTTTTATTTTAAAAATATCAATCATAATTTTTACTAAAATAAAATTTGAGATAAATTTACTCGGGACACTAATTTTTTTTCTTTGTGAAGTGAAATGAAATTTGAGCTTTCGCTTGGAGGTTATTACCCACTTCGAGGTCATTATCCACTTCTAGGAGTGAGTGACCGTTGTTTGTTAAAGACGGTATTCCCGCCAAAACACAAACCTGAATAAATGGAAAGAAATTTTCTAGTAACAATTTACTGGCGCATGGAAGTAATTGTTTGATGTTTCTAAATTTGGAGGTACGATAAATTTGTCGACTGTCCAGCATTTTCTTTTTCGGTCTACAGTGATAAAGAATTATCATCAATCAATGTGCTACGAATTTCTTATTTCAGTGAAAACAGGCTTTTGGTTCTACAATAAAATCTTGCACGTGTGATTCTTTGAAAATGAATTGATGTCGTGCGTACAAAGATATTGCTTGCGTTTGACAACCGAGGAACAGATAATTAAGAAAACGCTGCGTTGGGTTGACTTGAAAAAAGAAATAAAAATAAAATAACGTTTGAACAAGTAAATTTCCCGAGAGCCCATTTTCATTCTCATGCTTCGCTCAAAATCTTAGCTTTTTGAGTGCATTTACACAGGCTTAATCACCACGTGTCGTTAAGTTCAGCCTCTGTACTACACAATGCTCTAAAGCCTTCTAAAAGTGTCAGAAGACCCATTGCCAGGGAAAATTGCGCAGCGAGCTGAATAACAGATGTGGATGCTGCTTGACAACGAAAAACTTGTCATACAGTGAACAAGTCTTGCCTAGAATTGAAAGAGAGCTTGGGAAGGCGGGTGGGGTTAAGTACCGCAACCTGTTTCCTTCCAAGCTCTTCAAAGGATGGAGGTTTCAATCAGACCTATACGCCTGATGGAGAGGTGGTCACTTTATCGTGGCCTGAAAAATAAATACTGAGCCTTTATGCAAAGTAACTCAACTCCTATATACTTCCACGAATCATAGGAGGGCCAGATAAAGATGTTACTTTAAACCATTTAAAGCATTATTCATCTCATTTAAGCCTGCATGCTCATATATATGGCGAAATTTATTTAATTCATCTTGTACCTCAAATCTTCTTACAAGTTTAAGCTAGTAGCAGAAGAAGTCCAAGAATATTATAAGTTGTATAAGATTTTTGTATTTTATCAATATGAGACTTTATACTCCTTAACACACTACATGCTATTTACCATCTCACTTTCATGCACTACACAATTCCTGCTTTAATACCCAAGAGTTATCGCTTCAGATGGAGTCGATTCCTCAGCTCAACTATCCACACGGAAGTCCGTTCAATGATAACCA
Organism: Carallia pectinifolia; assembly: GCA_037832335.1. Taxonomy (NCBI): domain Eukaryota; kingdom Viridiplantae; phylum Streptophyta; class Magnoliopsida; order Malpighiales; family Rhizophoraceae; genus Carallia; species Carallia pectinifolia. Next base: position 12,753,183 of record CM075444.1, on the reverse strand, counting down.
ACCGGGGCTGGTGCCTCTCTTAATTCCTTACCCTGAAAATGGATATCCTATGCGGCAAATGCAGATGAAGTGTCAGCACATAGAAATAGAAAAGAAACACATTATAGTCAAAGACCCTGTGGCATATTGTATATTTCAGGAGCAGACAACAATTACAGATCCATGATGATAAAACCTGCAGTAATGAAGCATAACGAACAAGATCGTGAAAACTACTGTCAAACAATTGCCAGACATTTATTGCAGTATACCTTATTAATCATATTTTCTTCTATTATTGACTATTAGGTCAAAGGCAAATTAGAAGATTACCAACAGCAGGAAGCACTTCTAAATAAACTCTGACGTTGTAATCCATGCGGCGCTACTACTTATCATATGCAAAATATGATACATTAATAGTCTGCAAATGGTGCAAAATAATAACCTCGTTTCCTAAATTGCTCTAAGTTCTCAAAACATCCAAAAGTAGTAACATAAATAATAGAACAGAAAATTGATGCTACATCGATCATGTATGGATGAAAAAAAAAAATGACAGGAAGCCAGTTACCTACATGCCTTTGAGAACTCCACAATAAGACACTACCCCACAATAAGAACACCAGCCCCCCCCCCCCCCCCCCCCCCAAAAAAAAAAAAAAAAAACAAAAGGAGGGAGAAATAAAAAGACACATTAGGGATTTTCCTTGTAGCTGCATAGCTAACTATTGACATATTCAAGACTTCAAGTCAAAACGAAAGATGTTTTTTCCTTCAGTGTACTGCTCAAGAGTATATTCATACAGCAATTAGTTTGTCTATTATTTATCAAATATCAGTAGTTTCTTGCATTGGAATTTGTCACAAGATACTGTATAATTACAACGAATACAGAGAAGTAAAACATCAATGCAGTCAATAAGTATACTGTATGCAGTCGCAATCAGACATATTAATCCCAGAAATCAATTCTTTTTCTCCGAAATAGTCACTGGTAATTGAAAAAATTTGGAAACAGTGGTGAAGTAAACGTCCTATAATCACAGGAGTACAAGCATGGACCTTCTGATAATTTTGAACAAAATCAACCTATAAAGGAACAAAGGCAATAACATAATGGGGACAATAAATTGATAGAGTGATACTCACAGAAGCAAAATGATTAACATCACGATGGTGAGCCTCATCAGCACGAACCACTGTAATAACATCCTCCAAGGTTGCATCCTTTGGTAGCCTCCAGTAATCTATTGCGATAGCAGGAGCTGGAACATTTTCAATTTTACCGCATTTGATATCTTTCAGATACTCTGTATATGAGTGTATGGCTTCCTCCTCCAAATATCCAACGACTCTGTGTGCCAACTTTGGGGAAAGTAGATAGAGCACAAAGTAGGCATTAAAGAAAACTCCCTGCACTGCAAGAACCAGAAGCCTCTCATACCATTTGGGTTTCACAAGTTCCACCATTGTCATTAGGTGCATTCGCTCGTTCTCTGCTTCTTCAAGCAAGGCTTTAATCCAACCTCCACTTTGCTGGAACTTGCGGAGAGACCTTAGGTGCAGCAGCATACCTCCTACCATACCAGGGACAGCTGCCACTGTTTCAAGCATCATTGCACGACAACCATACCGTCTCTGCAACATATAGAAAAAAAAAAAAAAATTACTATTGGCTAAAATAACATAAAATGGAAAAATACTTGGTGAAGACATGCACTATTGCTGGTAAAAAAGAGCAACTTAAAGCACATAGCTTCTCATATTCCTTATTTAAAAAAAAAAAAAAAACAACTGAGGATGTTGATCCCTACAAACTGAACAAATTTTGATCCCTACAAAGAGTCTCTGGAAATTAAACTGAACAAATTGACATGAGCAAACAAATTCTGAATACCTTCTTGCTGGTTTAGATCCCCCAAAAAAAGATACCTGACAAGTGGACTGGATGAATGAAGATTAATTAACCTTTGTCCCACTACAATTTCATCAGCAGAGGAAACATTCCAAGGCACTACGTGATTAATAGAAAGCAATCGTAGCATTCAAACATATAACCACATAATTTAACCTTGCCATCCTGTGATTTAATTTCTCACACAGACTAGCTAGTAGAGAATGTTACTGACAAACCAGGTGATTTGTATTGAGGCAAGCTTGACCACCACTTCCAACTACTGTAATACCAATCAAACATTACCAGAGCATTCCCATTTCCATCACATTCTGTTCTCACTTCTCCTTCATACCAGATCCAATTCCTAAGAATAGACACCCGAGTTCTTCCAAGAATTGTTTCTCAAATTCCTTTAAATGGTATAAGTCTTATGCAATACCAAGAATTGTATTGAGGCAGGCTGGCTTTATGTGTTGTAACCTTACATGTTTCCTTGGTTGCCAACTCAGCCGAGGAAGAAAAAATGTAAGGTTACAACACATTCAGAAAAGACCAGTTGCAATTGCTTCAGAAAATCAAACACGCAAATATTAAAGCTAAATCAAGCTGTTACAGAGCATCAGTTCCGAAATCTAAAAAATTGGGGAAAAAAGTTTCAAAAAAATGACACATTCAACTTACAATATTAAAAATAAATAAAAAACAAAAAGGAGAAGTAAAAAAAGGAAATCGAACCTGAAAAAATACATCGGTTGGCATTCGAAGAATTTTCACAGTCTTCAACGCAACTTTATCCAGAAATGTCTTCGGCGCATGATGTTTAGACAGATCTATCGTTGTATCAGAACGATACGTCTCCCATGGCTACAAAATCAACAAAAAATCAAAATCAAGTCTCTGATTACTAATTAAGCTTCGAACGCAGCTCTAAACTACAATCGCAAAACAGAGTAGCGGAAAAAAAAAAAAACGTTTACTATTACCATGAAACAGTTCCAAGGCCACTCAGTCCCGTCCTCTCTCGTGATCTTCGGCCTCGTTATTCCCCAGTAGCCCGAAATCACCGCTCCGTCGCTCGTCTTCACCACTCCGACGACACCTTTGTCAGCCTCTTTCACCTCCGAGCTCTCCTTCCTCTCCTTGGAAGCCACCGCCGCCTCCGCCGTCGAGTTCAACATCCTCGTCCAGTAGAATGCTCCAGTAGAAGCCACGCGCTGGTGCCTGAACTCCACCGCCGCGTCCGCAACAGGCCTCACAAGGCTCGCCGTCGAGATGAAGCTCCGGCTGGACCGGCTCCAGCCACCGGTAGTAAACGCGCCTCGCATCAAGGACCTCGCCACGAACAGGTTCATTTTCAGAAAACAAGAAATTCAGAGTATACAGACAGAGAGAGATTGACTTCTGATCCTTGAGTGAGGGTTTTTCAGTTTTTTTTTCATTTGCTGCAGTTTTTATTGGGGGTAAATATTTTTAAAGTCTTAAACCTTTAGATTTTTTTATATTTAAGTTGTAAATCTTTTTAACATTTCATTTAAGTTTTAAATTTTTTAATTTTTTATTATATCAGTCCTTTAAATTACGAAAAGTAGTCAATCTATTAATAAGTGAGTTTAATTTAATAAAAATCATTTTAAAAAGTTTAAATACATGAGTTAAATATTTTTTTCATCAACAAAATATGCATATTAAATATTTTTTTAATCAACAAATATACGAATTAAATAGGCAACATGTATATTTTTTTATAAAAAAGATATTCAATTCATATATTTAATCTTTTTTAAATAATTTTTTGTAAAGTTAAAATTATTTTTTAATAGATTGATCACTTTTGTTAAACAGAGGGACTAATTTGATAGAAAATCAAAAAGTTTAGAACTCAAATGAAATGTTAAAAAGATTTAAAACTAACGTAAAAAAATTTAAAAGTTTAGGACTAAAAAAATCCTTATCTCTTGCATGATGGCGAAGGGCGGTTTTGGTTCCCTATTCCGCGGTTTATGCTTTTAAATTTTGTAGGTCCCACATTCTGGGGCCCCAAGAGTGTTTTGGCGGGCTTTGATGAGCTCCAGATACGGGCGCATCTTTATTATGTAAGTTGCGATCTAGTGGATTCTGTTTTTTTGTCCCCAGAAACGTCATCATGTCCGCTCGGAAGCAAGTGAAATGTGGCGCTCGGTCGAGTAGAGATAATCGTGTGAGTTGCGGACCACACTTGCCCTGTCTCCACGCTTTTCAATTGGTCTAGACGGGTGCTGATCAACTCTGATGTCGAAACCGATGGAATGATACCCGTTGATCGATTGGGCCCCAAATAAAGTTGTGCGAAGTAGTTTTTCAGCGAGCATGCGCGTGTCGTGCATGATGGATTATTTTATCGTGACGTGTGTCAAAAGACTAAAACGCCCTACACTTTGTTAGAAATCACGTTCTTGCTTGCTTCTTTCCGCGTTCGTGGGAGTGTGGAAGATAAAATATGCAGTCGCCGATGCTGATCCGTTGACGGGTCGCGTGGCTGCTGTCAAATAGCACAGACAAGCCAAGTAGTAAAGAGGCGGGAGACGCTTCGGGCATGGTTCTTCTTTAACTCGTGTCCATGCCACCAACCAACTCATTGTTTATAAAGAGTTAAAGGCTTGATGCAAGTTCGAAAAAAAAAAAAAAAGAACTTTGATACCTAATTAATAAATTCTTTTTTTTTCTTTTTTTTTTTTTGTCTTATGCTGGGCTGACTAATTAACAAATTCTTGAAACTCAAGCTAAGATGTTAATATCAAACAACTGGACTAGTGAATCGCAGTTTAAAATAACAAATACAAATAATTACATAATTTTTTTAGGATAAAATTTTTTGACCTTACGAAAGTAATCTTAAAATAACAACAAATTTATTCTGGTTAATCTCAAGTGATGGGTACAAAAATTAAAGGAGGATACATCCCATGGATGAAAAAATTAAAAGAGAATATTATTGTTTTGATAGCTAAATTAGATTACAGTCTGTTTGGAGTAGTAAGAATCCTAAAGAAAGAAATGCAAAGAAAAAGAAAAATGCAATAGAATGGAATTTTTGCATGTTTGGAAAACGCTTGAGGAAAGAATTATATGCAAAAGTGGGGCGAAAATTGTACTGAGCAGCCCCGTCTACATTTTCTCGCCATTTTGGGGAGAAAGTTGGACAAAGGAACTTTTGTTATAATAATATTACCATATTGCCCTCACCACAATTGTTCTCTCTCTCCTTTTTCACCTAATTTAGAGCGATAATCAATGCTAGAAGATTTAAAAATTCTTTTTTTTTTCTCATTTTATATGCACTCTAAATTTTTTGTTTTTATCTATTCACTCCAAAGCATTTTCTTTTTGCAATTATATTTTCTTTTTCTCCAAGACTTAACTTGATTTAGCTTGCCAACTAAACATTAATTAGGTGGAGCCATCCTTGTCATTTTATTTAAAATTCTTTTCTTTTTCCTCACTTTTTCGTCATATCTAATCAAATAATTTCTTATCTTATCATTTTCTTTCCTACCTTCCCAAGCAACTTAAAAAAAATTACTTTCTATTGCCGTACTTTTGTCTTATCACATTTTTTTACACTAGTTTATTTTCTACCTCAATCTAAATCCATACACACTGTAAAAGAGAAGAATTTTTTTCTTGTCAGCGAAGTCATATTAAGAAGGAATATATATCCCTGGTAGTAAGTAAATCTCCTATATTAATTTTTTTAAAGGTGATCAATTAGTGTATGTGACATGAAAGAAGCTGAGAGAGAAAATGAGACAGAGAGAGTCAGACTAAAAGGTTTGTGTCCTACTTTGAGTATAGTCTCTGGTTGTGGGATGTGAGTATATAAATTCAAGTTTGAGTAACAAATACGGAACTCTTCTTAGTTACACGATATATTCCATAAATGGTACTTTCTCTATGACATAGGCATAAATTTTTCAATTTACTTAAATCTGTATAGACACATATTTGTCTTTATTTTCATTAGTTATGTATGTGTGTGTTGTAATTAGGTTGCGCTTTTGTCGGGCATGCGGGATGTCAACACATAGCAACAAAAACACGGAAACTTGCAAACAAAATAGGTCTGTATCTACCGTGGAAGAACGCAAAAGATAGAGAAGAGGTTTTAGCGTGAAGATTGGAGGTTGGGAAGAAAGGCTCGGAAGCAGCTTTCATCAGACAAGGAAGTAAAAAATCTTTGAGGGCCATAACTGCAAAATTGATCCCTGTTTAAGATACTTATTCTATTGCATCTGAAATTCTAGAAAGCCTTGCTTGATACACTAGAAGAGTTCATTTACAAGAGTCTCCGTCATCACAGTCTCATCGAAGAAGATGAAGAGACCAACAATTTTTGTGGAGACGGAGTTTAGAGAAAGATAGACTTGACTTTGGATTACATCCTTAGAGTAACATACGTAAGGGAAAATCCTTGCTAAAGCATGGGGTTATAATGGTCTCGATGTCTTTATTATATGAAGCAAATGAAAATATCCGAGAGCAATTATTTTTCATGCATTTTTTCAAAAGTGGTGTGAAGACTAACACGAGTTATTTGATAGGAGCAAATTGTTGAGACAATGGTTGTTGCGATGAAGAGCTAGCTTAGGGCACTAATGGTTAAACGTGACTCCGGTCTTGCTCGGTTTCAATTTCAATTCCGAACCAACAGTTTTGGTTCCAAGGGTAGAGGGGATCGAAACTTAACTGATGAAGGTAGTTCAGTCCTGGTCCGACTTGAATCCACAATTCTAATTCGGTTCTAGTTCTTGTTCTGTTCGAATCAACAATTAAATTATTGTTACTATAAAAACAAAAATTCAGCAAATAACACATATAAAAAAAAAGAAACAGTAATAAAAAAATTAATAACATCTCCGAGCTATTAATGGTTATCGGCGCACGTTTATTTTACTTTACAACCATTGCACGAAACGTGATATGGAAATCATGTTGCTACTCCTTAGTAGATGGAATCAAAATATATGTTAAAAAATTTGGCTCAAAACCAACTACTGATACGATTGGATTCTTTCTGTTATGTTTGGTGGGACTACACTAAGATAAGCTCATCTCAACGACCACGTACTTCTCCCTTTTGTTTTGTTTTTTCTTCTTCCCCCTTTTTATATTTTGTGTTAGAGTAAGGGCATATTACTTGATGGTGGAAAATATTTTTCGATCTTGATAAAAAAGTTTTAGGAGTTCCATATAAAAAGTTTCAAAAAAATTTTAAAATGATATGAGTTATAAAATATCAAATTTAGAAAAATAAAAAAATTAATAAATTATTTAATAATATTAAATAAGATTGAATTATTATTTTAATATTAATTAAGTAAAACGATATAATGCTGCTCTTTTGTGATTATATGGGCATTTGACGTAATGGGATGTCTTTTTCTAATATATTTGTTAGTAATAAATTAATGTAGTTATTTTTGCCAATGCAAGAACCGACGCCTACTTGGATGGTTCACAATTTGGTGTGCTGTTGAAGCAACTTTGTATTATATTAAGATCGCGATCTCATCTTTCTTTTGTTTAACCAAGCTCCTGTTTCTGATGGGTCATATTTCTTAATAAAGAATAATCAACGAGGCACTTTGTGATCCAATATAAGCTGGATTTTGAGAGCATGGAATGGCCCTGGACAGCGACAATCTTGATTAAAAGATCCTGATTTAGTTTGTGGGGTTTGGAGGTGGTCTGGTTTTTGGAAGAAATTGAAAATCCAGATGATTTCCAAAGAGAAAATCAAGCCTTGTTCTCCAACATCTGACCACCTAAGAATCCACAAGCTCTCTTTGCTGGATCAAATAGCCCCCAACACCTACGTCCCACTCCTTGTCTTTTACACCGCGCCAGCTCAAAGTTACCACAATATTTCTCATCACCTCAAGAATTCCCTTGCAGAAACTTTGACTCACTTTCGTCCCTTTGCCGGACGAGCCAGCAGGGATCGTTCCTGTATCAGCTGTAACGATGAGGGGGCAACTTACATTGAAACATTTGTAGATGTTGACATTTCCATTGTCCTCAAACACCCCGAAGTTGAGCAGCTGCAAAAGCTGCTGCCTTGTAGCCCATATGAAGACTTGAGCAAACCGGGCATTGAAGAACTCCTGGCCATCCAAGTCAATTACTTCGCTCGCGGTGGAGTGGCTATTGCCGTTTCGGTGCACCATTTAGTTGGAGATGCATCATCTGTGCATACATTTGTTGAGAGCTGGTCTGCTGTTGCTTGCGGCGCCAATGGCATCAGTCGCTTGACCTTTGACTTCACATCTCTGTTTCCTCCAATAGAGTCGCTGGACTTATCATTTGCTACTTATGAGACTGAGTCCTCTCCCAAAACTGTTGTTAGAAAGAGGTTCGTGTTTGAAAGTTCAAAGATAGCTGCTCTCAGAGAGGCAATTGGGCACGGACCATATTTGGATCGTCCAACGCGCTACGAAGCAGTGGCTGCATTGCTTTGGGGTGCATTCATAGTGTTGAGATCCTAAGGTTTCATTATTCGGTTTTGATGATTACAAAACATTGAGAATTACTAATATGTTTATTTAAGCGTGCAGTTAAAGGTTTTTAATCAAACATACATAAATTGGAATGGAAGAAATGCAAGCACAAGATAACTACTGATATTGGTTCTATTCAATTCAAGTATCATCCTATACAGTCAACTTTCAAAGGCTCGTTTGTTAACATAGAGATGAATTAGATGACAAGCCATACATGGTTGGAAAGCTAGAGGAGTCTAGTTTCCAACGCCACTAGAATCGTGACAATTGGAGTTCTGTATAGCAAGTTGTGACTAAAAGAGTAATGAGGACTCAAGCTGTGATAACACAACGCATGGGTACATTTTCAAAGAATGTTGCGGATTGCTTAGGATAAATTACATGCCAAGCTATATGTCATTGGAAAGCATATTGAGTCTACTTTCAAATGGAATAATTTTCACATTGATTGGAGTTGTGTGGAAGAAGTTATGGGCAATAAGGTGGAACATGTGCAAGCTGTCAAGACATTCTATATAAGCCAACTTCTAGAAGCTGTAATGATCGGATGGAGCAAAATTTTGTGGCAAGCTATATATGGATAGAAAGCTGATTGAGTCTAGTTTTCCAATAATGTAGAATCACATTAATTGGATATTCCTATAGAATGTTATCAGGCAAAAATGGAAGCTTGGGCAAGCTGTCAAGATACATTGGTTCAGTCTACTTTGAAGAATCACTATGGACATCTGGAGAAGAATCATGTGATTAATCTTATATGGATGGAAAGATAATTCTGTCTAGTTTCTAAATTGACCAGAATCGCACAAATTAGATTTCTATAGAAGGAGATATTGCCAAAATACTGAAGGATGTACAGCCTGTCCCGTCCAGCAGGATCAGTCAACTTCCAGAAGGCACCACGGCTAGCTGGAGTGGAATCAGACCATGATCTTTACATGGATGGAAAGCTCTGGATGTCTACTTTCAAACGCATGAATCGGGACGCAATTTGGAGCTATATACAGAGATATATGAATAATTTTCTAAAGAGCTGTCAAATTTGTCAAGGCATAATCATCTTTAAATACCACGATTTTTGGGGATTCATTGGCTGTAAAATCAGCCCTCATTAATGTCTTGCAGCAGCCCCTACACCCTCCTTCACCTATAAATAGGTGTCTCCACCAAGACTCCATTCATCCCTCTCCATTCCTCTCATTCTCTCTTAATCTCTCTTAAGTGTTCTTTGCATATGTGCTGTGAGCTTTATTGTGTAAGTATTGAGTGCTAGAAAAAGAAAGAGAGGAGAGCAAGTTTTTTTTTTTGTAATCTTTGTAAGAGAGAGTGAAGCCATAAGTGAAGAGAGAAAGGGAGAAAGTGAGCTTTAGTGAGAAATCTGTTCTTTTTGTGTGAAAGCTTTGTGAATCTTTATAAGGTCATGGACCTTCGTGTGACTGTGGTCAAGTGACCATCAAGTGATTGTGAGAAAGGTCAGGTGACCTTTGTGTGATTGAGAAAAAGAGCTTGTGTGCTCTTGGTCAGATGACCAAAGTGTTGTAAGGGTTTAATCTTCACCCGCGAAGAAGATTGATACTGGATTGTGAAATTCCCAAGGGTGATCTTGGGGAGTGGATGTAGGCTTGGGATAAGCCGAACCACTATAAATCTCTTGTGTTGATCTCTCTATCCCTTTAACTCATTCATTATCATTGCTCATTAACACACACGTGGCACATATTGTTTATCTCGATTTCTTTCACAAACACACACGATTAAAATTAGTTATTCTTTTGTGTTTGTTTTTATCACTTGCACATGATTCACTTATCTCTCATATCATATTTTTATTTATTCAAGTTTATTTATTTTGCTATAAGTTTTTAAATTACCCAATTCACCCCCCTCTTGGTAATTTCGGGACCAACAATTGGTATCAGAGCTAGTCTCTACATCATAGGTCTAATCGCCTTAGAGTGAAGATCCTATGGCAATTCGTTTGGGTTATGCAATAAATGAGCCTCCTTGTTTTAATGATTTTCCTTTCTTGCAGTGGAGAGGAAGAATGAAAGTTTATTTACAATCAGTTGATTATCGATTGTGGATCATCACTAGAGATGGTTTTTTACCCAAACCGAAGTGTGGTTGGGAGGATGATTATAAAAAGAAATTCTCTCTCAATATTAGAGCCATGCGTATTTTGTTTGATTCTTTAGATGATGATATTTATGCTAAAGTTTATACTTGCTCTAGTGCTAAAAATATTTGGGATTTACTTGAACGTTATTATTCTTCTAACGCAAATATTTTCATTGTTGACCATATTGATGATCACAATTTTGCGAAAAATAATTCTTTACATCAACATGAGGAGTGTCAACAAAAAGAGCATATGCTAGATGATGACTCTTCAGATTATTACGTGGCGTTCAAATCCTCCACCTTGGTGAAAAAAGAAGTGGACAACATCAATGATGAGGAGGACAAGGACGAGGACGATTGCTCATTCAATGACCAAGACCAAGAAGAGTTTGTGATGCTTGCACGAAAGGTCTCAGAATTTTTGAAAAAGAAAAAACAGTTTGGTCGAAAGTCACTTAAGCATTCCCCCAAAGGCGAAGATGTACAAAAGAATGAGATCATTTGTTATGAATGTAACAAACTCGGACATACTGAAATCAATTGTCCTAATAAGAAAAATAAAAAAAAAAAGCCAACCAAGAAAGTTTACAAGGCTACTTGGGACGATTCCAACGACTCAGACGACGAGTCCTCTGATGAGGAAGCCAATTACATGTGCTTCATGGGAAAAGATAATGAGGTAAACTCTGACTGTGACTCGTATAATGATGATATGAGGAATATGCTTGAATGTATGAATAAAGAAATGTTTAAACAAGCAGCCAAATTTAGTGATCTCAATACTCGCTTCAAAGCAATTGAAACTGAGAATGAGATTCTAAAACGCGAAAATGAATCACTTAAAAATGAAAGTGAAGATTCGCAAAAAGCTCACAATATTGCTTTAAATAAGCTAAAGGAGGAAAATCTTCACCTTAAAAAGGAAAACGAAGACCTCCGAATTTCCCTTTTAAAGTTTGTTAAGGGGAAAGAAAAGCTTGATTCATTGATTGGATATCAAAGGCCACTCAATGATAAAACTAGATTGGGTTTTCGCTCACATAAGACCCAAACCAAGGCTACTAATAAAAATGCACAAGCATCCACTTCTAAGAGCAACAATTATGCATTTATGAATGCTCATTCATCACGACGCCATAATATGCCTCACTATTCGACTAGACAATCATCGTGGCATGATCATTCATCACGAAAAACACCAATTTACGATTTATCTAGTTTGTTTTCCCATAAATATAGGCCTCATATGTATAACTTCATTCAAGCATCTCATGAACATTCATTTTCTCTAGAGAAATATCATGTTAAATGTCATTATTGTGGAGATTATGGTCATATGGCATACTCATGCAATATTAGAAAAAGCATTCAAAGCATGAGATATTCCTTTGTGAGTGCAAAAGGCACTAAAACTAACACCAAAGGACCCAAATACATTTGGGTACCAAAAGCTCCTACTTAAATTGTTTTGTAGGTGGAGAAGAGTTGCGTCGTCATCCAACTAAAAAAAAATAAAATTTGCAACTTGGATGACGTGACGAAATTGGGTGAAGTGGAACCATTGATCTTATGGTGATATAAATCAAATCAACGATACTTTCAATGAGCTAACTAAGAGAAGAAGAAAAAGAGTTCAATGAGAACAAGACAAAGGACGTCTACAATCAGTTGGCATTATGATTTTAACCAAGAAGCTTCACAAGATTTATCAGTTGGATCAAGATTCACTATTACAAAATGAGACATATCTTACAAGGTTTGAAGTATTTAGTCTCACATTCATGGCATTCTCATTTATTTATTGGCTTCATATTCTTACTTGAAAATTACAGTTATGATTCATTTCACCCCTAAAATCTCATGCATGTTCCATATTAGCTAGGGGGAGTAAATGTTTACTACATTAGTGCATATTTTGCAATAGAAAGGGGGAGCACGTCATTTTCATGAGAATATGATTTTTATGGGCATATATTATGAGACAATTTTTTATTGATCATTTCTATCTATTGTATTGTTTGCTTACATGTCATGTCTCATTCATATGAAATTAGAAGTGAACTCTTTGGCATGATTTTTGCTATTTGAGAAAAGAGATTTATATATATATGGATTTGATTCATCGACTATCATGTGTCATTACCATATATTGCAATTTTTTGTAGCATCGTTGCGTTATCCTCGCGAGATCAACATTTGAGTATATATGTTTTAGGTCACATGATATACTATCTCCGTGACTGTTTGATTGGTTCTTACATTCTCGAGATTACATTGTATGAGTCCCCTAAGGTTTCATTTAGACTTTTTCCTCTAAGGAAATTACATCAATTATCGCATTGTAGGATTGAATTCTCTACATGCTCAAATTGATGTTACTTATTTTTTGAGATTCATTATGATCATATGCACTTGATTCAAATTGCTTTTTTAATCTTTTTATCTATCTATGCGCCTATCTTGAGTGATGATATCATTTAGAATATATGTTTGCTTAGTTGAGCAAAAAGGGAGAACCTTTTGATATATTAAGGGGGAGAAGCATGGTACTCTTTTTTGTCTATAGACCCTTTTTGATTTTTGACAAAAAGGAGGAGAAATATATTGATGCATTGCCTTTTACATTTGACTATATTATTATTTGCATCAATGTTTTGTCATCATCAAAAAGGGGGAGAATGTTGAGATCCTAAGGTTTCATTATTCGGTTTTGATGATTACAAAACATTGAGAATTACTAATATGTTTATTTAAGCGTGCAGTTAAAGGTTTTTAATCAAACATACATAAATTGGAATGGAAGAAATGCAAGCACAAGATAACTACTGATATTGGTTCTATTCAATTCAAGTATCATCCTATACAGTCAACTTTCAAAGGCTCGTTTGTTAACATAGAGATGAATTAGATGACAAGCCATACATGGTTGGAAAGCTAGAGGAGTCTAGTTTCCAACGCCACTAGAATCGTGACAATTGGAGTTCTGTATAGCAAGTTGTGACTAAAAGAGTAATGAGGACTCAAGCTGTGATAACACAACGCATGGGTACATTTTCAAAGAATGTTGCGGATTGCTTAGGATAAATTACATGCCAAGCTATATGTCATTGGAAATCATATTGAGTCTACTTTCAAATGGAATAATTTTCACATTGATTGGAGTTGTGTGGAAGAAGTTATGGGCAATAAGGTGGAACATGTGCAAGCTGTCAAGACATTCTATATAAGCCAACTTCTAGAAGCTGTAATGATCGGATGGAGCAAAATTTTGTGGCAAGCTATATATGGATAGAAAGCTGATTGAGTCTAGTTTTCCAATAATGTAGAATCACATTAATTGGATATTCCTATAGAATGTTATCAGGCAAAAATGGAAGCTTGGGCAAGCTGTCAAGATACATTGGTTCAGTCTACTTTGAAGAATCACTATGGACAGCTGGAGAAGAACCATGTGATTAATCTTATATGGATGGAAAGATAATTCTGTCTAGTTTCTAAATTGACCAGAATCGCACAAATTGGATTTCTATAGAAGGAGATATTGCCAAAATACTGAAGGATGTACAGCCTGTCCCGTCCAGCAGGATCAGTCAACTTCCAGAAGGCACCACGGCTAGCTGGAGTGGAATCAGACCATGATCTTTACATGGATGGAAAGCTCTGGATGTCTACTTTCAAACGCATGAATCGGGACGCAATTTGGAGCCATATACAGAGATATATGAATAATTTTCTAAAGAGCTGTCAAATCTGTCAAGGCATAATCATCTTTAAATACCACGATTTTTGGGGACTCATTGGCTGTAAAATCAGCCCTCATTAATGTCTTGCAGCAGCCCCTACACCCTCCTTCACCTATAAATAGGTGTCTCCACCAAGACTCCATTCATCCCTCTCCATTCCTCTCATTCTCTTTTAATCTCTCTTAAGTGTTCTTTGCATATGTGCTGTGAGCTTTATTGTGTAAGTATTGAGTGCTAGAAAAAGAAAGAGAGGAGAGCAAGTTTTTTTTTTTGTAATCTTTGTAAGAGAGAGTGAAGCCATAAGTGAAGAGAGAAAGGGAGAAAGTGAGCTTTAGTGAGAAATCTGTTCTTTTTGTGTGAAAGCTTTGTGAATCTTTATAAGGTCGTGGACCTTCGTGTGACTGTGGTCAAGTGACCATCAAGTGATTGTGAGAAAGGTCAGGTGACCTTTGTGTGATTGAGAAAAAGAGCTTGTGTGCTCTTGGTCAGGTGACCAAAGTGTTGTAAGGGTTTAATCTTCACCCGCGAAGAAGATTGATACTGGATTGTGAAATTCCCAAGGGTGATCTTGGGGAGTGGATGTAGGCTTGGGATAAGCCGAACCACTATAAATCTCTTGTGTTGATCTCTCTATCCCTTTAACTCATTCATTATCATTGCTCATTAACACACACGTGGCACATATTGTTTATCTCGATTTCTTTCACAAACACACACGATTAAAATTAGTTATTTTTTTGTGTTTGTTTTTATCACTTGCACGCGATTCACTTATCTCTCATATCATATTTTTATTTATTTAAGTTTATTTATTTTGCTATAAGTTTTTAAATTACCCAATTCACCCCCCTCTTGGTAATTTCGGGACCAACACATAGACGCGACGAGAGACGTGGATGAAACTATTAAGGAACATGTAGCCGCAGGCGTTGTGGATTTGCGGAAGAAAATGAATCTTCCGAGTGGGGAGCGATACGTAGGGAACTTGTGGAAATGGACAGCAGCACATTGCTCTGCAGGGAACAAAGCAGGATACAACGAGTTAGCTGGAAAATTTCGAGAATCAGCAAGGCAGATAGACAAAAAGTGGCAAGAAATTGATGCGTACTTGGCTTTGTCAAGAAATGCAGTTGAGCAGTTTGGAAAGAACTCTAGTGCTCGGATATTTTACCTTAGCTGGTGCAATTTCCCATTTCATGAAACTGACTTTGGTTGGGGAAGGCCTAATTGGATTGGGACTGGCAAAACGCCAGATATGGGGGCTTATTTTTTGGAAACAAGTGATGGTAAGGGGATGGAAGCTTGGGTGGGATTGCCTATGGAGGATATGGCACTTTTTGAGAAAAATCCTGACATTCTTAAATATTCTTCCTCCTTCAAATCTTTGAGTCGCATCTGACAAAGAATGTAGCTAAAGTACAGAGATTGCTTAGTAAGCTGCATATACTTTGAAGTATTGGAGTCAATGTTGTTGTTCCTTCTGTTAAATAAAAACACTTGCGAGTTCACAACTTATTGGCTTCAAATTTTAGCTATATTTCATAAGCTTATATAAGAATTTATATCACCCTCGTTGCTTATATATTGAAGCATCTGCTAGCATAGCTCTGACTCTGAGCCTCCCATTTTTCTACATGTTGAAAATATAAATCTTATCAAAGCTAGCATTTGATAAAATTACCAAAACTTGATAGAAACTTGATTTTTGTTGGTTTCTTATAGCCAATGCCTCAAGTTTTTGGAGAAATTTTAGGAGTATTGGTTACAACATACTTTAAGTGAAGATACATTTTATATTGATTTTCTTTCGAAACTGAATACATCTATGCGTTCATTATGTTGTTTGTGAGTCTTCTCTTCCAGTCACGAATAAACTTCTCCACGGAGACTTGATTGGCCTTGCTATTCGCCACGGTCGCCGCCAGGATTATCAAAGTTCATAGGCCGTTATTTTCCTTTTGTTTTTTTTTCTTTTTAGACATAAAATATAAATCTTATATTTTATAGCTTAATAACTCATAATTAATTTGTTGGTAAAGGTGAATATAAAATTTATGGAATATCTCACGTTCAATCTTTGTCAATAGGTTTCATAAAGCAACTGGGATTTGTCGTGAAATATAGGTTTTTTAAGTGCTTTAAAACTCAAATAAGAGCCGTTAGTTTTAGTGTTTGGCAAATTTCTCCGACTCTCCCTCTCACGCACACAAATTTTGCTATCTTGTGCCCCTCTAATTTATTATCCTTTTAATGAGAACAATTACGCAATCATATAATCTGTGGTACGTTATTAATTCAACGGTTTATTTATTTATTTATTTTTTAAATTCAGTATATTTTTTATAATTTAATAATTCATATCTTCATGTATTTATTTTATATTTATTAATGTGTACTTACATCACTTTTCCATTCATAATTGGTCAGGAATTCGCTTACAATGTTTTATTGATTGGGAAAAGTTATGTAGCATGTTAGTTACAAATTTAACATATGATATTTAAACTGTCTCAATAGTAAAAAGTTATTAAATTTAAAAAATAAAAAATAAAATAAATAATTAAATTAACTACATATTTTTTACCTACCTTATAATATATACTTATATAGTCTTGTCATTACTAACTTTTTATGTTTTCAAATGGACACTCCATGTTATTTCCATTATATAAATGGGAAAAGGTAGCGCACCAGACACAACTTCCTAGCAAATTTTCTGGATACTATATCTAAAATGTAATTAAGGTCTGTTTGTTTATTGAAAAATAATTTATTTTTATAAAATATTTATAAAAAAAATGATAATTTTTTTTGTTACTCACTTTAAGCACACTTTGTATTTTTTTTTTAAAATAAATTTACCTTAGAAAAAGCGTAAACTATTTTCCCTGAAAATTTCAAAATTTTTCCTAAAATTTTCCTAAATTTTTCATTGTAAAATATTTTATATGAAACAAATGTTAGAAAATGAGAAAAAAATTTTCTGTAAAATATTTTATTACAAACAAATTCACTCTACAAGTCTATTTGTTTACTGAAAAATAACTTGCTTTTGTAAAGTATTTGTAGAAAAAAAATACTTTTAGTAAAAATAATAATTTTCTTTTATCTCTCAGTTAAAGTACATTTTATATTTTTCTTAAAAAATAACTTCAGTTCAGAATAAGTGTAAGTTATTTTTCTTGAAAATTTAAAAATTTTCTCAAAATTTTTCTAAAATTTTTTATTGTAAAATATTTTTTTATGAAACAAAGGTAAGAAAATGAAGAAAATTTTTTCTTATAAAATATTTTATCATAAGCAAACACACTCTTAACTTTTAATATAACCATATTGAATTTTTAAGAGAAACAATTTTTTTAGATGAATTTTTTTTTATTTTAACGTATATTATATAATATTTATATTTAAAAATTTAAAAAATATTTATCTAATTTTAAATTTTATTTTTGTAACTTTTTATTTCACATTATTTTAATATAATTACAAAAAAAATTTTAGTGTGCTCGGTCCGGATCCCTATCTTCACCATGTATAAATCAACTTATCTTTCACATTTCTCTGTAGTGGCGCCAAGTGGCAGCTACTTTCGATCATAGATTGACATGAATACCATGTCATTAAAGACATGTTTTTCTTTTTAAAATAATTCAAAATTTTGAAAAGAATACAAAAATTCCAAAAACTACAGGATTAACCTAAAATTTTAAAAATGTGAATTTTAAAAAAATTAAACCTCCAAAAATGCCTAAAAATATTACAATTGAAAAAATCAAAATTCTAAAAAAATAAAAAATTTAAAAAATATTTTAAAAAATTAAAGATAATTTAAAATTAAAAAATATCAAAAAATTATATGACATGGAAAACTCTAAAACATAAAATCTGAAAAATATAAATAAAATTCAATAAAAGAACCCAATAATTTGAAGATAATAAAAAAAATACAAAAGTACAAATATGTCAAAAAATTCCAAAAAATTATAAAATTGAAAAAAATGAAAATTCCAAAAAAAAAAAGATCTCACAAATACAGAAATATGGTTGGGATTTTTCTGCTTTTTTGAAATATGTTTTTTTTGGAGCATTCATATTTTTTCTAGAAGTATTTATTTTTGGAGATTTCGATTTTTTTATGATTTTGGATTTTTTTTTTGTGTTTTTTCATATTTCATTTTTTCGGCTTTTTTTTTTTTGAGTTTTCTGAAAATTTTTATGGATTTTCATGAAAATTTGGGAATCTTTTGAAAAAATTTTATTTTTATTTTGAAATTGATGGATTTTTTTAAAAATATTCAGATTTTTTTTTTGTAACTTTAAAAAGTTTTTGAATTTTTAAAATTTTTTAAATGGCATATCACTAATGTCGTGGCATCTATGCAACCTGATATCCGACATGGCAGCCACGTGATGGTACTTAATGGGGAAGTAACAGAGATAGTTTGATTTATTTAACAAAAATAATGTAGAGGATTGATTTTACAAAATAATGTTGTGGATACAAATAAAAAATAATAAAATATTGTAAGTGAATTTTTAATTTTTGACTTCCTAATTTATGAGATAGGAAAACTTCTTAAATGTGTGTCCGGACATACAGGTCAAACACCACACTCATCCTACTCCCATCAATGACGTGTTAAAGACATCAAAACGTATCTCACAAAAAAAATAAAATAAAAATAAAAAATGATGGTACACAAATGCAAAATAATTCGAAACAAGGGTTGCACGTTACAACAAGTACAAGGATGAATATCTGGCTTCAGCCATGCTTAAGAATAGGAATGAACTGTCTTCTCAAAAAAACAAAAAGAAAGAGAGAGAAGCACTGTTCGTTTGGCAGGATGTATTGTACTACTGTAGATAGTCGGAGCTTTGGTTCGGTCATAAAATTGGACTTAAAGGGTGAGTTTGTTTCATAAGATATGATAGGATAAGAAAAGTTAATAGTCAACTATCTTACCTTAGCATATATTTGGTTAATTAATAAGATAGATATAAAATAAGTTAGTGTGCGCTTACTCTTTTATGGATATAGGATAGTATTATCCCTCTAATTTCTATGGACTAGTCTATCACACATCATGAGATAGTGTTAATAAATTATATATTTACTAAAATATCCTCTTAATTAAAATAAATTTTAAATATTTTTAAAAAAATTAACATAAAATTTAAAAAATTCATTTCTCTCTCATCTTCTCTCTCCCCTTCTCTCTCTTTCCTTTCTCTCTCCTCCCTTTCCTTTCTCTCTCCTCCCTCCTCTTCCTCACTCATTGTCTCTCTCTTTCCTTTCTCTCTCCTCCCTCTTCTCTCTCTCTCTCTCTCTGACTCTTCATCTCTCTCTCTTCCCTTTCTCTCTCTTACCTCTTCTCTCTCTCTCACTCCTCATCTCTCTCTCTTCCCTTTCTCTCCCCTCCCTTTCTTTCTCTCTCCTCTCTCTCTCTCTCTCTCTCTCATACTCATTCTTTCATTTTTTTCATAAATTTGCTCCCTCTAAATAACATGGAAAGATATTTTTGGATAAAAATATTCTCTATGTAAATCTCTTTTCGATCAGGTTAAGCCGAATCAGGCCACATTTGAGAATGGCTCAGCCCACATGCAACATTTGATGAAAGTATTCTAGTCCAGTTGCCTCCGCGAAGTGGATTGCCAACCTTGCTTTCTCTCATTCAAAATAATGCTCTTCACTAAATGCCCTTCCTTGGATCAAGGCAACCCATCAATGAGTAGTTCGCTTTACTCCCTTAAGAGCAAGATGCTGACAGAGATGAAGCTAGAAGCCAACCTAGACTTTCCTAGGGCTTGCCTTACTCCAACAGCTAAAAAAAAGTGGTCACCAAAAAGGAATTGACCTAGCTTCTTGAAGAAAGATTTGCTTAGTAAATGCTATCTACTTATTTAGACAATGCTCTAAACATGAGAGCGTGCAGTTCAGCCACCTTTTCCCATGCTATGTTGAGTCACAGGTACCACCTCAAACAGCATGGACGAGCCACATGCAGGAAAACTTGCGCGTGTGGTTCTGATTGGGGACTCCAGTATATTGGTCCCTGTAATTTGAGTGAGATTATCATAGTGCAAAGCATATGTGATCTTATATTCCCTTGCTCCCTATATTGGTTATGTTTCTCATTTCTTGTCCAATAGAAACTAATCGAGCTCTGTTTGAACTCTTAGAAATATGCTTTTCTTTTCTTTTTTTTAATAGAATTTGCACCACTTTGTTAAAGAAAAAGTCCAAACCATTTACCAAAAAGGTAAGAAAAGAAAGATTTTATAGACCTAGCTCGACAGGAAAAAGAGTTTGTACACATCTCCGAGTCCAAAATACAATAGAATAAGGGTTTTTCCTAACTCCTATCATAGTCATACTGATTCTCTTATTTCTAACTCAAGAACTTATGTTTCAACATTCTATTACTCATGCCAAACTTCTCACTCAAACTAAGGTAGTTGAGCAAAGATCTATTGAAGTATGATGAGATCGGGCAACCAATGTATATCGTCATACACTTATGCCCAATTGCCCAAGCCTAAAGACTTGTCTTCCCTTCTGAATGGTGATGTCAACAATATTACTCTTCTTTAGTTTGTTTCGATAATGACTTCTCTCAACTGACTCATCTTCCCTTCTGAATGATGATGTCAACAATATTACTCTTCTTTTGTAGCGAGAACATACTAAGGACATAATCTTAAAGTTAGGAAGGTGCCTCTCTACATGCAATGGAGGAGAGAGGGAGAAGGGAAAGAGAGAAAGGCGGAGGGAAAAGAGAGAAATTAATGTTTTTTAATTTTTGTATATTTGTTTAAAAAATTTATGTTAATTAGAATTAAAAATGTCACGTCATCACCAGTTGATGGCAAGTTAATTTGGCAACTATTGTATGATGTAGTATCCTAGTTGATGCAACGTTGATGGATTTAATGGAGTAATTGATGGTTGGGTTGAATTAGTTTGGGAGAAATAACATGGCGGATCGATTTTAACAAAAAAAAATATTGCAAACACGGATCAACAGAATAAAAAGTGTTCCGAATGAAATAAGGCTTTTCGCCAAAAACAAAAAAAAGCCATGTTCTTTGCTCTTCGTGCACTTGAGGTTTTTTTAAAAAAAAAAGATACTTTGAGATGGACAGTACGTGGACAAGCCATCACAAAAGAGGCAAACTAAATATAAGAAGATAAAAAGAGTTTATTACAAGTGGCTAATATTGTGTTTGGATAAAATGCTAGGAAGAGAGAAAAGTATAGGAGAGAAAGGTGATGGAGAAGACAATAACAAGGAAAAAAATTCCAATATTACCCTCAAAAGAAAAAAAATATCATATATAATAAGAAAAATATTTGATTTGTAAATTATATATGAAATACTTGTATAAATTTAGTTTAATAAGTTATAATACTTGTACAATTTTTTATTAAAAAATTCAATAAAATTTTAAAGGATATAGAGATTTTTTTAAAGTAATTTTGTAGTTATCAATATATAATTAGCGTAATATAGTATTTTTATAAAAATATAAGAGAATAAATAACTTTTCTTCCAAATCCTCCTAATTTTGATAGGAATGATTTTAATTGGCCAAAGAATAAGTCAGTTTTCCTTTCCCTCACTTTCTTCCATCCTAAAAACATTTTTTAAACATGAGTACTTACTTTTTTTTCCTCTAGTTTCCTCTCCCTCCCTTCATTTTCCCCTTTCCCAAAGAAAATGAAGGGTTTATAATCATTTTAAAACAAAACCAACACCAACTACAATTAAAAATAATAAAAAAAAACCCACCTAATTGAAGCCAACTGTAGGATCCTTGAATAGAACTTCGATTAGCAAAGAACAATTTTGGGCCTTATGCGACGAGGAAGCAATACTTTGAAGTTGTCATTGCTTAGAAAGTGAATTCAGTTCCAATTTTGCCTACAGTAACTTTATTTCCAATTCGAAAGCCTTATATGGGATATGTTGCAAATATGGTTGTAAGACCTAATTTTAACGCAATATTTTGTGGTCGTGTGTGTAGAAGAGCTTCTCCCATTGAAGCACATGAACTTCTCAGTTTGGTGAAAAAAGATTACATACGACCTACTCTAGACATCATAGTAAAGGTATCATATGGACAAATCCAGGAATGTTAGGACAAAGCTACCAGTAGTTAATAAAATAATATTAAAAAATAAATTAATATAAAAAATATTAATATCATTTTTTGCACAAACATTCTTCAGTTAGATAAATAACAAAGCTAGAGCTACAAATGAACCAAGCTATTGTTAAAAGTTCAATAACTCGGCTTGATAAAAACTCATTCAAGTTGTTAATTTAACTAAACAAACCAAATTCGAGCCAAATTTTAAAGCTCGTTTAATAAACGAGCCAAGCTTAAACATCATCAAGCTAGACTTATTAAAGCTCATGAATATCTTAATTATAGAGCTCGTTTAGAAACTTTATACTTCATTAATTCCTAAGACTCATAAAAGTCTTGGAAACGAACTAACAAAGACAAAAAAAAAAATAGCCAAGGTGTTGGTTTTATTTATAGATTTATCTCTTCCAAGCCTCTCCATCTTCTTTCAATGTGGGGGTTTTGGCTAAAAAGCTAAAATTCTCACATTGAAAGAAGAATGAGAGGCTTGGAGGAGAAAAGCCAATATAATCATCACTACAAAAGTCTTTTACACTATGAACCCAAATAAGTGAGTTGAGGCCAAAATTATAGACTTTGTCTTCAATTAATAGGGCTCAATTTTGTAGTGAGTTTAAGTTTCAAACCAGCTCAAGTTTTGGTATAATTTTTTTGAGTCGAGTTCGAACCTAACTTTTGAAGCCTGTCACAAGCTCGAGCCTAAGGAAATTTCTGTTGAGCCAAACTTGAATACCACCAAGCTTGATTGGGCTTGGTTTGTTTGCAACTCTAAACAAAATCTCAAATGATGCTTATATAATTAGTTGGAAAAATTTTATTATACATTATAAGAAATAAATTGGGCTTATTAAACCTTAAAGTTTGGCCCTTTCTCCATTGTCCTTTGGCCTACTATGTTAGCAATGTAGAGAGAGGGCTTATGCCTCCACTCCCACATCTTACCCACTCTCTCGCTACTTTGATTGACTTAGACATCATAATACTAATGTCGACTTTCAACCCAAAACTCTATAGTCATGCTTTATCTTACAGGTGTGGGATATTGTTCTTGATTGAGCTTAGTACTTTCAATGATGATTCTTATCAATACATATTAGTTATTTACAATATAAGATATTATATTCACAATATACGAGATTATTTATTTTGTAAAAATTATGATATAATCAACTTTGTTTATTTTTTCTTACATAACCTTTTAATCACAAAAGTATCTCTATCATTATGGTAAACAAGTCCTTACAATTCTACATATTTCCTAAACCCATATGCTCCATTTACATGTCTTTTAAAAGTATTAATAATGTAAATAATTTATTCCATCATCCAATAACCATGTAACTATTTTTTTTTTTGGATGAACCATGTAAATAATAATTAAAATTCTAAATGCAGTAAACGTCAATAACTTCATTTATCTTAAATAAAAATGGGAATAAATTTATCTAAATTGTGTGTAATTCAAATTAGATTTAGTTGTAATCAATTACCTAAATTCATATGTATATTTACAGTCAAATATAATAGATGTAATAAACTAATTCATCTAAGAAATTAGAACAAACCTATAATAACTTTTAATGGATAATATTCATGGAAGTCTTTTAAGTCATTTAATACAACAATTCAAAATTTTAAGTGGGGGTAAAAAGTAATTTTCAATAGGGGGCAAAGCAATTTTGATGATTTTTTTTTAAAATTTTACATGGTAAATTATATACTTGGTGGGGCCAGACAGTTGGTAGAGGCAATTGCCCCCACCTCCTTCGGGACATACTTTGTTATATTTGGTTATAAAGGAGATCAAAAGGTTAAAAATGAAAATAGAGTTATTAAGACTTGAACATAGAAATAAAAACTTTTAATAGAGTATTCTATTAAAAAACACGAGATGTTGAGGCATACTTCCTTTAAAGCATGTTGTAAACAAGAGATCGGTTTGGACAGAACCGATTTCAAAGATGTTAATAGCTTTAGCCTAAAATATTTTGTTAAAAATTTTCATATATTACACAAGAAAATTGCTCAATCAATACCAAAATTCTTTATCTAATAACAATATTATAAAGGAAAAGTTTAGAGTAAACTTTCCCTTAATCTTAGTCATGTAATTAATGTTACCTATTAAAAATTTATTTCAATATTTTGTTTCTAAATTTTGTTTTAACCTTTCATCTTTCTCAACTCTGTTTCTTCATTTTCAATTTTTAATAATGGCAATTTTAAAATTGGCAATTGTTATTGATTTCCTTCATTGATTGTTGGTTATTATTTGGGAAATATTAACATTTAGTGCAATCATCAGATCAGGAAGCCACATATTGCCAAATTCACTCTTGCACAACTCATTCATTGATTTTCTTTCTTTATTTTTTTGATTATTTTTTATTAAAAGTTTATTTCCTTTAGTATTTAACACTTCAAATTTAATATGGTAATTGAAAACATTGAATAGGAAAACAAATTAATTTGAAAACCTCTCCTTAACCCTAGCTAATTCTCTAACAAGCCATTTAATAAAATTAATAACAATCTCATCAATTCCTTAACTGACAATATTTGTCACTTTAAAGATTATTACTTTCTTAACAACTAATTTAATATATAATTTATAACAAAATTAACCTTCAAGAAAATGGAAAGACTCGACTATTTGCTCCCAACTTTCACAACTCAATTTAACCACTCCATTAGCTCACCTCCTTTCCTCGGATGTCATAACATGTGATATCAATGCAACTATGTTACCAATTTGAGGCAAGCAGTGACTATTATTATATGCTTGTGCTTTGAGTTTATGAAAAAAAAAAAAAAATTTCTGAGCAATACATGTGGTGTGCTGGAGACTATGTTTTGTGCATTTGTAGGCTCCATAGTCCACACATCTGCCTCAAGTTGATTAACTAAGCATTGTGTTTGCTCTCAGATGACCTTTTTCACATTTTAGGTTACGTACATTTTGGCAGAAAGTGTAAGTTATGGCTTTGCTCTTTCAAACTATAATTCTGTCTAAGTAGTCTTGAATTCTTTTGCTCGGGGAACAA
This sequence comes from Carallia pectinifolia, assembly GCA_037832335.1. Taxonomy (NCBI): domain Eukaryota; kingdom Viridiplantae; phylum Streptophyta; class Magnoliopsida; order Malpighiales; family Rhizophoraceae; genus Carallia; species Carallia pectinifolia. Next base: position 12,727,703 of record CM075444.1, on the reverse strand, counting down.
CATTACGGTTATTTTCTTTGCTAAGGAAGAAGAGGACTGCATCCTGACACCATTGAAGAAAAATCCTCTACAACCAGTGACAGTGAATTTCCAACAAGGTTGAGGACAGAAGTTCAGACAGCCTTCATGTTCTAGGATCAACTTTAGATGTTTGAGGAGAAGGAGTTACTAAAAAAGGGGGCAGATGGATGTCTATCCTCTAGCAATAAAGGCAGAGGCACCACGCACTGTTAACCAAGACAGATCAGATGGGGACCAGACACCTGGGACCACAAATTCTCAAATAACACAGGTGGTCATTGAGAAGGAAAAGGTGAGTACGAGGGGAGAATGGTGAGGCAGATCTTATAGGTTACTAGCATGAGTATGAGTTGGAGGAAATATATGGGATTGGGAATTCAGTTGATGGAGATATTGATGCAAATGACCTAGGAAAAGAATGTGAGAAGATTGGTTGGGAGTTGTGCTACTGAAGTATTAGATTGGTTGGTGAAGACAGGTTGGTCATATTACTGACACAAGTATTAGATTAAAGCATCATGTTCTTTTTTATCTCAAAAATCCTTTGTAATCCGCTATTCTAAGCATCAGGTTCAATCTGATTATAAGATTGTTCTTTTTTTGGACATTGCATAATTGAAAATACCATTTCAACTTAACCAACCATGCTTAATTTTGAATGAGAATGTCTTATAGATTCGTTGGGCTTAATAGAAAACATGTGTGACAACAATTGTGATGCTTGACATTCATTAAAGAATTTTGGTCAAATTTGGACTTTCATATTTTTTGGATTACGAGTTAGTGAAAATGCTTATAAATTTTAAAATTATAAGTGTTTGTACTTAAAAAAAAATCAATAAGCCGCACAAGGCACGACCTTATATATATATATATATATATCAACAACTACTCAACTAGTTAATGTACTTTTCATCTATATTAATTTTATGTTTTTAAATCCACGTATCATTCAAAATTAAGGAATTCGAGTTCAAATGCCAACATCCTAACGTTCTGTTATTGAACTCGTGTGTGTTAAGGCTGATTAGTTACAGTAAAGTCAAATCACCTAAATGTTTTGATTAATTGATTCCAATCAAATTCGAACTTAAAACTTTCTTTTTTTTGAAACAATTTCAACACCAGTGAATTAAAATCACAAAAAAAATTATCCCTTTAATTTTGCTTTTCATGGACTTAGGACTTTTAAAACACTTCAAATTTTCATCCCAAATAATTTGACGTGAAATTTAGGCACGGAGGTCAGAGTATACCTTAGTTCTTTTGCTGAACTACGACTAAATGATGGTTACCTGGCCCGTTAATTTGTGAAGAGAAAGGGAGAATGGCGTAATTTAAGCACTAGACTCCAGTATTTAGAAATTATATTGGACTTTAATTAATTTAGTTTGAGCTGGAAAGAACTCATCAAGGAAATAAAACTCTCTCAATATTTATTTTTTTTATATACAAAACTCAAATTCGAAATTTTTTTAAAAGAATTAAACTCTAACTACTTGAACATTTGACTTGTCAAATTGTGCATCACTGCACCACGCTCCATTACCATTAGGTATTGACGATGAGATCATTGACACAAAATAGCACCCAAATCATGCCCCTTGACTTTCTGATTTTGATAACTAACGATTATAAGAATCAGTAATGTCCCAGATTGACCTTGATAAAATATTTCATAAAATAAATTGATAGGTATACACAAATTTTGACTTTATATACCTAAAATCTTTCTCTGAAAAAGTTAAAGAAAATAGTTTCAACCTAAATGCATCTAACGATTCCCATTTTTAATCATCATTAAAAGTTTATAGTGCACAAAAATGAGATTAATCACTTCGACAAAAAGCTTTTTAGTCAGAAAAGAATCAACTAAACTTCTCCTCATATTTATTATCGAGATAGATATATAAAAACGTGTGTATATTTATATAATAATAATCATAATAATAATAACAACAATAATATTTTTTAGGAGGATCATAGCCTATACATATATAGGAGGAGGAAAATTGGTAAGAGGTGAGATTTAAGCTCTCCAACCGTCAATTTGAACGTAATACTCAGTAACCAGTTAGGGTACACTTATTAGTTAATAATTAATAACAACAACAACATATCATTTATTTATTTTATCATTTATTTATATTAATAATAACAACAACAACGTATCATTTATTTATCATTGATTTTGTTTGTCCATAAACCTTTTTCTATTTATTTATTTCTTTTATCTTTTTGGATGGCAGAGGTCAACTGTATAAACCACTTACAAATGAGAAGGTGCAAATGCTACTATTAAAATTTAAAAATTTGTTCCTATTTTGTTATTATTTTCTATGTTTGCACTTACTCAAGTCTATTTTTGTTCCTCCTCCAGCTAAACCAAAAAAAAAAAAGAAGTGTTTTTTTTTTTTTTGGGTTTCTCATCGTTTTGTTTGCACTGCAAGAAATTAGTTGCAGAATTTATTGTCGGACAATTAAAGAAAAGAGTTTTTTCTTCACAAAGCAATAAAAAATTACAAAATTAAGTGAAACTAACAAATATAAAAGGAATTAAAATACAAATTACAAGACTTCATGATAGAAAAGAAATACTGCGAGTCGAATAGATTAAAATGGTAAAGTTCCTCCACAAACTATTCAATTTAGAATTGATTATTGTCCCTAAACAGTTAGTACTGTCTGTGAGTAAATGCTCCGCTAGGAGAGGCCTGGAAGATTTTTCGTAGGGTTTATGATAGCTAATTCATTAAAACATCATTAAGTATGCCATGTTCATCTGTTATATAGTCGACTAAATTAATTAATATTTGACACCTCATATTAAATCCCGAAATCATAGATAAAATATATGATCAAAAACTGGTTAACTTAATCTACTGGCCAAAGAAAATAATAATAATAATACATACAGGTGGAAACTATACAAACCAAAGTAAATGAAAGATTAAGCCAGCCTGGTTCCTAGAGGTCCAAGTTTATAAATGGACCCAGGTCAGGTGCTTACTCGCACTGAAGGTACCACTCACGAAAATATTTCCCGGAGTTCTCCTCTGGGGCAACAATCTGAATGTCACATATTGAAAACACCACTCGAATATCATAAGGAGGCATGCTATCTAATTAGATTTGTCAACTTCTACGACCCCAAAATTAAGAAAAGTACCGTAATAATATGGGTTTCAATTTAATTTGATAATATAAATTATCACCTTTAATGGCCGCTCTTCGCCACCTAATGTTGATAATTTCTTAATATGATACATTAGCTGTTTGCATTTGTGGGTTCTCTCCTTCATTATATTTTTCTACTATTTATTAAGAACTGCATTTTTCTTGTGCTTTATTGAAAACAGAAAAATTAAAAGAGATGGAATTGTGAGTACTTTTTCCTTTTAACAAACAAAGAAAAAAAATTTGATGGTAGTTTTTTTTTTTTCTCTTTATAAGAAACAAAGAGGAAAAAGCAAAGGAAACTTAAGTCATAATATTATTCCTTTTTAAGAAAAAATGAAAATTTTAAAATATTTATTTCCTGTCAAAAGAAACAAAAGGAATAGAGGTGTCAAAATCTGACCGGACCCGATGGATTGATCCGAACCCGCCTGAAAAAACACGACACAAACCCGACCCGAAAAATAACCTAACCTGAAATGACCCGAATCCCAAACGACTCGAAAATCTTGGGTCAAACCCGAATTCAACCCTAACCCAACCCGTCTGACCCAAACTTTTTTTTTCTTAAGGGAACAAAAAAAATAAAATAAAATAATTTAGCATATTTTATATTATAAAAAGTATAAATTCTACTATTTTCAATATAAATATTAATTATAAATTTTTTTAGAATATTTTGAGATTTTTTATACAATTTTAAATTTTATTTTAAATTTTTAGAATGTTTTAAAAGAGAATTCTTTAATTATTTTTTTATCATATAATTTTCTTTGATTTTTAAAAATTTTTAGCAATTTTTAAATTTTCAAAATTTTTAATAAAAAATGTCACATCATCATTTTTTATGACGTGCCCAACACGTGGGTTAACCCGAACCCGAAATGACTCAACTCAAAATGACTTGAAGATAACTTGACCCATAAGTAATCCGACTCGAAGCGACCCGAACCCAAAGTTACCCCACTCGAACCCGACCCAATGACCTATTTTGACACCTATAAAAAGGAGGAATTTAAAAATATGTTTTCCTTTTTCTTTAATTTTTTATTTTATTTTCTTTGAATATGAGTATTTGCATTGCGTAGATTTTAAATATATGTAAATAATTATTAATATAAATTGAATAAATTGCAATAAACGTTATGTAGTAATTGAGTAAACTTGAATCATATTGAAATCCATTTTCTATTAAAATATTACAAAAAATTGCAAATTGAATAATTAAATTAATGTCAAATACTACAAACTGTAGGAATATAATAAAAAATTAAAATTTGAATTAAAAACTTAGATATTTCTAAAATTAAGCAAATGCCGTCACACGTGCATTTCATATATATATAATTTTTTGAAATAATACTCTTCAATCTCATCAAAAAATTTGTGCCTTCACACCACACAACAAATTAGCACACAACAAATTAGGTGAAATGCTGAACTCACAAAGAAAAAAATTTCTTAGTAACAAACAATGCTAATCAGCCACTCTCACCTTTGTGTATGCACAGTTCTTCCATTTACTCTCACCAAGTATTTTGGCCTCGAGTCAAACTCACTGTTGAAAGAACTGGATTGAATTGGCCGATTCAATTGGAAAAATTGAGAACCAACCCTTGAACCGATTCGGTTAGCCTTAAAAAAACGTTTAATTGAAGAGTCGAGTAAGAATCAGGTAAACCGACCGGTTGAACCAAGAACTGGAGAACTAATCCCGATTTTTCCGACCGAAATCGGTTTGGTTCAAATAGCAAAAAAAACACCAAAAATTGAAATAAATAAATAAATTTCAATAAATATCAAAGTACTTTAGTTAAAATTAATTAATATTTTACCTTATTAAATATTTACATGTCTAATTTCTTTCAAAAGTCATTAATGTGCTTCAATTTTTTAAAAATAATTAATACATTACCATTTTCAAAAGTAATCAGCATGTTTTTATTTTATCAAAAATATTCACTACTTTACAAATATATAAATAGTATATTCTTAGAAATAAATTAAATAGGTTATAGATATTTAACGATCATTTTTTAAAATATATATTAAAACATATAAGATTAATAAGTTTTCATTTTAAAATAAATTATAAATCATATATCTTAAGATTACATATATAAGTGTTATAAATAAATAAATATATAAATATATATATATATATAATACTTATATCTTATATAATATTATATTTTATATATTAATATATTAGATAAATATATATAACTATTTAAATTTTATATATTTAATATTAAATATCAATTTTACTGGTTTGACCACAATTAACCCAGTTGAATCGGTTGAATTTTGAATATCTGAACTTTTCGATTCAATAACCAATTTGATTTTTAAAACCTTAGTCAAACCCAATATTTGTACTGCATTTGTCAAAGTTACAACACTTTGTGCATATTATATTTTATGGTTTAGTAAAGCTCCACGGAGCATCTCAGGCATGTTCATACATTTTAGTATTAGAATTGTTGATTATATATTTTTAATTTTTAAAAAATGATCTCAGTTATTCATAAAAAATAAAAATAATAATAATAATAAAAAGAATGATCTCAGTTAACAAAGGAGAGGAGTTGACACGTAATGAAGCTCATTTATGGTCAAATTGTGGAGTCCTTAACGAGGCTTCAATATCATATTAGTATTTCAAGAGTTACTTGTTTCCTGTACAATACGGTATCCCATCTCCTCTGGGTCTTTGCCATTTTACGATTGCTTGGTGAAGTTCATTTCTAGCCATTTTCATTCGGATTCAAAGCTTGAAATTCTTATAACATACACTTGATTGATCATATTCATATTTATTAGTCAAAGCTGAGCTCAATCGTTTATGGTAGTTCAAGGTTTGCACAGCTGGGCCTCTGTCTTCATAAGTTTGATTTAAAGTTACAGGTTGTCTGAATGCATGGTTAAAAGCTTTTTAAAACGAGCATTTTCCATTTTGTTGTTTATTGTCTTTGTTTTCTTTCAGAGTTAGAGAGGATAATGAAATGGGAAACCTGGGTATGATCTACGGAGATGAAGCGGAAATGTTGGAGTTTAATAAGGCCATCGATGCGAAGGTGACAGAATGTCTTAAATACAGGGTTTTGAGCAGGGTCTTCTCTGAGGACTATGAGGGAAGCTGGTTCAAGATATTGGATCCCAGAGGGAGGACCATTAGCCAATGGAGGAAAATTTTCTGGGTAGTATGCGCAGTTTCTTTGTTCGTAGACCCTTCCTTCTTCTACTTGCCAATAGCCACCAATGACTTCTGCTTAAGCGAGTCAAAAGCCATTGGAATCAGCCTCCTAATCATAAGATCAGTAATTGATGTTTTTTATGTGGTTGACATGTTTGTCAAATTTCATACTGCTTATGTTGCTCCGTCTTCTCGCGTATTCGGACGAGGAGAACTTGTTACAGATCCCTCAAAAATCGCGCTAAGGTATCTTCAAAGATCATTCCGGATAGATTTCCTAGCTTCCCTTCCGCTTCCTCAGGTTTGTTAAATGCTACTTGGTATTTGTTTTATGATTATCAAGGTCTTCGCATGGCAAGACGTGTAATAGTATGTGGTCAATTAGGTTCCTGATATGTTGATCATTGTTGACAACACAATTCAGGTGTTAATTTTGGTGATTGCTCCAGCTCTCAAAGGAACTGTGGTCACAGACACAAAAGTTCTCCTTCCTCTTTTCATCTTGTTTCAGTTTATCCTCAGACTGTGTCTTATATTTCCTCTGACGGGGAGATTTGCTGAAGCTGCCGGTGCCATGTCAGAAACTGCATGGGTTGGAGCGGCATATAATCTTGGACTTTACGTCGTGGCAGGCCATGTCAGTATATAAACAACCCCAAGTTTCTAAGGTTTTCAGTTTTCTATTTTATGCGGCAGAAAACCAAACCATCAAGCTGATAGTACCTCTCAAACCATGCAGGTTGCGGGAGCTTGTTTTTACCTTTTATCCATTCAACGACAAGTAGACTGCTGGAAAACTGTCTGCCAGACTGAGAATTGTCAAGATGGATACTTTGATTGCCATAGCCTCCAAGATCCTAATAGGATCAATTGGTTCAACTCAAGCAGTGTCGCACTTACATGCAATGCAGGCAATGCCAGTAGCACTTATACTTTTGGAATATACAGTACGTTGATGAATACAGGTGCAACGGCCACAGTGTTCCCTAACAAGTGGATGGCTGGCCTATTCTGGGGCGTTCAGCAGCTGAGGTAAGTTAAGAACAAAAAGTGTTCACTGGGTTTATTTGATTGGGAGTGTACGGTGGGTGATAGCATTTTCTGGGATTTAGATACATGTGTAATTGAGTTTTAAATGTATGACCTCAGTTAGCGGTCGAAATCTGATATCCTCTCCAAAACTTCTCGGAATAATTTTTCTACTAAGTATGTTAGTACTTCAATCTCCTCTTCGTCTCCTTCAATTTTTGCAGTTGTTGGGGACAAAGCTTAAATACCAGCAATTATATTGGAGAAAATATTTTCGCCATTGGTGTCTCAGCTACTGGAATGGTACTCTTTGCATTGTTTATTGGAAATGTACAAGTAAGTCTTGAACCGAAGCCTATAGACCTTTTATCATGGTTTGTTATTTGTTATTGAGCAATTATTAGCTGGCTACAAGTCATTCATTTTTCTGAGTTAATGGCATTAAAATTGCAGCTTTGATTGCATTTTAACTAGCCTTTTTCATATAAAGAATGATCCCCAATACTGGTGGAATGTGGCAGAAATACCTGCAATCAACTACCAGGCGGCTAGAAGAGTGGCGACTCAAAAAAAGTGATATGAATGAGTGGATGCAACGCACGCAGCTACCTCCAGAATTAAGGGAGTCCATTCGCCAATATGATCGTTTTAAGTGGTTTGCTACTAAATGTGTTGATGAGGAAGATGTCCTCCAGGACCTTCCTTTTGAGCTTCGAAGGCAGATCAAGCAACACTTATGCTTTGATCTAGTTCGAAAAGTGAGCCTTTCTATGCCTTGCTTCTGCATTCATTTTAGTGGCTTAAGGCTTGCAAGAAAAATCACTGAAGAAATTAACTCGATGTTCTGTATCTTGGATATGTTTTACCAGGTCCCATTGTTTAGTCTAATGGATGAAAGCATGCTAGATGAAATATGCGAAAGGCTCAAGCCTGCGCTGTGCACAAAAGACATCTGCCTTGTGCGCGAGGGTGATCCTGTCAACCAAATGCTCTTCATCGTCCGAGGCCACCTGGAGTCCTATACCACTGATGGTGGCCGCACCGGATTTTTCAACTCCTGCCAGATTGGACCAGGTGATTTCTGCGGAGAGGAGTTACTGCCATGGGCGCTGGATCCACGCCCAAGCATTGCATTCCCATCTTCTACTCGAACAGTCATGGCCATCACCGAGGTAGAGGGATTTGCTCTACTGGCAGATGACCTGAAATTTGTGGCGTCACAGTTTAGGAGACTGCACAGCAAAACTCTTACGCACACATTCAGGTTCTACTCTCCTCAGTGGAGGACGTGGGCTGCTTGTTTTATACAAGCCGCCTGGCGCCGTCATAAAAAGTTGAAAGAAACTGCTGGATCAAGGAGCCCTGAGCCTGGAGAGCCCCAACCAGGTTCATTCTGGTCAAGGTATGCTGAGAGTCTAGTCGCAAGCACTAGGAGTAACAGATACGAACAATCTGAAATAGAATCTGCTGTGAATCCGCTGGAGAAACCAACAGAGCCTGACTTTTTCTTCGATGAGGAGCATGAAAGTCCTAGAGTTTAATATATGTTTCACATTACATACTAAACTCTAAAAGAAAGGAGATAATAGAATATGGAGAGAGGCATAAATATTGTGATCTCCTTTTGTCCAAACCGCTGCTAATTCAACACAATATGTCAGCATCCCTGTTACATGAACCTTTCAGCTTGTAACTTATTTACTCTTTTTTTGCTGAAACCAATAGACACAAGCTAAGCATTAAGATGACCAACACAGGAAAACATTGCGCTTACCCAAACTGTTTTAAGACTCGCTGCACGGTACATTTCCACAACAAAAGCGAATAAAGTTTTGCAGCCACGGCCAGCCAAACCTAGTCCTTCCTGTTAGGAAAATTGAGTAGGAATCAAATAGATTTTGTATCGTGAATAATCACTATCTTTAAAGTGATGTTCGTCCCCTTCCAAATTGCTGCAGGGTTTATGACAAATCACTTTAGGATTTACAAAACCTTGGGTTTACAGATAGTAACTCCTCTAAACCTCCCAATAAGAATTTCTCAATTCTTAAAAGAAAAAAACTTTTGGAAGAATGTATGTTAGAAAAATTAACAACAGTTAGGTAAAAGAGACTTCCTGTTTATAAACTTTGGACAGACAATTATAAAAAGTTCTGTCTCTTCCCTAAAAAATCATGTCTCTTTCTATGAATAGATACAACTCTTCATACTAAAAGTCACGTCTTTTCTCACAATGGTTATGTCTCTTCCCACTAAAGATCATTTCTCTTCCATGAAGAGTCATGTCTTTTTAATTGCAACTGTAATTTTGTTCCTTTCTTAAAAACAAAATGATGTAGTTATCTATCGATATATTTTCCAACACTTTCTCGATCCTGGATCGTTGTTTCAAATCAGGAAGCGAAATTGCTCCAAACTGCGGTTACCTCTAATTAGGACATTTTATTTATTTTTTTTGTACATAATTCACACACTTTTCCTTTCTTTTTTTTCTTTTTGATTGGGGTAGTTATTTATGAGTAAGGTCTGGGTTTTAAGCCTCGATCTTAACTTTAAGTTTTTTGTTCACTTTGACACTTTAAATTCTTTCTTGGGACCTGTGCATTCTTAATAGTGTATATTTTTGTATTAAAAGGCATGTTTGCCTTTTAAGATGCTAAAAATCCAAGACATTTATAATGCTTTGGATTGATCAATGGCTAAGCTTGTCCATACGTTGAAGGCCGAAGTCATAAAATCAATGGAGCCATGCGACGATGCCAGGTATTCATTGATGATGGATGCCAGATAATGACATGTGAAGAAGGATAATGGCCTTTATAGTTTGCCATCAAAATCCCCTATAAAAGGCCATTGGCCTTGTATCAATTGATTCATTTCGGAGCGAAACAAATACAAAGTGTTATGAGAGCAAACACTGAGTGTTAAGAGATCTCGGATGTATTTGAGTTTCGAATAGAGAGGTGTATTAAGTGGACTCTGCAAATCTCTTATTATTTCATAGTGAAAATTCTCTGATCATCGTCTCGTGGGCATAGACTACAAACCGAATTACGTATTCACTTTTGTGCTTGTTATTATTTTTAGCACCAAATTGTTTTTCCACCTAAATAATTAATATACATACAAGGTTCTAGCATGTCCAAATCTCAACAAACTAGTATCAGAGTCCAATTGATTGTTGCCAATATTTCAAGATAGCGAAAAAATCAAAATATGATGTAGAGAAATTTGATGGTAAAAATGACTTCAATATGTCGTGTATTAAGGTATAAGCCTTATTAATCCAACAAGGACTAGATCAAGCACTCAAAGGCAAAAAAGAATTGTCAGATAAGATGTCCAAGGATAAGGAAGAGCTCATAAAAAAGGCACTTAGTAAAGTATTACTGTGCTTATCAGATGAGGTTCTATGTGAAGTTGTAGATCAAATCACGTTCGATGGTTTGTGGTCCAAATTGGAGGCTCGCTACATGACAAAGTCCCAGACCAACCGGATGTGTTTAAAATACTGCCTCAAGACCACCCATCCAAGTTTTTCTAGCCGAATTCAACAAGTTAATTTTAGAATTAAGAAATAGTGATGTTAAAATTCATAACGAGGATCAGGCTATCATGTTGTTGTGTAAGCTACCTCCCTCTTACGAGGCTTCTATTGATACGATGTTGTACGCAGGGCAAAGTCTTTTCCTAGATGATGTAAAAGTGTCATTACGCTCAAGGGAATTAAAAAGGCGACTAACGAAAGATTCGTGGAGAATAAACCAAACAGATTGGTTGTCAGAGGCAAATCAACCCAGAAGGGTTCTAGTAGCAAAAGGCAGTCTAGATCCAAATCCAGACATAATAAGGTAACCTGTTACCACTATCACGAAAAGGAGCATATTCGGAGGAATTGTCCCAAGGGCAAAGACAAAGGGAAGCAGAAAGAAGAATATTCTCCAAATATAGCAAATGTAGCTAGTGAAAGAGAAAGCTCAGATGGTAATAATGTTATAATAGTGCCTACCGGCGACTCAAATGACGAGTGGATCATTGATTCAGGTTGTACATTTCACATGTGCCCTAATAAGCACTAACAAACCAATTAATAGAAGAATAGTCTTATTAAGAAACAATAAGGCTCTATTTGTTGTTGGTGTAGGTATTGTTCAAATCAAAATGCATGATAGCATTATCCGGATATTGGAAGTTCGCTACGTTTGAGACCTTAAAAAGAATCTCATATCATTGAGTATTCTTGACTATCACGACTGCCGATACTCAATTGAATATGGAGTTCTCAAAGTCAGCAAGAGTGTACTGATCGTGATAAAAGGAAAGCTGGTCAATGGTCTCTACTATCTTCAAGGAAGTACAGTTATCGGAGGTACTAATATTTCAGTAGCAGATTCCAATCCCAAGACTACTTCATTGTGGCACATGCAACTAGGTCACATGAGTGAGTGGGGCACGGCCGAGTTGAGCAAACGAGATTTGCTTAGTGGTCAAAAAATCATCGAGCTAAAGTTCTATAAGCACTTTGTCTTCGGAAACTAGTTTGAAGTCAAATTCAATACAGCTATCCACGGAACCAAAGAGACAGTAGACTATATTCATTCTAACTTGTCTAGGCCTTCTTCAGTTCTATCTAACGGCAATAAACAATATCTGTTAACTTTCATTGATGATTTTTTAAGGAAAATGTGGGTATACTTTCTCAAACAAAAAAGTGAGGTATTTACCAAATTCAAACAGTAAAAGATCTTGATTGAGATGCAAATAGATAGGAAGATCGAGTGCTTGAGGACCGACAACGGCCTCAAGTACTGTTCTAGTGAGTTTGATTAGTTTTACAAGAATGAATGTATCGTCCGACACCGTACAGTCAAACATATGCCACAGTAGAATGGAGTTGCAGAATAGATCAATAGAACACTTTTAGAGAGGGCTCGTTGTTTGCTCTCTCAGGCAAAACTATCAAAATTTTCAAGGCTAAAACAATCAATATGGCTTGCTACTTAGTCAATCGATCACCATTGATAGCAATTGAGTTGAAGACTCTATAAGAGGTATAGTCCAGTTTTCCTACTGATTAACTAAACCTTAGAGTATTTGGTTGTCCTATTTATGTTCATGAAAGGGAAGACAAACTTAGGTTGAGGGCAAAGCAGTGCATATTCCTAGAATACACAGAAGGGGTCAAAAGATACAAGCTATGGTACGTTGATCCAGATTCACCTAAATTTATTATTAGTAAGGACGTGACCTTCGATGAATCTACTTTGCTCTCAAAATGCAAAAGAGTCTATCATGATTGAGGGTGCTAAAGTCAGCAAGTAAGTGGAACTAGATGTGAAGGTTCCAGATCCAGTGTGGAAAGACAACGAAAACCAACCAGTAAATGAAGATGGAGATCTTGAAGCTGTAAAACTTGAGTAAGAAGCCCAATTAGAGTCACAAAGCCAGACACTAATTCTCATAGTATTGCAAATGGTGAATGAAAAAGAGAAATCAAATTGCCCATGCAGTACAGATCAGGATCAGTTGCATTTGCCTTGTCTGTAGTTGAAGAGTTTGATGATTTAGAGTCCAGTTCTTATCAAGAGGTTGTTTTCAATCCAAAATCCTCTAAATGGCTCACTGCTGTGACAAAACAAAATTAAGTCTATACATAAAAATCAAACTTGGGAGGTAGTGAAACCGCTAAAAGGCTAAAAGATTGTTGGGTGCAAATGGGTCTACAAGCAAAAGGAAGGAATCCCAGGAACTGATGATGCACAGAATAAGGCATGCCTCATTACAAAAAGCTTTACACAGCAAGAAGCTATTGACTTTCATAAAGTATTATTTCCTGTAGTAACGTACAATTCTATTTGAATGTTACTTATAGTATTTCCTTATTTGATCTAGAGTTGGAGCAGCTCATTTTTAAAAAGGCATTCCTGCATGGAAATCTTGATGAAAAGATTTAATGCGCTGACCTAAGGGCTTTGTGGATCCGGTATAGGAAGATCATGTGTGTCTGTCAAAAAAATCACTTTATGATCTCAAGCAGTTACCTAGGCAGTGGTACAAGTGGTTTGACAACTTTATAATCGAAAGCGAATACTCAATGAGCAAATATGACAGCTCTATATATAGTAAAAAGCTTTTATGCTGATAACATGTTAATCACTGCAAATAACATGTTAGAGATCAACCAATTAAAAGCTCAACGGAATACAGAGTTTGAAATGAAAGATTGGGAGTGCCAAAGAAGATACTGGGGATGAAGATTCATACAATTTGAGCCAAAGGAACCGTATACTTGTTACAGAAAAAGTACATTAAAAAGATTTTAGAACTATTTCAGATGTAGAACTGCAGGCCTATAAGCACTCCCTTAGCAACTTATTTCAAACTATCTGCAATGCGATCACCTCAAAAAAAAGAGGGAATAGAGCAAATGGTCTGAGTTCCATACAATAGTATAGTCAGTAGCATCATGTATGCTATGGTATCTACTTGTCCTAAATTTCACACGCGATCAATGTCATTTCCGAGTGGATGCAAAATCTTAGTAAATCTCACTAGGAAACGGCAAAATTGATCCTACGATATTTCATAAGAACCATAGACGTTGGTTTGGTTTATGACAAAAATAGTAACACCAGAGGTAATATTGTTAGATACATCGAGTCTTACTATTTTGGTGATTTGGACAAAAGAAGATCCCCAAAACGTTATATTTTCATTCGTTTTGGTTATGCTATTATTTGGAACGCAATTTTACAGTCTACCATTACATTGAATACTACAAAAGCTGAATACATGGCAATTACATAAGTAGTGAAATAAGCGTTTGGTTGTGAAGGCTCATTGGCATTTTTGGATTTACAATAGAGCTCTTTTATTGAATATTGTAATAACCAAAGTGTATCGTGAGAGAACCAAGCACATCAATATCATGTATCATTTTGTTCGAGAGATCATATCACAAGGAGACGACTCGGTAAAAAAGATTAGTACAACTGAAAATCCTGCTGATATGATTACGAAGGCTATTCCGATAGTCAAATTCAAACATTGTTTCGATTTTCTCTCTAACTGAGTCTTAAAGTCCAGTTTGAAACTTGAGATATCTTGAGGAACATTGTATCTTTGAAGTCTTTAGTTCTGATTAGTCCGACTGCTATTAAACTTGGAAGCACGCAAAGGATTTTTTCATAGAACTTAAAGTTTCATAATTTAGGTAAGGATGATCCAGTAGATAAAGAACTTAAATCTCTCCATGGAAAAAGTCCAGTACTATGGAACCACAAGGCCACCTCACAGAGAGATGACCTGTAGTGATGATTCTCCCATATGTCGTGACGTAAGGAGAGTAGTTGGAACTTTCTCGTTCATCACTACATCCAAGAACACATAAGGATGATAACAACATTTTGGCTCACTGTGATAGATGTGAACTAAGGAGAGTGCTTGAAACTTCATCGACCATGATGCCGTCAGAGACTAAGATTCAAGGATTCCTAGACTCTTTCTTTGTCTAGCTTCTATGTTTGCAGCTTTTTTATTAAAGGATTTTTTGAAAAAGAAAATATAGGAAGTAGTCATTTTCTTTCTTTAGAGACAAGGAAAAGTTGAAGGACTATAACTTGAAAATATAGGAAATACATGCACAATAGAAGTTGCCCTTTTTTTTTTTTTTTTTGATTTTTTTTAAAAAGTAAAAAAAAAAGAAATGTTAGATCGAATGGGGTCCTCCTTCACATCTCTTTTGCCATAAGAGACAAACGAGGCAACAGCCGACGCGCATTGCACAAGTCAAGGCAATAATGCATGTCGTATAAGTCGTTGCACCTTATCCTTGTCGGCCAACCTCATAGGGCCCGAGGAGTAGCTTCAAGTCAATTGCACCCTCGTTTGGCGAGCCAATGACGTTGACACTACTGAAATTTTCTTACAAATTGCATCGTCGGGGTATACTGGAAAGAAAGGCAGAGTTTTGGCGAAGTGACTCTCTCCTGATGTGAGATTTCCTCATAGAATAAAGTGTTTGTAAGGGATAAAGCCCTGGCTGGCTTCATAAAACTACCAGGACCAGTATGTGTAGTCTCATAGGCTACAACTTTGGTTGAAATAACCTTGAGGGACCATTGCAGTGGTGGAGCTCAGACCTGCTTCATTTGAGGACGAAGCGATACTGATGAGATTTATCATAGAAACAGTAGTGGTGGTATAAACAGGCTGTGCTGTAGAAACAGTAGCTCTTTGTGCAGGTATGCATAAAATGGTCGAAAAACAACTATGGAAGTCTTGACAAAATCTAAAAATCAAGATGGAGATTTATTGGGACATGCGCCTTCTTAAATGAGTACAGTTTTGTATTAAAAGGCACGTTTGCCTTTTAAGATGCCGAAAATTGAAGGCATTTATAATGCTTTGGATTGATCAACAAACAAGCTTATCCCTATGTTGAAGGCCAAAGTCATCAAATCAATGGAGCAATGGGACGATGATAAGCACTCATTAATGATGGATGCCATCTGATGGCATGTGAAGAAGGTTGACGGCATTTATAATGTGCCACCAAAGTCCCCTACAAAAGGCCATTGGCCTTGCATCAATTGATTCATTCCGGAGCAAAACAAATACAAAGTGTTACGAAATGAAACACTAAGTGTTGAGAGATCTCAAGTGTATTTAGGTTCTGGGTAGTAAGGTATATTAAGTGCACTTTGTAAATCTCCTATTATTTTATTGTGAAAATTCTTTGATCGTCTTCCTAGGGATGTATGTCATAAGCTGAATCACGTAAATCCTTGTGTCTTTGCTTTTGTACTTCTTATTATTTTTACCACCAAATTATTTTCCACCTAAATAATCAATATAGATCCAAAGGTCTAACGGGTCTAAACCTTAACATTTTTTGACAAGTAGTTACTCTATACTAGAGTCTATAATATTCATTTTCTGCATTGACTAATATCACTTTTGTTAATTTTTAGTTCACATTCTTTTAATAGAGCACATACATTTTTGGTCTTAAGTGAGAATCGAAGACGTACGAGTGAGAATCGAAGCCCATCGTACGTCTAGGGAAGGGGATTTCGAAGACATAGGTTCAACTTCTGACCTCTTTTCTGCATAATGTCAACTACTCTAGACAAGTAATTCTAGAGATCATGCATTAACCAATAGTTTAGTGGTCCCAATCTTAATTGTTGTCCCTATTAATAAATATAATTTTGTCTACTTCCCATTTTACTCATTTATTTCTGATGTCAAAATCTCGGGACAAATTGTTGACCTTACTTACAAGGTATTTGAATGAGCAATAGAAAAGCAACTGAGACAAGTTTTTTTATTGCTTTTGTATTTATACAAAAAATACTTTACTATTGTCTTCATTTTATTGTCAGACTTGATAGTTGCTATAAATTGATTGGTCATATAGATTTGAGACAGACTTTCTTAATGAGACAAACTTTTCTTATTGAGTAGTGTTAAGGGTATCTAGTTGAAAAGAAAAGGATCATGTCTGTCCAATTTCTCTCTTCATGAGAGTTTTGCTCTTGCTAAATGCAAGTCATCTTCCTCACATCTGTGAGCATTTTTTTTTTTGAAATCTTAGAGTCTTCACCCATTTGCCTCTTGATATTTTATCTTTTAAGCTCTCTTTTATCTTGATGGAGGAAACCAACCCTGTTCCTGGGGTGGATGACGATGCCATTACAATAGGCTTGGACAATATAATGAAGGTGAGCAACAGAAGTTAGCTGGCTATAGACTTTGGGCATCCTTTGGATGAAGAATTCTTTTAACACAAAGGCTTTTCTCAAGAAAATGCAAAGGATATAGAAGCCAAAGAATTAGGGCTATATGGTTCATTGTTTGGAATTGAAATCAGAATGAGAATTAGAGTCAAGTTAAATCAGAATCGGAATAACTACATTCTCAAACTCTTCCAGCTTTGTTTTGTTCGAAAGGACATCCTTCTAAACTTTGGAATATGCAGGCATTTGAGTGATGGTGTCGAAAAAGGGAATGTTGACATGTAATTACTTAAAAGTCTCTAAGAACTTTCCAAACTACTTAACAAACTTTGCCTTTTGATATAATTAGGGAAAAGGCAAAGGACTGGTACGATTTTAGATGAAATTTTCTTCTTAGCAGTTTCTTGTGCTAATTCCTCATCCTCCCTCATGGAAAGATCGCCCTCAACTGATTTCTTGACATCTTTTTGCTTAATTGCCTCAATATTCTCTTCTTCAAGACTTCATTTGTTTATTTTCTTCTTAACCTTTCTTGTGGGTTCTTCCAATTGCTTGCCACTCCTGGTGACATAGCCCTACATGGCTTTATTGGGTTTTAAGGTTGGCTAACCAACTTCCCCATCTCTCTAGAATTTTAGGAGCTCGCCTGTTGTCCCAATTGAACCTCGAACATTTTGTTATGTGTAGCCAATTGCCCAACCTTTATTGTAAGCTATCGAATGGCTTCATTTTGGGCATCAACTCTATGCTTTTAAGCAATAATAAAACTCTTCATCATAAGTTACATGCTTAATTTCTACTATTGAAGAGGTTGAGGTGTGTGTAATGGTTGTGGATTGGAGTTTCTAGCTTGAAACCTTGGCAGTGGTTGCCAAATTTTTTTGTTATGATTGGTATCAATTGTTTGGTTAGAGTATGAGAAGTTCAGATGGTTTCTCCAATTAGGGTTGTAAGTGTTGGAATAAGAATTCTCTTACCTCCATTAATTGTAACTAATAAAACTCAACTACTCAATAAAAGACTCTTAAGAATAGGGGTTGCCAATTGACAATCTAAACTTGTATGACTTTCCCTATATATCTCACAGCTAAAAGTAGGTCCATGAACAATCTTCATGTCTAACCTCTCCAACTTTTTAGCCCAAGCATCCAACTTTGCACTCATCATAATAATCTCATTCACTTCATGGACTCCTATAGGTCTTTTATTTGAAGTTCTGTCACTAGATCACTAAAAAATGTTGGAAGTCATTTCTTCAATCTATCTCAGAGTTTTGTCAGAAGTCTTACCTATTATTGTTCCATTAGAAAGTAGATGTTAAACGATTGAGAAAGGCTATTATAGAATGTTTGAACAATCAACCAATCTGGTAGGCCATGAGAAGGACACTACCTGTGGAGATCCTTGTACCTCTACCAAGCTTTATACAAGGTTTCATCTTCCCTTTGGCCAAATGTAATAATCTCATTCCTCAATTTAGCAGTATTGTTAGGTGGAAAGTACTTTGTAAGAGATGCTTTGCGGAAGAGCTTCCGAAGTATTGAATGTGATTGGTGCTTTAGAATCAAACCAAGTCATTGCTTTATCTATGAGTGAAAACGAAAATAGTCTCAACTTGATCGCATCCTCATAAACACCATTCATCTTGAAAGTATCATAAATTTGAGAGAAATACGACAAGTTTGTGTGTGGATTTTCATTTGTTGAACCTCCAAATTAATTCTGTTGCACCATTTAGATAATGGCTGACTTAATCTGAAAATTATTTACTGCTACTGCTGATCTCGCCATATTAGATAAGCCATCTTGATCAATATGAGTAACATAATCTCGAAAAGAATGTTGATTATTGTTAATGTTTGCCATTTCCTCTTCTTCTTGCTATTCTTGTTTCTCAAGTTTAATGCCCCTCAATGTCCTCTCTATTTTGGATCAAACTCAACTAAGTCAGCCCCTTGTGATCTAGTTATAAACTAGAAAAAGCACCTAAAAAATAAGAAAGGAATTAGGTAGAATAAAAACAAAAATGAAACTCTAATCTATTCATACTACAAATTAAACAAATATTAACAAAGCACCAATCCGCAATAATAGTACCAAAAACTTGAGATTTTTCAAGTAAATGGATCTTAAGTAGTACAAAAGATTTCGATCCCAGAAAAAATTAGTTTACTAAGTATTGGTTATTTGTAATTTCAATTAGTTAGAGAACCAAAATTAGACAAAAAAAATTAACAAAATAAATTATTAATTAACGAAGAGAGCAGTAATAAAATTATCTATTGTCTAATGGAAGATTCTTAGTCAATTAAAATTGCCTAGAATTTAAACTTTTTTATCGTCCAATACAACTATAAGTGAAACTTTTGAATGATTAATGATAAATTGATTAGTTGAGGGTTGATTTTCCATTTTCACTTAAGTCCTCTTTCAAGGTTCATTAAGTGTGTTTAGATTAAGGAAATACCTACTTTTGTGGTACCACGATAATCAAAACTCATTAAATTCTATGATATCAATTAATCTCTCAAAAGTTTGTATTTATTTCTAAATAAAAATCCTAAGATTGACATAGGCAGGAACTAACTGTGTACTTATCTTTCAATAATGCACATCAACTTATAAATAAGTAAGGCATTAGGCCCTAATACCAAGCAAGAATTAAAATTGCAAAACCAATAATCAAGTATCATAAATCAATAAAGAAACTTGCTACATGGTCATATGGATTAATAATTTCAACTTAACCCCTAGAAAAGATATTTAACAATCTATAATCAACCACAAGACATAGGCAAAAACATAAACGTGGAGAATCAAAGAAAACATAAATAAAGAATAAAAAGAGAAAACTCTTCAATATTTAGTCTCTCCCTCTTGAATCTCCAATATATAGTCTTTGATCATGCTCCTTGAGGGTTTTTCTCCTTTTGCGTATGTCTCTCTTTGTTCTTCATTGTGTTTTAGCCTCTTCCTCTTTCTTTCTTTCTTTTTTTTTTTTTTTATTTCGTGCCTTTTAGATTATATAGGACGACCTTAGGGTTTTACTCTTTAATCTCAATCTAGACAGATTCTAACCCACCAATTGCATCCTAATTTTTGTCTCTTTTTAAGCAGAACAAGATCTCAATCCAAACATAAAAGTTGTAGCCCATTTTTAAAATTTTCTTTGAGTTTAAGAATCACTAAAATCCGAGTTGTATACAAAGAGTTATGTCAAAAAGCTGACCAATTATCATTGTGGACTGGAAATCCTATTTAGGATATAATTCTTAATTGAGATAGGATTTCTGTTAGATAAGCTCTCTAATGTTGACCAAATTTCTTCTCATTCTCTTTAACGCCCATCATCAAGAATTCTTCATCCTTTTAGCCCAAATCAACTGTAAAGTTTCAATAAACCCGACTCCTAAAAAGTATTCAAAATTCAAATAAAACTGAACTTGAATAATATTAATAAGACATAATTGTCACTTAATCTAAGATAAAATATAGGTCAAATAAGACATTATCAATATGCCATAATCATTTCTGTCCAAGTGAATCATTTCTGTCCAAGTGACAATATCTCTTATCGGCATGTTCTCATACATTGATATCACATATTGTAAACTACCACACCCAATGTAGAACCTGATTATTGCATTGTTCACTCTCAATCGTATTCCACAAAACCATCAATGGAGCAAGAGAGTTCATTTTTCTTAGAAGGAAGCAGAAAACAAAGCAGGAGCAGAGGAAGAGGAAGAAGAAGAAGAAGACAACAACGAAGAGGAAGAAGAAGAAAAACACAAAGATGAAGAAGAAGAAGAAAGGAAGAAATGCCACCTGATTAACCGTGAAAGGCGGCGGCGGCAGCTTAGTCCAGGAAGAAGAAGACTAACCTGCTAAGTTTGAACGAATTGGGGTCTATCAAAAACAGTGGACCAAAAACCAAGGATATTGGAATCATATTTTTGACGTTTTCGGTAATGGTGGCCAACAGGGAAAAACACTTTTTAATTTTAAGAAGATAACGAAAACAGCTAATATCTGCCAAATGTCTTGCCCGTTGGGAGAAAAATTACCAAAAAAAAAAGACAAAAAAGAAAACCACAATAATTCCAAACAGACTTTTTAGCAAAACAAGAGTGAAAGCCAACAATAGAGGCCATGAATTATTTAAACAAACAAGTCGGGCATGTAGAAAAGTCAAAGAAAGGATAATAAATTTTAGCCGCCCACAAGGAACGGCATATGGTTGCATGGCGGAGAACAAAACAAACACTTACCAATGTTATATGGAACATACAAGCCAAGTAGGCAACTACATATAAGTGAAGCTTAATAATTGTTGCTAGCTTGTGTGTGACATAGGCAAGACGCATCTCCTTCAAAGAAAATTGAAAATGGAAGTCCAAATCCTTTGCAGAGAAACCATTAGGCCTTCCTCTCCAACGCCAAAGCACCTAGGAATCCATAAGCTTTCCATTCTTGAGCAGTTAGCTCCTCGTTATTACATCCCAATCATTCTCTTCTACTCCTCAACCGGCACAACTTTGGACCATGAAACATCGTCTGATAACCTCAAAAAGTCCTTGGCAGACACGTTAAGTTATCTCTACCCTCTGGCCGGAAGATCCAGTAATGGTCTATACATCGACTGTAACGATGCTGGAGCCACTTATATTGAGGCCCAAGTTGCGGGTGACATGCCTCAGGTCCTCAACCAACCAGAAATGGAAAAGCTGCAACAGCTACTGCCATGCGAGCCATATTCAGACGCTATTGAATTTGGTGCTCAAGATCTCCTGGCTGTCCAAGTCAACTGTTTCGGTTGTGGTGGGATAGCTATTGGGGTCTGTGTTCAACATGTGATTGCGGACTCGTCCACACTAGCAACCTTTGTTCAGAGCTGGGCTGATATTGCTCGTGGAGCCAATAAAGCTGGTGGTGGTTCGAATTTGATCTTTGATTGTACCTCTATTTTTGTTCCTGTTGACAAATTTGACTTCTCATGGAGTAATCAAGCAGATGAAGATTTACTACTTGAAATTGAAATAAAGAGGTTTGTGTTTAATGGTTCGAAGATGAGTGCTCTAAGAGAGCATATTGGCAATGGACCATTCATGGATCGGCCAACGCGCTTCGAGGCTGTGTCTGCACTGATTTGGGGTGCTTTGATAGCTGCAACAAGAGAGAAAGATGACGCCATCAAGGATTTTCTGTTAGCTAGTGCTGCAGATTTCCGGAAGAGAATGGATCCTCCTTTGCCGCAAAGATGCATTGGAAACATCTGTCAAATGACGACAGCTGCTTGCTCTGTAGGAAACAGAACTGGCTACAACGAATTAGCGGGAAAAATTCGCGAGTCAATAAGGCAGGTGAATGATGAGTATGCGAGGAAGTTTGACTCTAGATCCTTCATTAAGTACGTGAAACTTGCTGCCGAGCAATTTGAAAAAGGGTCAAGGACTAGGATACTCAGCGTTAGCAGTTGGTGCAGATTTCCGTTTTACGCAGCTGATTTTGGTTGGGGAAAGCCGACTTGGGTAGGCACTACCATGAAGCATTCTATGGGTGCTATTTACTTGGACACTCCTGATGGTGAAGGAATAGAAGTTTTGCTAGGATTGCCTGTGGAAGATATGGCCAGAATTGAGCGAAACTCAGATATTATTCAGTATGCTTCTTTCAGATAGATTGATTAATCAAAGTCATATATCTCTGCAACTGCTTTAGGCACTAATACGTTGTTGGTTCTCCCAGTATGTTAATTTATGTTTAATAATCCGCCCAACAAGGCTTAGCTCCATGCTATCAAGCCTCCCTTCATTTTTCAAATAAGAATAATATTAAACAGAATGTTTTGGTTACTTGGTGTTAATGTTGTGTGGAGAAACTTTTTTTAGTATCTACTGGTGTATTAATCATATTTATCTTGAAGAATACTGTTTTTGCTAAAAATGTCCAAGGCACGAAACTCTTCAGCAGAAGTTCTATTTAGGGCATTATACATATGTTTGCACCTTGACTGGAGTATTGCACACAGAATGACTCCAAAAAAAAAAAAAGGGGCAATGTTATTACAGTTTGTCTCTTTAAAAATTTTCCAAAGGCCATACAGATGTGATATTGGATTGTCCAATCAGCATGGTTTCTATTGCTTCTTTCCCCAATCGTTAGAACTCTGAAAGCCATTATAGCTAATTAACTTTCTTTTTTATTTTGGATGGAATTTTTTTGGAGTAATATTTGGAGCTAAATATATCTTTTGGGTGCCCGTTCAAATTCAGCATTCCATTAGTATTAGTTGAAGGTCGCTTTTTCCTATGACAAACCCTTCATTTTGACTACTTCAACATTTGAAGGACAAAATCATACTCAGACAAAGGTGGCAAAAAAGTTGATCAGATTAAATTTGGATTCGAACTATTTTGAATTTCAGATTCATTGAGCAACGAATACATTGAGTTTCATATTGATTTTATCAAGTTCTTCGGGTAATGTATTAATCAAAATTTTCATATACCCAATACTAAATTCATATATATTAAATTTCAACCAAATTACAGGTCATCTTTAAGTTTAAATTATTCTGATTTCGAGTCATTTAAATATGCGTGCTTACGGCACTTTCAGTTGATGCAAGTTACATCAAAGTCAAAATTTCGCGTAAGTTGAGAAAATTCAGATTTTGCCACCCCTCCAGCTGCAGATGTCAACTCCATTATTCAGTCATAAATGGATCATGCATCCATATCCATGATCAACCCCACCTCCCCCGGTCCCCCATTTTCCACATTGTCGGAAATTGAATATAAAAGTCAAACAAAATTTATATCTAAATTTTGCGTAACTTTTTGACCACACTATTCCAACGAACAGAATGCTCTAAATGACAATACGAATCACTGAATCCGCAGTATACACGAGTATCACAGAAGGAAAAGAGGAAGAGTAGAAAGAAGAGGAGGGGGGGTGCTGGAAGTTCCGTTAAAAGCATACAAAATCGAAGAGGTCCAAGGATTCCCAGAATCTTCCACAGCTTTTTTGTCCCTCGAGTTTTCCTTTTTATCCATTGCAGTAAGCCTTTCTAAGCATCTGCGCTGAGAAGTAAATTGCCTTATCTGATGGGGTGATACTGATCAGAAATGCGCTTCGGAGGCAGCTTCCGCAAGATGAAGAGTACCATAGCAGACGGCACGATCTCCACCAACTGCACATATTTCAATAAACATGTAACCAAAACAGGAAACCTACAGCAGAAATGAATTTGTACAAGTTCTTTTTCTGGAGGATCATACAATCTCAGTCATGTCTCCTCCAATAAAGTTACATAATTCAAAATAGAAGCCAACCAGGAAAGGGTCCATTAGATAGTTTGTATAAGCCATCCAGGAATTATTATAATCATATCAAGCATTAACTGCAAATGGAAATGTTCCACCAAAATTTTCAGATGGAGAGTTATTGCTATACAGTTGTAGCATTACAAGCATATTCTCTCTTAAAAGTCAATTTTTCAACGAAATGTTACCAAAAATTTTAGGAGTCCTGATATGTTATGTACTCCTTTTGTTTCAGTTGAAGCAAGCAACAGATAGTGGATGCCAGTGGCAAACATCCAATTTCCAAGTAAATGAGGGTCGTTCAGTGTTCATAGGGGTATTCCAGTTGTTAAAGATAGTGTCACAACTGTGTGAATCTCTGTTGTTGCAATTGTATATGTTGATTATGAATAATATATATCCCAGATCCTGTTTTGTGGAAGTAGCTGAACCTACCATGTAATAGATGAGATTGAGAATTGGATGATCTAGGACATCAATATCTGCTTTCTTGTTAAAAGCCGAGAGGGCCACCTATAACAGAAACCAAGAATGATCCGATTAACACAAAACTTTGGTGCATGTATAGAACTTTCATGCACTAAAACTCACCACAAAGCATCTTATCAGGAAACAAGTACAGCAAATTGCCGTTACACAGCCAACCTGCCAGGAAAAAGGGAGGGGAGCCATTAAGAGCTTGCATTGCAAATAATTGTCCTAACAACACTGCTCAAAGACAATACATCACAAAGAAAAGGTGTATACGAATAAATAAATAAATAAATAAATTGTTTTATCAATAGAGAAACACCTCACAACAAATCCTCAAAACAAAGGAAAACTAAAAGCACATGTTATAATAAAGAATTTAACATCCCTTCCCTGACTTGACCATATTTTTGCAGTATCACTAAAATTCAGTTTCCATTAACAAGGGAACAATAAGGAGGACTGGTTTTAAGCTATAAGACAGGCAAATAGAAATCTCTGGCTACAGACCTCATAGAGCTTCTTTTGACGACCTCTAGACTCGATGGGGAATCGTCTCAGCATGACAAATAGCCTAAAATCCAAAATTAATAATAATGAGCATAGCACTAAAGGCATGGAATGTAGAAACTGTCTTGAGTTTGAATTAAACGGTACCTCCCTCCATATATCAAGAATCCTAGAGCAGCACCAAATGAGACAACTGCAAAAGAAATTAAATAGCTTTCATGACATCACTTGCTAGAAATTTATTGTAATCATGAAATTCATCCCACCATTGCCGCCAACCTTCGATGCATGGGCACAGACACAGAGACACAAATAAGAAACAACGCCATGGAAACAAAAACAAATCAACTCTTAAAAGATTAAGACACGAGTAAATTCATGTGTATGTATTCTAAATTAAAAAGTATGAGATTGTTAAGATAAAAAAAGGTCACTTTTATTTGTGATCATCGACTATTGTTTGAAATAAAATTGTTTTGAAGAATATTTTGCAAGTTTGTTACTCCAATTTTTTTCTATTTAGGCTTTAATTTTCTCCCTCATCCATCATTATCTCAATGGCAAATAGATTATTGTTCAATAAAAAAATTTTAGATCAAACTTCTTGCCTTGTTGGACACATGGTCTCCCCATGTCCAACATGCTTGCCAACCATTTTTAAAAATTTGTTTGGCATGCGGGGATGGTGTCTCAGACGATGTGTGTGTCAATGTCAAACATGTCCGTCACAACATACAAATTCATTGGGCCATGCTCATTCTCTTTTCTATTGACAAGCATATAATTCTTCACCAAAATGCACAAGTTTAAATCTTAACGATGGTATAATGAGATTGAAGGAATATGGCCTTTTGAGGGCAAAACTTACTTGAGAAGAAAAGCTTTCCGACTTCTTCTGCTACAGGACTGCTGCTCAATCTCATAAATATCCAGATGCATGCCTGTTATCAGGGAAAAATAAATAAATAAATAAATCAGGCACCACAGAAATGACTTTAAAAATCTTTATTGCAAGAGATTAGCTTTTCCACCCACCTGTATGAGGTATATGGACCCATTAACGATATAATAGGTAGGCCTTAGCTTATCAATAGGCAGGCTTCTTGCCTAAACAATCATGGAAGAACAAAATAACATCAATGGTGGCACACTAGTAGGCTCATTAAAATCCAGGAAGGAGGTGTAAAAAAAAAGAAGCACAGAAGAAGCACAAAAAGGAGAAGGAAAGCTACTTACCTGGTGATATATCTCAGCCCAGAACAACACAAGTAATGTATATGTTGAGAAGAATAAGAGACTTGGAAGATCCAGGAGCAACATTTCGAGGGCCTGTACCAGGAAAAATTTTAGGGAGTTTCTAACTCAGGAACCCAGAAATAACCAGATAAAAAAGATTATTCTAGAGGGAAAAGGAGATAGAAAAAGCCCATTAGGAGCAAGTAACCAATGACTCTGCAGCTCTTTTCCCTGGCTTCTACGGAATGCAATATTAGAATCCTTTGCTGACCTATCACTTGCAGTTCCCATCTTTGTGTATGCACTATTCTTACAGTGCACTGTTATAAGTTGTACACAGAATTCTTCTGGAAATAATTCCAACAAAATAACATATTGTGGAATAGAATCTGGTTCAGGGTGCCCTTAGGGGAAAAAAATTAAAAATTAAAAATTAAAAATTAAAAAAAAAATGGTCACATTGAACTGGGGTTATATAACAATGGCATTTGTGGCATGGCTGGAATTGTTAGGTGTTGACTAGTAGATGATATGGACAACGTGCATATTATATGACCATAGGAACTACTTGGGGTGGAAACACAATGATTGAGATTTTGGTGATCATGGTCAAAGCAATAATAATGGTTTTCGGAATGGTGATAATTATGTGATGGGGACAGTGATACATTAGTCAAATCATATAAGGAAGAGATATCTGATAGAAAATCTTCATCATGAATACTACCATGAATGGTTTTTTTTTTTTTTTTGGGAGAGAAACCATGAATGTTGTATTTAAGACCTTGTTTTAACGGAGCAAAATAGTCTTTTTAGTCATAAAAACAGAGAGCCTACTCAGAAAGACTAATCCAAAAGCAACCTTAACACCACAGTTATGAATGACAAACATACCTTGGGCCTAATGAGAAACACACTTTTGTATAAACCAAAGAGAACAGCCCTCACTGTCAAGAGGCAGTGTAGTGTCAGCAAAGCATATGCTAATAACACAAGCAGAACTTTGAAAAATAAGACAGTCCTTACATCCATTCACTAGAAAATTCATCAAGTGGAAAACCTTTTGTGTAGTCCAGCCATATTCCGGTACTCTCAATTGGATGCGACAAAGTTGTACCTGAAAGTTGAACAAAGTTATAACAGTTAAAAAACTCAGGAATTTCATGTCAGTTCGGTACCCTAAATATATACCATGAAACAAGGCAGGGAAAAAGATGATAGTGGCATCCTTGACGACAAATGAGAAAGAATCAAAACAGAAGCCAATGCTGACACAAATTCATACGGTTAAAGCCAATTGCCAAAGTACTCTCAATCTATAGAGGCTTTCTGTGTGATGCCAGCATTAATGATTTGCGTGCCATTGCCAATCCCGCATTACGTTGGCTACATTCATCAGGATAAGGAGACATTAAAAGATTGTAAAATATGGCTCAACATTTCAATGTCCAAAAATCCGATGATGACGGACTTGATAATCTCAATTTACACTTTCTTATACCCAAGGATTGACAAGGACGAATAATTTATTCAACATACGAGTCATAAACTATAAATCCAACCAGATAAAGATGCAACTAAGATTGCCCACACTAATGTTATAAGCACAAAAACGGAGGCAGCCAAATTTCAGCCAAGAAAGCTTAACAAAAATTAGATGCTTCGTGCACGAAAACATTACCAATATCCCAAGACCATTTTCGCATACATATTCCATAGAATTTATCAATCAACGATAAATAGCCCATTAAAAAGAAAATGACACCATTAATTCCCATAGAAAGCTTTATATATGTATATATAAAATGAAAACACTATAGATATAAAAAAATGAAACAAACAGAAAAAACAGTGCCGGGAATCAATCACACATAGCCATAATTATCAAAGCAATAAAGACCCAAAAATAAAAGAAAACAAAAAAAGAAAAGAAAGAACGATAAATAGATGTATTGTAGAAAACAAGAAAAGAGGAAAAAAACGAACCAGGGCAACAAATGAGACCAATGCATAACAAGCAGACAAGAAATAGAAGATGCCTCTTTGCCAATCCTCCGATTCATCAATCTGATCCCACCAATCCATTCCATTCCAACTGTAAATCCCTCCCTCCCACACCCCAAATCTATTCGTTCTCAAACTCCCCCGCCCCATTGATTGATGGATTCTTTTTTTTTTTTTTTTCCTGCTCTTCTCTGCCTTTTCTTTTCTTTCGTTTCTGTTGGTTTTTTTACGAGGTGGGTTTGCTGTTTGTTTGCCTGCGGAGAATGTTAGCAAAAAAGGTTAGCCCAAAGAATTCTTTCTGCTCTGCGTTGTAATGCTAAATATTTTAAAAGTTGGGTTATAAAATATTTTTAAATATATAATTATATATAAAATTATTAATTTTTTTAATATTATTAAATAAAAAAATAAATTAATAATTTTTTTAATAATTTTTATAATACGTTTTTTGAGGTATTTAATATTATTCTTTTTTTTTTAAAGAGGTTGCGGGGGATGGGGTTGGACACGTGGAGGCAAGATTGGGAGGACACATAGACCGAGGGTCAGTGCAACGTGTGAGGGGGAATAACTGACGGAGGAGAGATGTAAAAGATCAGCTCCTCGTGTCGCGTCGTTCATTATTATTCGTTATTTTCGCATCGGATATGATTTGCTCTTTCCTTTGTTTAACAATTACAGCCAGAGATCACCGGTCTCGTTTGCAACGATATCCATTAATGCCAGCCGGGATTTCGTTAATCTTTTATCATCTGCTATTGACTTTTCCTTGTTAAGTTTTTTCTTGGAAAAAAAAGTGATGTCGCTTAAAAATTATCAAATTCAAAAAAATAAAATAGCTTATGGGTTATAGTTTTATAGATTAATTGTATGTTGCATGTATAATTCTTTTTATTTTATTACGTAATCAATCTTTTTCTATTGTTTCATATATTCTTTTTAAAAAATCTTTTTTGAACACAGTCTCGTAAACGCAAATTTATATGACATACAAAGCATTTTATTAATATATAAATAATATGTTATATAACGTATAAGAGATATAAAGTAAAATAATATAAAATCGTAAAAAATATCTTTTACATTATATAAAAGATTGTCAATAGAATATAGTATGAAGCCCTTTGTACATATAAAATCATTTTGTATTTATTTGTGTTTATAAATGTTCATTAAATAACACTTCAATGTTTCTAGCTCTCCTAATGCATTAAAAAAAATTATACGTACATACAACCGTTCTCATTTCCTTTCTCATTTGCCTCTTTGTTATTTATTTTGGGTGTTGTTTGTTGTTGTTATCATGATCTTTCGAACTTTTGACCTAAGCAAGCACGATGCTCGCATTGTAATATCCTTGTTTTGCAAAAATTATTTTAAATTTTACATATTTTTACAAATCTAATACAACTTTTAAAATTAACAATTTAGCACTTATAAATTACTTTTAATAAATTTAGCAGACTTTCATCTTTATTTAACTTAATTTGTCTTGCCTGATGACGAGAGCGCATTACTTTGGGAGCACATTGCTTTCGACAGAGGTAACAGACATAAGATACACGCCCTTAAATTATGCATATTTTAGACTAAATTTTATTAGATGAAGTTGATATTGTGGTAGATTTATTAAAAATAAGTTCTACGGCCGCTAAAATTTAGATCGATGAAAACAGAAAAAGGTTAAGATATCTTGTGTGTTTGGAGTGCGAACAAATGAGAGGAAATGAGGAGAAAGATAAGAAAAGTGAAGAGAAAATAAAATTATTTGGAGTGATAGAAAAAGTTGAGAGGAAGAAAGTATGTGAAAGAAAAGGTGAATAATAATTTGTGAGAAAAAAAGTGGAGAGAAAATAAAATTGTTTAGAATAATAGAAAAAGATGAGAGAAAGAAAGTATGGTGAAATAAAATGTGAATAGTAATTTATGAGAGAAAAAGTAGAGAAAAATAAAATTATTTAGAGTGGTGTAGAAAGTGAATAGAAAGAAAAGTGAGAAAGAAAAGTAAATGGTAATAATTATACTTTTCTTTCTCTCTTAATTTTTCATCGCATACCAAACATAGAAAATTTAACTCGTATTTATTTCAAACATTTTAATGAATTAAAGATTGAATTTTACGCTTGAAGACAAGTTATTGAATTTTCCTTCTCAACAAATCCCACTGCACATTTAAATTCAAATCTAGGTTTTTTTTTTTTTTAAGTTCTAAGTTGGTATCAATCATGTCTGTGTTTTGAAGATGCATAGGTGACACACTAAAAACTTATCCACTCTTGAATTTTGAACTTAATGATAAATGATTAGGAAGAGACTCACAACCCTAAGTAAGTTTAATTATTTTGTAAAAGAAATATATGAATTAAGCTTATAATAATATGCACATATCTATTTATCTATTGATCTATCTATATGTAACAAGTGCAAGTCATGTGGCTATCTTCTCATGAGTTTTTGGCCAATTTTTGCATGAGACTTTTGCTGTTCTTCTTTGAAATAGTTAATTTAATAATTTCATTACGTCATTTATGTTAGCATTATGTGATATTATAATGTAAATACAAATATTATTTTTGAGAAGATGATAAGTTGTTCAGTAATTATAATTCAACTAATCACTTTTTTAGTTAATATTATGTGCAATTATATTACGTGGAATCAGTTTTTCAGTTATAAAAACAATGAAGAATTTTGTGGTAATTATGATTGAAGCTTTTTATATATTGACATGCCTTCATTTTATCGTTTTATGCCATCACTCTATTTCTAGTTAAATCTCCCCATTCTTTTTTTTAATTTGATCTTACATTTTTTTCAATGAATATTTAGTTTATGTTTAGTTAAATATGATGAAGCAATTGTATTTTCTATTAAATATTTATTTTCATCTTTTTTAATAGTTATTCATCCACTAATTTATATTTTAGGCCTTCAATTACTAGATTCATTCATATTTAATTCTCTTACAAACAAACATTTAACACAGAATAATAAAATAACACTATCCGCAGGTAGTTAATATAATTTGTCTGGTTGCTTTGAATGGAAATTTATCCTTTGACAAACACTTTGATTTTTAATTGTTAGATATGACAATAAAAAATAAGTATAATTGGGAACAATTTTTTGATAAAATTTAAGTAAATGTACATAAATTTAACTAATAAACTTAAAAAAAAACAAATTTAGAAAAATATCTATCTAGCATAATCTAAGCTTATAATATATATATATAATCGTTCCCATTGATCAGGTTTAATATTTGCCGTCCGCGGAGATGGTGCGTAAAAATTGGAGTTGTAAACGCACTCAGACTCATAAAAAATGCCTATTTCTCCCCTTTAATTAGATTAAAAAAAATCACCGAGATCTATGGTTTAGTGGTAGCTCAGAAGCTTTCTTCTTCTATAACTGGGGTTTGAATCTTTTCAGACACACTGGCCCAATTTCTTGAGATTAATGCTTAGAGCATTCAATTAAACTGCAAACTCATTAACATTTCGGTCAGTTGTAGGGAGATTCTTTCAAAATTATTAGTGTTTCGATAACAAATCTACCCCTATAAATATAGTTGAGCAGGTTTTTAAATAAGGATTACTCTAAACTTATCTTACAGATGAACCTAACCCATAGATGCGATAAACAACGCACTTAGGATTTCATTTTCTTTTCGTGATCAAACCAAAAAAAATAGATTAAAAGAAAAAATTGTCGCTTTCACAAAGTGTTCCTAATTAGACCATAATCAAATCAAATGAATAAGCCCTTAAAATTAAAGAATTGCATAATCTAATTAATTTTTTTTGAAAAAAGAATTAAGTAAATAACGAGATTATTCCCTAATTATATTCAACCTCCAGCTTCAAAATGTAAAATGAAGACGTACTCAATATGCACAACCCAATTGATTTAGTTTACATAGACCGTATTTATCATTTCTTTCATCCGCCAAGTTCGAGGGCAAGTTACAAAGAATTAATCTATTGTAATTTTTTTGTAACCTTAATGAAAATATTTAGGAGCATGATAAATTTTGCAACTCAGAACTATTGTTTTTAAACACGGATAAGACCCATACCCGGTGTAGGATCCTGTTTAACGAGTTAACAGTCTGATTATTATTCAAAAGTACGCTCAATGGGTTAATTCTTATTTTAAGTAATAATTTATATAAAAATAAATAAAACATTATTAACATAGTATAAAGTATATATTTCTAAGCATGCTTAATTAAATAATATAATTATATAAATTTTTTGAAACTAAAACAAGAAATAAAATTTTTATTTTTAACTTAACCGATTTATAAATCTAATCGAGTTAATTTGACTGTTCAAATAAACCAATAAAAGTAATTTTCTACGAGATCACTTCCTTACTCTGTTTGACAAGAGAATCAAACAGACTTAAATTTCGAGTCACCAATTTATCGATTTGACTAACAGATCAATTCTATATAAGAAATTCTATTATCCAATAAATTTTAACGTAATCATTTATTGATCACCAAGCTTTGCATAAAAGTAGAGTTGGAGAGCGGAGGGCGTTAGAGTTTCTGTGGCTCTAAAAATCCTACAAATTTGTCCATCTCACTAATAAAGTGGTTACTTGGACCATTGCAGCCAAGAGTTTGGAGTCTCCGTCCCTATAAACATTCCTTAAATCACCCAACAAAATGAGTACTTGGATCCTTGCTAGTCAAGATGCAAGATTATTAGATATATCCCTTTGGAGTATCTAAAAAAGACCCGCGAGTATCCTTCCTAGATAAATATAAATAAAAAGGATACACTATCTAATAGAAAGATGACTGTCTTTATGGAAACTTTTTCAAATTATTTTTTTTGGTGAAAAAATGGAAAAGCAATAATGTTGCCTATAGTCCAATCAAAAAATATTATAAATCTTTGTTTACAAAAGGTAAAAAAAGATTAGATAATTATGATATAATTGTACCAAACGATGAATTATAAATTTAACCTCACCATAATTTTAGTGAGATTCAAACTCTCAATTACAAAACTGAAAACTCAAATTCCTTAATAATTTAAGTACTCAATGGTAGTACTTTTTGCAATAATTTGAACCCGAAAGTCTCACATAAACCTTCACTTAAGCCTAAGCTTAAGCTCGACCCGAAGAACGGACCCCATATTGAGGGTCCAGCTAATCAGCCTATGCAACAAAAAAATGTGGGCTAGACTAGTCAATCGCGGACTTAAAATCAAGTCTTGAAGGAAAACTCAACTCCAAATCCAGACCATGTAAGCAAATTTCGGGCCCTAAATGAGTTGACTCATTTCTCTAAAACCTGCCTATTTATATTTTATTGCCGTCGCACCATATTTATATTAAGGTTAATATAAAAAAAAAATCACTACTTTTATATTTTTTAATAAATTTAATATAATTTTTAAAAAATAATAAAAATAATATAATTTAATTATTTTTTAATAAATTTAATTCACCGTAAAATTTAAGGTGACATAATAATATAAAAATATTTAAAATTTACTTAATAATGAATTTTCAAAATCTAAATCTCAATATTTAATAATTAGATTTCTTTAGCCTAAATAATCAATACATTAATCCTTTTTTTTCTAAATAACTAAAAAAATTTTCCTTTTAATTTGCAAAACCCACGTTTCATAACAAAATGAAATCGTTGTTTGATTGGTTGAATCCTTGTCGCCGGAGTCGCCTTCGTCGTTGGATAATAAGATGGAAGAGGAAGCAGATATATAGGATGGGCTAAGATCTTAGTTCCTTTTGACGTTCGGCAAACAGTCCAAATCCCACATCCCTCTCGAACAGATCACCAACGCCAATCGCCGGACTAGTACTACCACTGCCGACAAATCCAATGGGCCGGCGTTGGGGCTGGTGGAGGAGCCGACGTTGGACTAGTGGAGGAGCTGGCATTTGGCGTAGAGGGGCCGACATTGGTGCTGGTGGAGGGGCTGGTGGTGGAGTAGGCTTGGTGTTGATGGTGGACTTGGAGGTCGAGGAGGATTTGGAGGCGGTGGTGGACTTGGTGGAAGAGAGCTTGGTTGTGGCGGTGGTAGTTTCAAGTTTAAAAGAAATAATTTTTAATTATTAAATGAAATTGTAGTTATCTTTTGTTTTTTTTAAAACGATACGTCGGTTTTCCATCTTAAAAGGAAAAAAAATTTCAATTATTTAGAAAAAAAATTGTATTAATTGTTTGTGCTAATGAGATCTAATTATAAAACATTTGGCTTTGGCCCGAATAAATTCATTGTTGACGTGGAGCTACGTTAAACAATTAATTTCACGTCAATAATTTTTTTACATTGTCACGCGAATTTAATAGATGTAATAGTTATATCTAACTAAATTTAACTATGTATTAGATTTGTTAAAAATAATTAAATTATATTAAATTAATTATTTTTTTAAAATTATATTAAATCTATTAAAAGAAATAAAAATGGTAATGTTTTTTAATATTAACGCTTTATACTAAAAAGTAACAGCCTGTAGTTTTACATTTAAGGTGTGTTTGTTTTCAGGAAAAAATTTTACAGGAAAAAATTTTACAGGTTTTCCGGCGTTTGTTTTACGGAAAATATTTTACATAGGCAAAATTTGGGGAAAATTTTTAGATTTTTAGGTAAAATAACTTCTCTTTTTGCAGAGCTGAAGTTATTTTCAGGGAAAACACAAACTGTGCTATAAGTAAGTGACAAAGAAAAATCATTATTTTTACTGCAAATATTTTCCCCTGTAAATATTTTACAAATGTAAATTATTTTACAGCAAACAAACGGACCCTTAGTCACACGATAAAGATGGGGATACCGAGCTTCTCGTAGTACAGCACACTATGCCGAAATATAAATAAATATATATATATATATATATAAAAAGTCAAAGTTAGAAGAAAATTTTAAATTTTCTCTTTCTAACGTGTAATAACTTTTTATGAATTTGTAGATTATAAATAATATTAAAATATTTTATAATTATAAAAATTTTATTATAATTAGAATTATGATTTTAGGAAAATTTAATTATAATTAAATAAAAATTTTATTGATTTATATATTCTTACTTTAACTATATTTAAATATTTACAACTATAAAATTTTCTAATTTTTGTATCCTCATTTTAAAAAAAAATCTATTAAATTTACTTATCTTTTCTTAAACAAGAAAAAGAGAACTACGCTCAAATTTTCTCAAATGAAAAAAAAAAAAAAACACAATTTTCAACTCTTTCTTTTTTGTTTCTTGAAAAAAAAATCCTTTTTATTTTCTTAAAGATTTTTATTTTCTTAAAAAATTTTAAAATCTTCCTAAAAAATAATAATCAAAATTAGAATTTTATTATTTTTTCTTTTAGATAAAATAAAATAAAAATAAAATTATCAACAAATATAATTAAATCCGTACATCGGACAATTCTATCACTAATATGTGTGTGTATATATATAAAAAAAATAAAATTTTAGTTTTACTTTTTCATTTTAAAATAATAATTATCTAAATTTAAATTATAATTTAAATAAATTTTACTATATAACTTAATTTTAAATAATATAAAATAATTACGTAATTTATCTAATAACAGAAAAAAATTTTTAAAAAATTTTTTTAATTTAATTATTTAACATCTTGCATTATTTTTCTACTACAAGGTTGTGGCCAGTTTTTTTTTTTTTTTTTTCAAAAAATAATTATTAAAATGTTGTCTCAGTCGACTGCCGAACTTTGTAACCATTGGCGCTGGACGCGGCCGCGGATGTCAACTCAACTATTAAATACTTGTCCATACCAATACGTCTCATTGTCCTGTGCCGTAGACAATCGGCTCTGTCGTCTCCCTCTTGCCAAAAACACACGACAAAACCAACCATAAAATTTTCTTTTCAGTTGGCCTTCTTTCTTCTTACCACAGAACAAAGCTGTCTCGAACCCTCCGCCCCCCACCCCTCACCCCCAAACCCCAAAACAAAAACAAACAACAAGAAGAAAGAACAACAACGAAAAGAAAAAATCACAATAATAAGTGATTGTAATAATAATAATAATAATAATATGGGCATGATGGAAAGCTCGCCCACCTCCATAGCCCCTTTGCTTCTAAGGAATATCATAGCTTCCATGTTTATCTATGCCGATAAGTCCCTCCTCACCTTAGCCGAAAGGTACAGGCTCCTTGAATATATTCGTTATATTGTCACCACATTTCTTCTCTTCTTTCTTCGTTTTCTTCCTTCTTTCTTTCCTTCTTTGGGCCATCATAATTTTGATGGCAGTCATTCGCTTAAGCTACCCAACAACGAAAGCCACCCACCCGTCTGCGGCGGCGCCGGTGATTCGAGTATCGGCCGAGCGCTTTCTCAGCTCTTGTCCCTCGTTAATGATATTCCGGTCAGCTCCCGGAAATATGAGGTGGTTAGATCTTTGGCGGAGAGGCTTATAGCTGAGAATAATACGGAGGATGTTGAGGTTTTACGTGAAGTCAACCGTGTGGCCCTCTCTGCGGCTTTTGCCAATACTCTTGGTCAGCTCGAAGCCGCCATGGTCAACTTTGACAGGGTGGAGAATGGTGGCTTGGTTTCTGGGCCGGTTACCTTCCGGCTGAACCGGGTTTTGAAGGCCGTTTGGTCTATTGGAGAGGGTGCGCTGGTATGGGCTGCGAGGCCCAAAAATGGTGGCATGAACCACCGTCTATCCACATGGCTCTGCTGAAAAGTTGGCGGCCGAGCTGCTTTGGTTGGCGCAGGAAATGGTTGCTTGTGGGTTTGGGGAGGAAGCTCTTTGCAAATGGGCATCGGCTTCACACTTGGCTTGGCTTGCCCTTTCGGCTGAGCCACGGCTGCAGAGCTCCTTGATTAAAGCGTCAGGTACGCCTGTTCTTTCTAAGTAAAAATTGCATAACTAAACTAATGCATCAGTGTCCTAATTTAACTTTGGCTGCTGTCTAAGCTTAGTCACTATTTTCTTTTTGCATTTTTCTTATGTTGATTGTAGTGTTTATATAATTTTAAATTATATAAATTTATTTTATTTTATTTTAATTTTTAACTTGAATGCTAAAATCTGACTTTCACGTTGGGTACTACACAGTGCAAGATTGTTTAATTTTGTACATTGACCATTTGAAATATGGTTTATATGGAATACTAGCGTGCTTGATGGTAAAGAAAAACGTGAATGAATTATCTACTAAATTGAATTGGGTTTATAAATCTAAAAGATAGTTAGAATTTTTTATGCCTCCAATATCAATCTTGATTTGGAAATTCAGGATTTGAATTGAAAACAAATAACAAACATACCCTTTTAACCAGTCCACCATTTGGCATTTTAATTGTAGTTATGAGACCCACCACTACAATCACAGCTCTCATTGGTGCTACATATGTTTTAAGATTTATTCCCAAAATTTGTTTTTAATTTGGTTTGAATTGATGTGATTCCTCATAAATTTGAATGATTTATCCTAAAGATTTTATTTCGATTGAGATTTAATTATACTATTCTAACTGCAATTTTACTGAATTTTTTCATAACCCATTTTTTAGAAAGGTAGGATAGCAAGATTGTGTTGCCAAAGTAGACCTGGTGAAATTGATGGGTTTACATATTCTTCCATTGAACAGTAACACGATTAGCACCTATTTGCTGGATTTCTTTCTACACGACATTGGGAAAATCAGCTAAAATAAATGTACTTTACTCCATGCTTTGTATTTGCTGCTTTGACCGTTCCTTGAGAGTCATTGTTTGTCCGCATATTCCATGATTTTGTGCATTTGAAAGGGTCTTCTTTACTTAAACCAGAAAAAGAAAAGATCCCTCATTTTCTCATCTTTGTTTGATAACGCTCTACTGCTATGCTGTCTGCTCAGTTGGGCGAAATTTCAGGAAATGCAGATCAGCATTTTATCGCTTTTTCCCTTTTTCCAACGTGCCCAATGTTCTATATACTGGTGTAAACCTGACACTATGTGATTAAGGTTCTAATTGGAAATAAAGAGACTGATCCGGTTTCAGTTTCGACTCGACCCCGTTCATATCCTGTTTGGGGTCACCCTACGCTAGTGCCTAGGATTTTGATCCT
This sequence comes from Carallia pectinifolia, assembly GCA_037832335.1. Classification (NCBI taxonomy): domain Eukaryota; kingdom Viridiplantae; phylum Streptophyta; class Magnoliopsida; order Malpighiales; family Rhizophoraceae; genus Carallia; species Carallia pectinifolia. The sequence continues at coordinate 12,688,892 of CM075444.1, read as the reverse complement.
ACCTCATATCTCTACACTTCACAAATTAATCGCCAGAAGAACGAGTCAAACGCAGGTTGCAATTCAGCATTGTTGAAGTTGATCCATATTTTTAGTTAATCAGTAATCAGTTAGAATTTAAACTAGTTTAAGTTTTAGTTGGTATGCTTTCAGTAGTCGATTAAGGCAAGATTTTTGGTGCCGTACGAGGACCTAACATTTATGTTATTATTGTGACATTTTGATTAGTAATATTGAGAGTTGATACTTGATAAACAATATTTTACTTTTTTTTTTAATTATGATAAATAAAATATTTCTTTTGACCTAACTTTTACTAGGATCAGGTGTACAGACTTAATACAAATTGCTTGATATTTTAAACAGCGTTCTTCTTCAAGCAAGCCAAAGACTTGGGAGAGGGCGAAACAGAAGAAGGAAAGAGAGAGCAGAGTAGGCAGACCAAGATGAAGATGCTAATGTCCTGGCTACCATTGCTATGCGGAGCTAGCAATGGCACTGATGCTCCTGTTCTCAGCACTAGCGAAAAGGCTGAGTTAGAGAGAGTATTGGAACAGATCATAGGGACGCTGGAACAAGAAGAAGAGCAAGAGCAAGTGCTGTCACTGTGGCTCCACCACTTCACGTATGCCTCATCCTCTGACTGGCCTAATCTCCTTGCCTCCTATGCACGTTGGTGCACTGCTTCTCGTAAGCTATTAGTTCTTCAGTGAAACAAAACGTGAAAGTTGGTGACTTAATTTTCATATTTCCATTGAAGGGGTTAGTTGGTAGAAACCCCTTTGTATATTTGCAAAATACTCAATGGTTATTTTTATAGATTCATAATGTTGATAGCGGATATAGTTTGGAAAGAATAAATACTGCATATGAGCTAAACAGCAGCAACGAAGAAAAGGGGTTCTTCTGAATTATGGTGAATCTGCTGTGGAAACAAAAAGGACACAGTTTTCAATTTTGCGCTGAAGAACTATTGAACGCGTATTTTGGTCCTTTGCAGATTTTCCTTCTTATTCATACTCTGCATTCTAGTTGTCTCCAGTATCAGTGTGCTGTTTTCGTTTGTTTGATTTTCTCATGACAACATTTCGTGTATGACATTTTGCACGAGATATGTTTGAATTAAAAAATAGTCAAAGCGAAAGAGGGGGAAGGGAATAGAGAACATAAATCGAAAGCTTCAGTCAAAATGGTCATTCTTAGAATGTCATTTGATTTTGATTTTTTTTGTTTGTGTCAATTTGTTCATTTTCTGGACTCCACGAGCCATGCTAAACCATAAAAGCAACATAATATTATGTGAAAGACTATTTTTAAAAATAATAATAATAAAGAAGGCAAAAATTCTTTTATTTTTTTCTTTTTATTTGCTGATTGATTTAACTCAAAATTAAAATTAAGGTGACCATCGGTTCATTTGAGATGGAACTGAATAAAAGTTAAATTTACTGTTAATCAAAATGAGATCGGATTACACTGCTCGGTTAGTTTTGAAACGGAAACTGATTAGGAGCGGTTTTGTTCCGAGTCTTCTTTTTAATAATCATAAAACCGGCAATTCGGAACCAAATTTATAATTGTTCTTGTTGAGCAGAGTTGTCAAGCTTGGGCCAAGTTAAGTCAAGACTGGTTATAGATAATATCTCTGATGAAGCATACTTGAGTTTATTGCTAGAATTATTAGACACATGCATTTCTCGATGATTTGTCTCAAAGGTAAAGTTAACGATATATGAAAATGATTGTGAATCTTTAAATGAAGATTTGTATGACTTTATAACAAAAGGATCCACCCCATTTGGAGTAAGCCAAGCCAATGAAAGTAACTGAGATTATATATAAGAAATAAAGACAAGATAAATTGTAATTTAAAGATTTAAAGGTAATAAATTATGTGGACATTAATTCCTAAGGAGAATTTGTATACAATTTAATTAATATTTAATTAAGTCCAAACTCTTTAGTTATTTAAATATTCTTTTTTTAATCAAATTGAAATTCAATTTCAACAATTTTAAGTTTTTTTTTATTTTTAATGAAGAAGTTATAATAGATCAAACTGCTCCAAATTGAACAAAATTGAACTGAAACCGGAGGTCAATTCTTGGTATTCAACTTTTGTTTGTAGTCCTCAAAAAAAAAAAAAAAAAAAAAAAAACCCTTTGTTTGTAGTTTTTCAGTTCAATTTTTGTTCTTTAAGTTTGGAGTAGAGTTTTCGTGCACGAAATTCTTGCCTTTTCCAATTTCGTATCAATTCTAGATTTTACATTTAATCAAACAGCTGTCAAAATATGTGGAAGAAGTCGGTGGTCTATGAGGCCCATATCTCCATCATCTAAATCTACCATTACCAGCTAAATATCCAAGCAGACAACCAAATTACGACGAGAATTGCAACAATAATAACAAATGTCGGCTCAAGTTATATCTTGGAACAATATTCTGCTCAAAAACTTAAAACTCTTTGTGCCTTTCAAGGAAAGGTCTTTTTGAAAAAAGATAATCAATAGTTTGATTTTTTTTTATTTTTTTACGAATTTTGTCAATCTGAATTTATAAGAAAATGTTTAATATGACATCGGACAATTATGAATATATAGGTCATTATCAACTAATTAAAAAATTTACTAAAATTTTAAGACACCGTATTCTTATTGTTCATTAGAAAAGGTCTAAGAGCACCTCATCCTGATTGGGCGTGCTCACTTTTAATCGAGACAAGACGAATGACTGTGACCAACCCGATACAGCATAAATTAACTTTGATCCTATACACGCATAATCTTATGACTTCCATGACAAGGCTTTCTAATAATTGATGAGATTGTTAGCTCATTACAGCATAAATGGTTTTGAGTAAATGTCAAATTCTTCAGATGAAGACAATTGAGGCTCCTGCAAACCACCAAAGTACATGCGCTTTAGCATCATAACATAACTTGGTGAAAACCTTTGTTGAAATTATTGGCTACCTGGTTTATTTCTGTGCTAAACAGTGCTTTATTTACCAAGGAAGCAATTGGACCACCTAGGCGTAATCCACCCGTTTTAAGCCCGCGGATTGCATAGCGCATGGATATAAGCAAACGGCCGTACGATAGTCCAGGTTCACTTTGCACTGATTGGATGAAGCTATAGGTCAAGGCACCAGTAGAAGCATTGCTCGCCAATGCCTGCAAAATTGGAATGAACGGCAATGATAAAAACATTGATTGGTTCCAATATAAAGTTGTAAGCAGGATCTGTGCACTGATGTGGCTCCGTTTTGCCTATTTGTCTTCGGAGAGAGGCACGGATTAGCCGGATTTCATCCGGGGTCTTGTGGGACTTTCGTTGGACTTGTGAGCTCATGTAAGTTTCTCCTGACAGTTCTTGCCGATGAAAAATTCTACCGTGCAAAATGCGAGAAAGAGTGCTCAACTACAGATAATGCAATGATGAGAAATTTAGGTGATCACTCACATTGGTGTCGACAGAGATCTGATCATCATTGGAGGCACTGAAACAGATAGCTAGGCCCCCATTCATGCCCTTGTACGCATATTGGGAACATCTCTGAGCTTCCCAGGAATAGTATCCTTCCCTGCTCGAACAAATTGAAATGTTATAAAAATTTTGGGAATTAACTGGGTGGTTTAAGAAGTACTGTCAAGTGTTCAAGCTCGTATCTGATGACAGTTATGGTTAATGAACCTGTCCATCCTGCACACAAATGGAAGATCAAGAACAGTTTTACTGTGGCAGGCATCAATGATGGCGTGAAGTGTCACTCCTGACGACAATGGCCTTACAATTGTCTGATTAATTTCATCATCAATTATGACTCCTTGCGTTTCAAAGTCAACAGGGCACAAGGCTTCACTAAATCCATCAATTTCATCCATCTTATGGTTACTCTCCCTTGAACCGTGACCAGAGAAGTGAAGCACTAAGGAGTCCCCCGGCTCACATCCCTGAACAAGCCACCTCAAGGCCAATCGCATGTTCGCTTTCGTCGGAATCCTGAGCGGGTTTATCTCATCCTCTGCAGGTGGGTTCGTTTTCATACAATTAGTTCAAGGAAAAGAAGTAAAACACTGCTCCTACATCTACCTGTCAATGATGATCGAGTGTGATCAATATGTTACCTGTGAGCATGAGTATGGAGTCATTAGGAAACCCCATTTTCTCAACAAGAAGATATCTCATGCAATTAACATCATTAACGCTTCCTTTGATCTTATAACTTTTGCCTCGGTAGCTCACTCCGCAAAGCAGTGCACGTTTCCTGCCGTGGACAGAAGGGAGAGGCAACACTGGCCTTAGAGGCTGGACATAGTACCCTCCATATTGGCTATTTGCGGCTGAACTAGTTGTCATAATGCTGCTAGTCACCGTGCTTATAATGCCTGTGAACTGGCTGGCTGCTCGATTTATGGACTCCCGGGCTTGAGACAAAGGATGATAGGAAGGGATCCTCGTGATGGCTTGGCAGTTGGGACATCCAAATGATTGAGCCTCTGCTGGCACAATTAACTGCACATTGCACCACCTGCATCTCTCTCTTCTGCTTGCCATTTTTTTCTATGCGGGTTTGTGAGTGTATGCTCTGGCGAACAACTGATGGAAATCACAATAGAAAAGAATTGTTCTGCACTATATATATATATATATATATCAATGATTGAAGGTAGGATTGGTGTATATATATATATATATATATCAATGATTGAAGGTAGGATTGGTCTAAAAGGAAGTGTTTAATTTCAAAATTGGCAAAGGTTTTGATGCCTCTTGGTGGAGTACTGGGGCCTGAGGAACCAAATTCTTTTATGCTTTTTCTGGGTGGATGTCAGATCCTCCATGTCTGACTTGGTTGGCAATTCGGATTGGTCTTGACTCTGGGCAGGCCAGCTAAGGAGAAAATCGATAAAGGGGTGACAGTTCAATAATTGTTGCCAAGTCCTTTTACGTTTTAGGAAAAAAAGGAATCAGAAAAAGATGTACCAATATAATTAATTGGATACAATTTATAATTATTTTGATTATAAATATAATTAAAAAAAAATTATTATTATTTTTTTATACACTAAATTTAATTAGTTATATATTAAATTCAATTAATTACATTTAAATACCTTTTTTTTAGACACTTTTTCCCTAAAAATGTATTTTTTTCCTTATATTAATATGATTATCGGCTGCTCATATCACAGAATAAAACCACGCTAAATTTCTTTGGAATTCTATCAAATCTTTTACCGTATAAACTTTTTTAGCGAATCTAACAAAATATATAGACAATCACATGGCCTAATTTCTTCTCCACTGTGTCAAGAATCAATATTTTAATTACCAACTGGGTTAAAAAAAACAATGATAATAATTACCAAAATTTCTCCGGGGGACGATTTCTTTTAGTAGTGTAATTTAAATAAAGACAGATTGACCTAGCAGTAACATTGTAACTGTAAGAGAAATTTTTCTCTTTTTGGTCTGTAGTAAGAAGGTACATAGCCCCATTGCAGGATGGGGAGAGGTGAGATTGGCTGAAGATGGAACTTGGAACCCCTCATAAGAACAAGAAGACACTTTCTCAACCACTCGGTTAATGTCGAATTCTCGTGAGAAATTTTTCTGTTGACAAGAAGTAGGCCAGTTCTAACCATCAGAATTCAGAGGGCCATTTTGGGCTTGGCTTATACCTTGGGCCCCCTGTTTTCCAAAGAAAGATTTATGATTTTGGGCTTTCTTCTTTTTTTTTTTGTTTATCAAAAAGTCAATGGACTGAGTGTCATCGAGTTAAATATTATATATATTATTTATAAATTTATTATACATCAATTTTAATTATAAATTTCATATATTTATATATATATATATATTTATTTAAAAACTTATAACACGTAAAATTGTTAAGGTTAATATTATAAAAAATATGTTTTTTTAATAGTATTAATAATATTATTCATAGCATTCCTTAATAAAAGTAATAACTAATGAAGCACCAACTAAACAAAAAATCTTTAATAAGACCACATTCTTATACCATCCTTAAAAATAAAGCCAACCAAAACCTATAGCATCACTCCGTTACGCATAACTCATCACTTCCACTGTATCCTTCACTTTTAATTTTCTATTTAGTATCGTCCCTTTTTAAAGTTACCTTTTCTCATATCACCTCTACTAGGAGTAGCCTTAGAAGTATTAATCAATTCACCTTAAGGAAAAATATGAATCACGGGGGTATGTTCTTGGTGTTCCCAGCAGCTTTTGGACTACCACCTTCTAGAACCACAGAATTGCAAAATCCACCATCTGCATTTGGCCCCTTTACACGGTTCACTTTTTGACCTTTAACCATGTCAGCATAATATTGTTCTTGACACCAATCTCCAAAAAGTTCTAATCCATCGCCAACAAGGATTATTTTCCTTCAGGTAATTTCCTTACTGCACGCTTGGGTCATAGCCCTTCTTGGTGCTGGCGCAGTCTCCTTGTGGCCCGGCAGCTCTTATTTCGAGGGTTGCGTTGGGAGATTGGGAGTGGCAGGCAAATCAGCATATGGGAAGATCCTTGGATTCCTGGTATGCCCAATTTTCGAGTCCAAACTCTCAGACCTATGGAAACTAATGCGTTGGTGGTGGGAGATCTTATTCATGGTGGCCTTCGAGAATGGGACCTGGAGCTCATCAAATGCCTCTTTAATCAGGCAGAGGTGGCAGCTATTGAGAAAATCCCACTAAGTTACAATGGTGGGCATGATAAACTCGTTTGGCATTTTGACAAATCTGGTGTGTATTCTGTGAAGCAAAGCTATTATCAGGCGTTGGAGCTCCTCTCACGTAATTCGGCCAACTTACGATCGCGGCTGTCGGAGGACTCTAATTTATGGAAGCAAGTCTGGTCTTTAGATGTTCAACCCAAAGTTCAACAATTCCTGCGACGGGCACTAAAGAATGCCCTTCCTACTCAGGAAAACCTTCGGAGACGTGGCATGGGAGTGAGCGGCCTTTGCCAGATTTGCAGACAAGAGGCTGAGACTACAGTGCACATTCTGCTGAGGTGTGAACATGCTAGCGTCACATGGTTTGCTAGTGGTTTTAGTTACTCCCCAAGAATTGCATCCTCAACGTCCTTCCGTGATTGGTGGACTGCCTTTGCCCACGAGCTGCGTGCCCAACAACGCCCACACTTGCTAAATTTTGCAGCCTTATTATGTTGGAATCTTTGGAAGTCCAGGTGTTCCTTTTGTTTGGAGAGACAGACCATTCACCCGCTGGTAACATTAGAGAGGGCGCACCGAGATTGGAATGAGTCTGTGTGGATCAAGCCGCCTGTGATGGTGAGAGTGCCCAGGCCTAGAAGTCCCTCTTCACCTATCTGGCATTGGGTTAGGCCCCCTGACGCTGTGGTAAAGGTCAATTGTGATGCTGCTTTCAGTAGCAAGGAGGATTGGGCTGGTTTGGCTGTGGTGTGCCGTGATAGTCAGGGAAAGACTATAGAGGGGGGCATAATGCGACGAAGAGTTAGCTCAGCCTTGGTTGGCGAAGCTCTTGCCTTGCGTTTAGCCACGCGCATAGCTTCTGAAGCTCGTTGGCGCAACCTGATCTTGGAGACTGATTGTGCAACTCTCTTCAAGATTGTGACAGCAGAGCACGGTGCCGGATTACTGGCGATCAATCCCATCGTTCAAGACATTCGGCTGTGGTTACAATGTCATCCAGAGGCAACGCTTCTATTAGTCAGGCGTGAGGCGAATGCGGTAGCCGATTGGGTTGCCAAAAGTGCCCGTGACCAACAATGTCCTCTTGATTGGATTTCCAATCCCCCTCCCCAGCTTTCTTGCTTGTTGTTATCTGATGTTTGTTCTTGAACCGTTATCTGCATTATATTCTATTTTCTCTGGTCAAAAAAAAAAAAGTTCTAATCCATTTTTCTTAGCCCCATTTTCGATGCCCGTACTATCTTTTCCACTAACCCACCCACCCATGTCCCATTTAACGTGATCTTGAATTCGAAATTCAAATTTGGTGCCAGTGCAGACATCTTTATGATCCTCTACTCTGGGCTTCACCCTGCCTCTCACTAAATGCCCCATGTCAAATCTCAAGCCCTTCCCACCATCTGTCTTACTTTCGGTACTGTAACCAACCGCTGGCGTTTTAGCCCCCGAACTTATGTCTTCGATGACCTGTTCCTCTTGCACATCACCCACACAGCCCATTTTGGTTAACTGAACACTACCTTTGGACCCTTTATCTCTAATAGTTATTCCTTCCCCAGATCCTAGAGATAAAGTGTTCAACGAGTCCCTGAAAGGAGATGTCTGTTCTACTTTTAGCTTTAATATAAGCTCTTCCCCATCAACCATGTCCTTAACCCAATCAGGAATCGCCGTGTCTATCGATATTAAGAGCCTCAGCTCGCAATAATCTAGGTGCCACCTATATTCTGAGCTATCATCCAAACCCATGAACACCCCTCATTGACTCCCCAACTGAGATAGAAAATCACAGTTCCAAATTTGTAGGGGCAGACCTTCAACCCGCAACCATATCTGCCTATCTTTACAAATATCCTCAAATTTCCATGGTTCTGACTTAACAAAGCACTGATGAATCCGATCCCCCCCATGTTAAATCATATCAACCATCTTTTGCTTAGTATCAAAAGTCAGAAGGACCTTTGAACCCCCATAACTGTCACTACAAAGGAGCTAAATCCACCCATTTGAAAATACCCATGAATAGCCTTAATTGTTTTGGGCGATTTGACCTCTCCCATAGCACTTCTCCAAAACCATTCCAAATCAGTTTTCTTGGTTGTGTAAGAAATCCGTGTGGCTGCTGTAGACTTCTCTACCAGTTTTGGAGTTGAGAACTCACACTTTGCCTTAGTCACGAAACCCATGCCTAGGCCACATTTTGAACCCCTTTCCACTACCCCTTTATATGAAAATCCCCCTTCCCCCTTTTGACAACTTTTCCTTGAGTTTTGATATACATCCTAGGCATACATTTGCTTGACCTGGGCTTCACCTGATTGTCGCTGTTGGACGAAGGGCAAGGATAGTTGTAGCTCGCTAATTTCACCATGAGCGGCTTACCCAAGAACCGCACACCATCCAATCTCTGCACAGCGTCCAACGCATCGTCCCTAGCTCACAAATCCAAATCTGAGACCGGATTTAGTGACCTTCTTGGGTAGGAAAACATCTTCTACACGATCTCATCGCTGAAACACTCTCTAAATTGCTTCCAGACAAGCTAACTCCGATAGATTGCTAACAAATAGTGAGACTTGACTCGAGATAGGCATCAAACTTCGTATGCCACAAACGCTTTTAATTATTATGTGTATAAAAAATAGCTCTATTCATCTCTTAGTTTTATCTCTCCCAATCTATATAGTTTTAACTCTTTTTTTTTTCCTTTTAGTTTAGATTTTAAAAATGAATGGGTAGAACCCTTTACTTTCTGACCCTATGAGGAGGTTAAATAACATAAATTTATGATTGAGATGTCCTGTTTTTCTCCCAAATTTTGGTTGGTCCGTTGCCAATATTGATAACACAGTTATTGCAAAGAAGTTCAGGATCAAATTCTATTGCCTACCTTAACTTTCACATTAAATAGTGGATTTTGTTGGAGTGTTAAGACCTAAGCACCACCTTTACAGTGTTTTGAACTGACGGTCCTTTTGTCCGCTAACTTTTTATTGTCAATAATTGACTATCACGATATTAAAAAAAAATTGTCTTAGGTCTATTTAATATTATTATTTAAATATATGTGTTATTCTCTCACCTTTTGTAAATATATGTGCTACCAAAATTTGAAGACTATCTATTAACTTTTTCCCCTCGCCACTCCATCATCCTCACCTACACTTTCACAAATTTATAAGTTACAGTGAATTAAGCATTATATTTATTTATTTATTTAACTCATTTAGAATATAACGCGATTAACTTATGAATTGTTTTTGGCTGATCACTTCGGCTAAACTTTCAGGACAGAGGATTTCTAATCTAAAAGGCAACGTTTTTTTTTTAAATACCCAAAGCTAAATAAAGAAAAAAAATAACTGCAAACAGAAGTAAAAACAAGAAAAAAATAATCTGGGTACGACAACTCCAATCAAATCATGAAAGAAAAGTTCTTGCATTTCCGAATGAGGAGAGTTAGAAATTTGACACTAGCATTGAGAAAAAGGCACCTAAATCAGTAAGAAAATTGAAACCAATAATTCCTATCACAAAGAGTATGCTGGAAGGACATTCCCAAAATTTTTCTAAAAGAGCAAGACACTCAATACTAAAAAGTCTATCTAATTCTAGGATAACTTTTCAAAGTGTAGCCATCTGTGTTAGTCTTTGATTTTCTCTGAGGAAGAAGGTAGAAACTATCTCAATTGGGTTAACTTCCTCTTTTCTCTTCTTTTTAATTTAGGAAAAAATTACAAAAAAATGACAAGGAAAGATCAAATTATTGTCTTTTTAATTCTTGTCTACTCTCATTTTCTTCTAGTTTCTAATTATCCTACTGATAGCATACAATATAGAAAGAGTGCGAGTAATGTCACTTTGATGTGCATTATGGATTAAATGTCTGTATGTCGTTGTCCTCTTCTTTGCAACATGTTTTTTACTTTGTCAATTATTGATCCTCTGATTTTTTTTATGCTACATCATGATATTTGACTCTCTGAGAAAGGATTAGGAGAGTTCGGCATGACTCTCTCCTCTCTCTACTGATTAAATGTGTCGGTGTTTTATGTAATCTTGCTTCAAAATTTTTTGACCTTGAAATCTTGCAATAATCTATGCCTAGACTTGAAATCTAGATAGATGCCATTGACGTGTACTCTCTCTCTTTCTCTCTCCCCCCTCCCCCTCTCTATCTCTATAGAAAGCAAGTTTTGGACTTTTTTCAAAATATAAGGAAGATTGAGCATCTAATGCCACCCCAAATTCTACACAAGCCAACCTGCCTTGGCTATTTCCTAAAGCTTGATTCTTTTGTGGGAAGAACAGAGAAGGTAAAGGGGAAACTGAGCTTTTTGTGTTTCGGTTAATGGGATAAAGTGACTTTTCTTTTTGGCTAAATTTTCACTGTTAAATTATGCAATGAAACAATTACTATAATTATTATCTACTTTCAGCGTCTGTATGTCGTTAATTGAAACTATATCATGGGTGTGTACAATTGTTTGATCGGATATGGATTTGACTTAAAGGGGTGACGTCAAAGTTACTACCAACAAATCAGAATTTTGTTTTAATGTTTTGTTCCTTTACTCCCAAAAGGAACCACAATTTTGATTATACAAGTTATAAGATTTTGGATGTTCAATAGTGGATATGTCTTCTAGTCCTCATGTTGTACTATTGGTTTTTCTATGAGTTTTTCCATGATTATATGGCATGGCAGATATGATGTATGCATGACTAATATTGCTCCAAGATGGTTAGCTTCGTTCTCGTAATGTTTTTTAACAATTGATATTTTGAATTTCTACTGGTGCTATAGAGGGATAGTCTACACAACATGTTGTGGGAACGGAGGCAAAGGTGTTGATTTGTTGGGCAGGATGGTCATCACATAGCTGTGTGCAGCTAGCTCAGATTTCTCGAGTGGTTTTCTGCTAGTTGTTAAGGTGCCATGTTGGGTATATATTTTTTTTTGGGTATGCTCTTATTTCAGCAGCATTAATAAAAATATAAGTTGTAGCTATTAAAAAAAAATGAGTGAGTTGCGTAGGTTGAGAAACTAATTGTAACGTAATAATGCACAAAGATGTTTCTTTTTTGGTAAAAAGTATTTGTATCTTATATATCATGTTTCTTTTGGTTTTTTTTTTTTTTTAAATCATGAACCCTATCTTTTAGTACCTCATATACCAAAAGATTACTTCGAAATAAATATATATATAATGAAAAATATTTGATGCCTAATTTAATTGTTTAGATTATTTCAATTATTAATGTATTTAATTGATTAATTTTTAATTATGTTTTACATTAAATTCTAATTATATAATTAAATCTAACATATATATATATATATATATATATATATATATAATTATGCCTTAAAATTTATATATGAGTTAAATATTAAATAATATATCTTAATAATTAAACACCGATTGAACCAATTTAATTTTTTCTAAATTGGTTGAATCCATTAAATTTGGAATCACTAGTAAATTTCAGTTTACTGGTTCACTTCTAAGAACCTTAGTGTTGAGTACGTCCACAGATGAAAGGCCACAATGTCTCTGCAACCGAGTGAACCTTGATACTTGTAGTGGCCAGAAGATATGCTTGAATCCAAACATTCGCATCTATGCATTGTTTTATTCACAAGAAATAATTATATTATATTTATAGCATGAAGTAAGACATCAAAGACTAAATATATTTTTAAATGGAGTTAATAGACAAATTAGTCTGTAATTTTAAAGGTTGTAACAAATATATCCCTACTTTTAAATAATAATATTCATAGTTTTTTAATAACAAATCTACAGTAACATTAGTTTCAATGATAGATTTTCGTCAAGTCAGCTCACGTAGCATGCTGATGCGGACAAACTAGTGAAGAGGACAAAAGAAAAATGTGCATTAGATGTTCCGTGGGACGTACGAATATTGGGCTAAAGTGTGTCTTTGGCCCAATAAACCTAAATTCTTTTTCTTTTTCTTTTTTTTTTTTACTTATAAACTTACCACCTAATTAACAAACTTAGCCAACAAGACTAAAAAAAAAAAAAAAGAAAGCCTTAATTAATCCATAGTTGTCAACAAGTTAGAAATCTCTGATTCAACAATCAAATTGGGGATTTATTTTGGGCTAAAGCATATGGATTTGAATCCTTGATCCGAGCACAAGAATCAAAGTAACCAAGATCATTGACTCTTGTTGGTTCAAGAAATCAAGACCAAGATGATTTTAATCCAAATTCGATGCTTTCAACAAGGAAGAAAATAGAATTAGAAACAAATCCGAAAAAAAAAAAAAAACAGAGATTTTAAATGGTTTTCACATAATGTTTAGGAAGGGTTTGATTTGTCGCCTTTGTTTGAAGAGAAGCAAAGCGAGGAAAAAAGGGTGATGGGATTCGTGATATCTTAGCTGCAAGTATCGTGATTTTGAGATTGAAGGAGGTGGCTAAGGTTGGCAGCTTCATCTTCAAGAAGAACAAGACTAAAGTGAAGTAGATGGCTAAATTAGGGATTTTTAATTTCTACCATATTTGGATGAATTAATTTACGAATTTGGCAATTTTATTAGTCAAATATATTTGAATTTATGCCCAATATCCTTACGTTTTATACAGCCTCTAGGCCATGTTTGGTCTTTTGTCCGTTTTCTCAGTTTGTACACGTAATTGTAAGATGTCTGTTGGTTACTAGAAACCAAAATGACATATATTTGCTACTAAAATATTTTACGATTCTCAAATTATTATTTTTTGGATTTAATGAAATTCTCAAATTTGTAGATTAAATTGTATATCAACCATTTAAAACAGTTGGACAGATATATACTTGACGTAATAAGCAAGCTGTAAATGATGAGCTGCCTAGTGTGACCGGCATGGGACAGTTCCCAGTCCACTGGTGGGCTACCGAGCGAGGTTTGGACCTTATTGTGAGGCCTAAGCTCGCTGGTCAAAGCCATTAGTAGAGATGCCTATCAGTTGCCCCCTTAAAGAGCGGAGAAGCGTGGTTTTTCAATTGATAGAAGGGTCTTTAAGCCTTGTTGCTTAGCAATTTGAGTTGTCCTTGTAGAAAAGTCACATCCAACTGTAAACGTCTTCTCATTATGGCCACATTAGTCTCTAGGAGTACTATATAAAAGGCTTCGAGTTGCAAATATGGTTTGCAAAGCCTCCCTTTTGCTTCATGACTTGTGAATTTTTCCTTAGGCTTCATTTCTACTGCTTTGCCTTCTGCGCAACGATGAGAACTAAACAACTGGAAAGGCCAAACCTTTTGATGTCACTGCTCCCAAACCTTATGGCGTCGCTGCTTTAGGTAGTGCCATTGCCATTACCTACAAGAGGTTCAATTGCCCTGTTCAAAAAGTTGTTTCTTATGTTGATGAGAAGATGGTGGACGATGTGAGGGGCTCTTTCCTTCGGGGTATGAGTTGTATATTCCGAAAATTTTGGAAAGGGCATGTCATCCCTCTGAGGAATTTTTCTCCTTTATTACAATTCTATGTTGGTGGGAGTTTGATTCCCCCTTCAGGCTGTCGTGTCTAGGTTTTGAAAAGCAAAAGTGCTAAATTACCATTTAAAAGCAACAGAAGAGAGGAGATAAAAAGGAAGTGGTGGCGATGGAGGAGGCAAGCACCAGAGGGGGAAGAAATAAAGGATAAAGGCGAGGAAAAGAGGAAGGGTGGCTGGCCGGCAATGGTGGCCACTGCCAACCAAAGACAGTAGTGGATTCTTTAGGTAGCAGAGGGAGTTTGTTCTAAAGAGAAGTTAGAGAGAGGTTAATCCTCTAATCTTTTCCAGTCAGTGTAAAGTAAGAACAAAACTGATGGTACCTAACTGTGGATTTCATATATGTTTGATTACTTTTGAGTGAACGGTTAATTTGCATCTCGTAGGACGCGCAGAATTTAGTCAACTACTTTGAGCTGCCTTGTTTTTCTGCCATGAGCCCGTCGTGGGAGTGGACATGGCAATTTTGAATTATTATTATTATTATTATTATTATTGTTATTCTCTAGTTTGGAAGTGAGGCTGTTAAGTTGGTGGGTATGATTGCTAATGGGTGTCGTTAGGGATGCAATGACTTACTTTCATGCCTTCTGCTGCTAGGGGCAGAGCCAGAGATTATAGCCAGCGGGGCAAAATTTATACGTAATTAAAAAATTATTTTTAAAATAATATAAAATTAAAATAATAGAAAAAATTAGTTTTTGCAATTTGTTATGATACAACAATGAAAATTAAAATAAATGACAAAATTACGTATATATTAATCATTTTTAAGATAACAAATCTTTTATTTCGTGAAATTGAGATATAATTATCTATGCATATATTTAAAATTGTAACTAATAGAGAAATATTCTTATTATTGTGTTAAACTCATCCTCACAAAAATATACATATTAATTGAAAATCCATGTTTCATTTGTATGCTTTTAATTTTATTGTATCATCAAAAAAGATTATTTAGATTTTAAATACAACATATATCAACCATTATTATATTATTTTCATTTCAAATTAAAAGATAGTGAATAATTCATCTAAATGATATATAACTCAATTTACACTTAGTTATGATAAATTGGCGTATAAATATTTATTTTAAACCTAATAAATGTAATAATTTGACTTTTTAAAGAATTATAAAAATCTAATTTCAACAATTATTTGAATTCTTTTATAATAATTTTTAATTTTAAATGGCTGCTGCAACTCTACGGTTGGAATAATGGCAACCGACGATATCGCTTTGCTCGGCCAAGGAGTGGGATTTCCTTTGGCTGTACAGTTTTTTTTTTTCTCCCAATCGAGTGGGTTGTTTTTTTTTAAAAAAAAAACAAACTTAATAACTTCATTTAAATAATTTTAAAATAATTTTAAAGTTTTATATATATAGTTAAATGATTAAATTTAAAAAAATAAAAAAATAAATAAATTATTAATATCATTAATGAGATTGTATAATTATTTTAAAATTATCTTGATGAAACTATTTAATATTACTTTTTTGTATTTGTAAGTTAGATTTAGTGAGGGTTTTGAGGACGGCGAATAGAGAGTAGAGAGAGAAAACAGGACACGAGAGGAAATTATTTTTTAGAGAAAAAAGTTAATAACCTATTTTTAAGTACACGACATATACTTTTGCTGACAGGGATAAATAAGTTGCCACATAACTGAAACAAGAAGACTTGGTAAGTTAAGTTTGTCACATCAAAGACACGTAGGCACCATGTCCTCAACATCTAATTTAATAAAATGTGAGTTATTGACTTATCCATGAATTTTCTCTAACAGTAATAACTTAAAATAGAAATTTTTTAACTTTCCACCCAAATTTAAAATTTTGAAAGTTCATGACCCATAAACATACTGATCTCCACTCCTTTTTGGACGACAACATCCTAAAAAAACAAACACTCAATGCCCCTTATTTACCCTTACAAAGATAAATGGTCGTCCCTTAAAAACCCATAAGCCTGTTTTCTCTCCGCGTTGAGGTCTCCTATAGGTTACATGCTCTCGGATTTAAGTAATAATATAAATTACAAAAATTATGTTATAAAATATTTCAAAATTTATAATTTAAAAAAGTCATTAATTTTTTTCTTTTTTTATTTAACAATGTTAAAAAAGTTAATTATTCTTTTTATAATTATAAATCTCAAGATTATTTTTTTTAGCGAAAAAAATTGTTGTATGAAATATTACAAAAACTGTACATAAAACCGACGCGAAGGGTCGAAAACACCTGTAGAACGCAGGAATAAGAAGCAGCACTGTTGAAAAATTCATACCTCATGCATACATTAAGAAATTGTTACTAAGTGTGAATTTACGTTTTGATAATGAGTTATGAATCAATCTAATATAAGTACAAGTGAATTTTTTTTGTATGTTCTTTAAGTATACAATTCAAGTTCAAGAAGTCCAAAGAAGTATACATATGTCATCTTACACGTGCATGGAAGAGAAAAATCACATTGGGTTTTATTAAACTACTATTTTAGAAAGACAGCACAAGAGCAAATCTATTTAGGCAAATTTCAAGTATCAAACTTACTCGCTTGAGATATATTTTAGATCTAAAATATATATAGTTTTGTAAGACTATAAGTCTAGTTTCAAATGAACTTGGTCGTGAAATTTTTGGAACCCTAGAGAAAAACTTATGAATTTTATACGACGAGGGTGCAAGCTGTTAGGAACATTCAGTGTACATAGAGTAAATTGCAACGGTTGCTTAGAAGAGCACACGACGAATTTGAATGCGAAATTTTGTGTATAGATTCCATGTTCTGTCTATTAATAAATGCAAAAAGAATCACGTCAAAATTCAAAGTCATCTGTAAGATATTAACGTTTTACTAAAAGTGTGCAGACTGTCTAACGGAACTTTAACGTCCATATTTCAATATTTATTTGATTATACTAAACTCATTCAAAAATAGTCAAATTTGGTGGGTAGAGATCTTTGAAAGTTTACTAAATAACAAAAAAAGAATCACAATTTTTCAAACTGTCTGTGCCAAGTTATAGTCGTTCTACCAAAAGGTGTCAGACAAGGGAATCAATGCTAAACTGTCAAGAGGAAAATAAACAAAGTATGCATGTGCAACCCATGATAACGACTCTAACAAGTTGCTAACTTATCTTACAGTTACCTAAACATCACTTGAAGATGTTTTACATGTAAAGAAAATTATATTCAAGTATTATACAATCTCTCTCAAGGTAAAAAAGCTTTCTTTACTCTAAGTGCTTTCATTGTAAAACTAACATTTAAGCTAGTAAGTTTCATTTGTATTATAATACATTATGAGAATATGTGAGAACTCTCAAGTGGGACTTGTGAGGATCATCTTGTAAGGAGTTATGATTGAACTCCAAAAAGGAAAACCTAAAAGAAAAGGGAAAGTGATGTTGACAAGTGAGACTTGTACAACAACCGATTTGAAAATAGACGCAAAAGTATTTGTGGAGTATTCTTGTAAACTGTACGGTAGTGATTGGTACGCCCAAAGGCACCCTATAGTTGAATTCTCAAGAATCTCTAAGAGATTGATTGTTGAGAAGACTAAGAACGTAGTCATTTAGTGAATCTTGTAAAAAATTGATATTGTATTTCTTTCAATCTTTTATTTACATTCATTTGTAGAAATTTTTATTTGAAAATTTCATTTGTAAAGCTTATTCACCCTCCCTCTAGTCTTCACCCAACGGGCCAACAAACACCAATGACCTACAAACAATACGGTCAAAAGACCAATAACAAATTGAATATAAAGTCCTTTTCAACAAAACCCTCTAAGAATAGTACTTACCAAACTAACTGTAAACCTATCCAAAATTAAAATTTCAGCTAAGTTAACGTCAGTCAAACCAAGCTGCGCAAAGCAGCAATCACCGCACTTCAGCAGACTTATGATTGAACTCGATCAGGTGAAGCCAGGCGACGATTTCCAATAATACTACAGCAACAACAGATTCAACTACCCAAATTGTACAAGTGGCCCAACCCAACACAAACTACCAAACAACAAACAACCCAACGGCAACCAATAGAAACTCTTCCAATCAGTTAGGGCAACTGCGGCAATAATGGCAGGCAATGGCTTCGACAACAGAGGAGGTGCGCTTCCCCACTATTGGGACATAGGCGGTGCCAATGACTACATCAGCAACAAAGGTGTGAGGGCAGCGCCATTTCGAGCTGGAGTACTGTGGACTCCAGTAAATGTGCCGGCAGCCGGTACGGCGGCGCCAATAGCAAAAGTAGAGTTACAAAAATATTTCAAAATATTTTGTGACACAGTTTTCATGATATATATTATTATTCTATCTCTTATTAGGGGAGAAAGTCCATTTTATATCATTAGTATATTTTTATCAATAATCTATACTCACTTAGTTCTGAATTTATCTCTAAGACTCAAGAACTTAAGTTCGAGTCCTAGTTAAAATCAACTAATATTAAAAAAAAAAAAAGTCATATACATGACATAGTTCATACTTGAGATAAGACAACTAAATAAATATTAACATACAACCAATCTCTTAATCCTAATTTATCAATTTGCAATTCTCATAAATCTTAAGGAAGAAGATCGATATCAAAGCTGACAATTCATAGTTTAATTGATAGCAATTGCTGCTAATATAACACTAGCCTAATTGTATTAATTATATTATTTCACATTAAAAAATAATTTTAGTATATACTATAAAAGTACTTATTAAATAGCTTGAACTCAACTTGCCAACCCCGTGGGTATCATAGACAGTCCCCATCATCTTCACCTGAACTAGGACAAGCAGCAAAATATTACCCTTCCGGCTCGAGTTTGGGTGTAAAACAGTCCATTTGGGCACAGCACATAAGAAGCACGCAGACAATAGAAAAAATAATAATAATAATAAGAACATCACAATTAACACCAATTGGGCTACATATCTGTTTTGGGGACAAGTAGGATTAGAGGTCTAGGAACCAAGTTCCCGAAAAGACCAGGTGAGATGGGAAAACCCCAACATTGCAAGGACATATTGTCACACAGCTTATACACAAAAAGATGCAGTTACATTTGATCAAGTATATCTAGCTGCATACTCTAATCGCTCTCAATGCCATTTAGATATCTTGTAGCCAGACTCTGCCGCCAAAAGAAATCTGGAAGCTATCAGCAGTACTAAAATTACTATGCAATCAGAAAAAACATGAAAAAGAAAAAAAAAAAAAAAAAAAAGAGAAAAGGGAAAGGAGGGCACATGAGCATGGGTGGTGTTGCAGGATGGATTGATAACATTGTAGCACCTCCACTTCCAAAATAGAAGCGCACATCCTTAACCATGCAGCAAAAAACACTGACAAGCCCCAAATGCGCAAACCTGATTACGAGCACCAATCCACATGCAGGAATCATAAATCTATATGCACAGGGACTGATTTGAAGATACAAAATCCACCTCCAGAGGAAAAACAAATTACGTATGCACGAAATTATGATTCAAAGCAACAAAGATAGCTTTTCTTCAAAGTTATAAAAGAACTTGAAAAATAAGAAACGAAAAAAAAAAAACACGAAAACTGTGAACTACTAACAATCAGTTCTGGAGAAACTGAAATTACCTGACACCAGCTATGAGCAATCACTGCCCAATACATCGAAATGGCCAGAAATTTTTGCTTTGCAGGTTGGGCACATATAACCAACTGAATCTGACTGTACCTCGGTATCAACAGCCTCATGGCTGAATTCCACACCACACCATACACACTCAGTTATAAGCTGTCGTCCATTAGCTGTATTTACAACAACCTCTGACTCGAAATGAACAGGGGCATCACGTGCCCCTTCCACTTGAGTTATGCATTCAGGCAAAGAAACAGATTCTTGCCCCGTCCCAAAATTAATTTTTAACTGCTCTATTTCCTCTGTCCTGAGCCCCTCAAATCCTGTTACCTTATCATGTTTCTGCTCAACTATACCCAATTTGTTTTCTCCCTGCCAAAAAAGATAATTGTACCCAAATCATTTCTTAATCCTAAATGGTATAGCAAAAAATAACGAAACCGATGGCAAAGCCACAGTACCTTTTCCATGTTTCCGTTGGGTGATGAAGAACAAGGTGGTTGCAACATCCGGATAGGATACTCAGGAACCACATGATGATTTAGATTTTCTTTGAACGGTTGTTGCACAGAATGCAGCACTATATCGTCATCTAGTACACTGTTACTGCTTCGGAATCCAATTTCTATATCAATGAGTTTACGTTTATCGTCCTTGTACTTTAAATGGTCTATGTCTTCACTATCTTTCCCACCTGTATCACCATTATCATGTTGTACACTATCGGATAAGCCAATCCTAACTTCCAGCATATCACTGGAATCATCAATAATTTTCATATTCTCATCTGCAACAACGTGGTAATATTCTTGCTCAAGCGTCTCTGGTTCCAAAGATTTGTCAACCATGACATCATCTTCCTCACTGTGAGGAGAATCAGAATTTAGCTCATGATCAGAAATCAAACTAAGGAGTTCTGTGTTAGAAACTGCATTTTGTACATCAGCACACATCTCAACATTGGATTCATTATTGAGACCAGCAGATGATGTTTCACGAATAGAATTCTGAGCTATTTCAATCAATGCATCCATTTTGGAAATTCTTGTAGGCAACTCATCCTCAGCCGGTGAGTCACTTCTCTTCTCCAAAGACATTCGGATGGCAGGTGAATCTTCAATACCCCTCACATAATTCCTCACATGGATCCCAACATGACCATTGTAACGACGCCTTTCATGAAAAACTTTATGACAGAACTGGCACTCATATTTTCCATCTTTAACTATCACGCCATCCCCAACAGAAGAACCGAGCCTATATCTCCTTGTAGTCCTCTGATGAAGTGATAAAAGATGCTGCAAGTATGTGTCCTTCTCATCAAATTTCATGTTGCATTTGTGGCATTCAAAAAGGTCATGTATCTGAACATCGGCCAAATTTTCAAATCCCAACAGATCAACTTCTTTTGTGAGTTCATTACACTGTCTCTGAGCCTCATCCTTTTCCGCATCACCTGAATGCTGTTCAATGGATATACAGTGAAAGAACAGACAAGGTTGGATTAAAGTGAACAACTGAGCAATTGTTTGCTTACACTTTCAGAAGCCGGTCTGTGGGCCTGCTGGGTATTGTCAACAGCATAATCCTTTGCCTGCGGAGGACCATTAGGTCCAAAAAGTGATTGCAAATATGCAGAAACTTCCTTAGAAGATACAAAATGTTGTCCGCTGGGGCTGAAGGTATCAAACAAGGAAAAATAAGATCACAGGCGCAGGGGGAGAGAGTGAGAGAGGATCTACAAAATTATCCATATGTTCGACAAAAGATAAAGATATGAAAAGGAAACAGGCTAAAGTATCTAGAAATAATTACTAAGTCTATAAATGATCTAGAATTGGGGAAAAAAAAGTACAACAATTTCCAGTTAGAACAGGGCATTTTACAACTAGGAAACCATAGAAAAAGGAATTGCGTACATGGAGATCAATCAAAGAATAGTAGTAAATTCAATCCTCAAATCTGTTGGTCGTTCCAGTTTTTAGAAGAAAGGGTCCACAAATGAACACAAGTGCAGTGCCTTGTGACTCAGCATAATAAGCATTGACAAGCATTAGCCTGTCCAAAAATTCTAAGAGGTCAAAGCTGGAGCAACCTGAATGGCCGAAAGGTACACTCACTTCCACAAGTCACCCATCATCCAAGTGTTAAAAGTCAGAATTCTAAATGAAATCACGCACAGCCATAGAACAGGTTTGGTTAAAGGCTAGCATCAGAAGACGCACAGCCAAAGCTATCACCTAGTTGCAATCCAAAGGAAATGAATCCTAGAGAGGATAATCTACCACAAGTCATATATTAACCGTTATTCTTGTAAAATTATGAATGCAAAAGCTTTCTTTCCTAGCTTTATAACCCACAGCCATAGAACAGGTTTGGTTAAATCAGAAGACGTGCAGCAAAATCTATCACCTAATTGCACTCCAATGGAAATGGATCCTAGAGAAAATAATTTTGCAAGAGTCCACCTTCTAAATCTTCGGATCAAGTGCTTGCAGAGCCTCAAGCCTGCAGCTTTAAATTGCAAGTCCAAGACTTCTAAGAATCTCAACATCAGATAGCCACTACATGAAAAATGCTGAACAATTGGACTGCCTCTAAGGATTGTCTCACAGACCATAACAGCATTTCAGTTGGACCAGAATTGAGTAATAAAATTGATGTTAGCTTGCTGTTGCTTGATAATTGTGCATTCCTGTTTAACACACCAAGTATTTTCCGTAACAATCTTGATTACCCCAAGGCTGCAACTTTGTTTCAATGACACATCATCATGCAAAACTTAGAATGATGCTTTGACAGAAAAAGGCAACGTAATCTTTTTCTCAGCTGCAGGCATGCCATTCAATATGAAATTCTCTATTGGCCACAGTAGATACATTTCAATAGCACTCTCATTTCAATGTCCGCTTTTGCACTTTATCCAATCAGTTCAAAGTGTAAAAATACTAATGCTGCAGCAATATATTGATATTTTGGTGAGCTGCAATGTATTCATATTTTATAAATATATCTCCAAGCTACCATATCTAAGAGCTCATATCCTCAAACAAATTTTCTTTGGGATTCAGTTTCAACTCGAATAATGCTCCAAGCTAGCACATAAGCCTAGTGCGAGGTGAAAGAAAAAGCATTAAAGAATAATCTTCTTTTTGCTTTTGGGTCTACTTGACTGCGGCTTCTATCACATTAATTTTCCATTGAAGAGAAATAGATTTTTTGGGTTTTAGGAACACGTAAATAGAGAACTTACTAGTGTAGTTCGCAGAGCAATGAGCCTCCTACTGAAAACAAAAATTAAAAAGAAACTTTACCAGACTTTAATGATTTCACATTTGATTACTAGTCTTTCTAAGTTCGACTAAGAAAACATGCATTAACTAGCATATACAGATTTTACTCTGTCAAAGAGAATCATGTCTCCTCTCGCCTTTTATACTCCAAACCATACCAACCGCAACTAATTCTAAAGACACTGTCTGGATTTAAGCCTAATCAGATTATGAAAGTAGATAGTTAAGAAGCATATGTATGGTCGCAGTCATAAACATATTTTATGAGAAGTCCTGGCTCCAGTTCACTGAAGGTCCTATCACATGGTTACCACACCCTCAATCACATGACACATACTCCAATATCCATTCACGAAACCATCCATGCCCAGCTCCGAGAAATGCCAAGCACAATTACTAAAAAGAAGGTACTGTTATAGATGATCGTGATTTATTGCATAATATGGCAGGTTAAGTATACTGGTCTTAAATAACAAAGAAGAAAGCCAGCAAAAAGTGAGAGGAGGGATCAGGGTGGGAGAGGCACGGTGTGTCATTCAAACAGGATATAATAAGCATCCTGCACATTAGACTGAATTACCTATTTAAGAATTACGCAAAATGGAAAGCAAAACCACAGTAGAAACTAGAAAATGTAGTTATGCAACAGCATCATATATTCACTCTACTTTCCCAAATACAAGGAGGAAAAAAAGAAAAAAAGAAAGAAAAGGAACAGAAAGATGAGGGGCTATCATGGATTGAATACAATTGGGATGACTGAGCAAGACTGACTACTGTATTCCCATGCAAAGTATAGGAAACATAGATATCGAAATCTTAGGATCCAGTAAAAGCTCACCATCTAGCCCAGCAGAGAGGCATTTTACAGAGAAATTAATTATTTTTTTCCCCTAGAGCTGGATCAACTCGTGGAGGGAAGGGGATAGTTAGAGAGGTCAAGAGTCCGAACCTGACCTCTCTTTTTATTGGCATACTGCCAATGTCATTTAAGCTACAAGCTCATGCTCATTCTTTTACATTCATTTCTTAGCAACCAGAACCACTCAGGTTAAACACCCAAAAAAAAAAACAAAGCAAAGCAAAGCAAGTACACAAGCAAACAAAACTCCAAGTAATGAGAGGCGCCAAAATCACCTTATGTATCTGCGGCAATAAACCCAAGCACGACCCTCTTTTCTCTTAAGCCCAAGCAGAAGCTTCCAGCCAATCGGCAAATGGTCCCCGAACTGGGCGGCGTCAACAATCTTCCTCTTCCTTCTCCGGCTGCACCATTGCCCTTCCAACTCCCTAAAAAACCCGAAAAGCTCCTCCTCCTTCTCCATCCCCGCCGTCCTCCTCCTCAGCTCCTCCCCGAACGGGTTCTCCACATTTGCCAAGCCCTCCCAATCCACAATTTCCCCTTTCATGTTCACCATGTCAAACGCTACCACAGCTCTTTCTCTATCCTCGCCGTTGGAAAGTCTCACTTTCGGTTTCCTTCCTCTTTTCCTCTTCCTAATGCCACTGTTCTCCGGCAACAGTTGCATCGGTGGTGGTGGATAGCTGAAATTAACAGGGTGGTTGAAGTGGCTAAAACTGTCGAATTGCAGCAAATCTTGGAATTCAGGATCGGAGGACAGGAATTGCTTGAGGAATTTTATAATAGACTGGTTTTCGCGGCGGTCCGGGTCGGCGGAGACGTCATTAGAGGGATAGCGATTTGGGGGATTCGCAGCGGTGGTGGCTTTGGGGAGGAGGCCGGCGACGCGGTGGCGATGGTGGTGGTGGGGGGAAGGGCGGGAGTAGGTCTGGCGGCGGGAGCCGGCGCTTTCGTTGAAGATCGAGCGGTCGATGGTGGGAGTTACGACATCGTCAGGGGAACGGTGGCGGAGGGAGGAGGAGTGGAGGGAGAGGGCGCGGAGCTCAGATTGAGACAGGCTTTTCATGTCTATGAAAGGGAGGAACTCAAGGGATTTTCGCGACGGTGGTTGTGCGGTGGCTGCGCCGCTAAGAGCGGCCATTTTGCGGCGGTGCCGGATTAGAGCAAGAAGACAGCGGAGACACAAGGGGAAGCGGGACTTTTAGTAGCGTGTATATTTGAAAGAGGAGAAATTGTTCTGCCAAAGAGAAAGACAGCGTAATTACGCATTCTGTGCCAATTTTAGGGATTATTAGTTTTGTCTGTGTAATATTTTTCACTTTTTTTTTTTTTTTGTTAACTATTTTTTCAGCGATACTTTTTTCTTACAATAAATAAGTTTAATTGCAAGACTACGAGAGAGTGAAAAAGAAGGCTTACCCTTTTCCCTTGTCTCTCCTTACAAATATTAACTCACAACATTTAAATAAAAATAAATAATAATAATAAAATAATATAGATATTAGATAATTGAAATTATATAAAAAATAAATAAATTAGTAAATATTGTTGGATAAATTATTTAACTATTTTATTGTTATATAAAATTAAATTGTGTAGTAAAATAGTTTTTAAAGTTCGTGCTTCACACATATTTTTTTAATTTTAATAAATATTTATAACTTTAATAACAAAAATACTGAATTTTAGTAATATAAAAAAATAGAGTTGACTGTATCACTCTTATGAACTCATTGAAAATTGATGAGAGTAAAGTATCACTTTTATGCATATATATATATATATATATATATATATATAATTTTTTAATTGCATGTTTTTTCTTTTTTGATTTTATTATTAAAATATTAATAATAAAAAAATCACTATTCTTAAAAAAATTTGATTCAGTCTATTGATGAACATGTATACGAAACTAATATAATAATCCGAAATTAGCAAGTGGCAAGCATTTTTCATTGGGGTTAAAAAAACAAAGGAAAAAAATACTTACAGTACAGAAGTTTGGTTCGAGTTCCATGTTGCAATCATATTTTCGCCCATGTCTTTGGCATCCACTGGAGAAATACGAAAAGTGCCTGTGATGGATTAGTTTGAGTTGGAATTTGAAAGGCAAATAAAAAAAACCATGTCAGTAAAAATAACACAATAATAAAAATACAAAAGGTGCAAGAAAAAAAAAGGTAAATATAATATAATCATGAATTTTTTCCTTTTATCCCAAAAAGGAAAAAGCAAACCCAATATCAACTCTAGTGATGTATGGCTCAGCAGAATTAATTGTATATTTATAATCATGTTCCCTCCCAAATTAATGAACCAAGTCTGAGCAAGTGCACAAATTAAACAAAGCGATCCCATTGACCCACGGTTTAACTCGCAATTTTGAATAGATTCTCCCTTCAAATGATTTTTAAGGTGGTCCGAATGATTCAGCTAGGAAACAAAAAAATTGGAAGATATTTATTTACATCAAAATATATACAAATTATTAAGATATATTTGATGAGAGTTCTATTAAAAATCGGCAACTAAATATGATATCCATATAAAGACTATATACATACTTATAATATAATTGAATAAGAATTTAAAGTAATTAATTTGATAATAATATCTATCTAAAAAGTATAAAAACATTAATGATTATCTATTTTTATAATTAGTAATAGGCTGGCGTAATATGCGGGTTTCTTTAGATTTTTAAATTTTTTTAAAAAAATAAATAAAATCCTATGAAAATCCTACACTAATTTCATGTTTAATTCATTATACTATAAAAATCCTAAAACTAAACAAACGTTGCCACGTAGACCGACAAAAGCTTTTATAGCATTTGCCAATTTTAAATCCAAATTTTTTAAAATTTTAAAATAAATGTGACATATTAGTAATGTACATTGAATGATTACAAATAACAATAATTTACACTATCAAAATTATTTCATGTTTTACTTGATGAGAAATTGAGAAATATAGTCAAGAGGGAGCTAAAAATAATAATACAAATAGTAGATACTTATACTCTTATAAAGTGAAAAAAGTGTACTGTATGCACATGAGAATATTAAAATCTCGTGAAATTAAAAATCTATTTTTAATAGAATACTAAGAAAAACTATTGAAATCCTAAACTTATTAGAATACCAAGAAAGACTATAATTATTGTGAATTTATCAAATTAAAAAAATTTAAAAATCTTAAAATTGAGTTTTTAAAAATTCAAGTACCAAGAGCTTCGACTTAAACAGGTGAATATTCTTTATACTTTTGTAATTATATTTTATATATAGATTCATTGCCATAAAGAAATTTAAATTTGATACAAATACTTTTATATGAGTAGATTGGATTAAATTTGGATAATAATAGTTAGATAAAATTTAAATTAAGTATTAAGTTTGTCATAATAATATATTTTAATTAAAATTACAAAAATAATTAGAATATTAAGATCTCAAAAAAGTAGAGATTATATCATATAAGCTAAAAGGGAAAAAATAAAAAATATGCCACATAAACTAAAAAGGCCTTCAAATTTAAGGAAAAACTTTCTCTCTTTTGTAATTTAATATATTACATGTAGAGTTTTGATGGAGAAGGGTCCGAGCCAATAGAGAGATATAGAAATGTTGGAATTTCTTTTACTTTTTGTATTTTTGAAAACTTTTAGACTTTTTAAAAGATTTGTTATTTAAAAAAATCAATTTTTCAAACCAAATTTTCATTTTTTTGAATTTATAATTTTTTAAAATTTTTTTGGATTTTTTTTTAAATTTAGAATTTTGTAAAACTTTTTGGATTTCATTTTTCGAAAAAAAAATATTGATATTTTAAATATTTTTAAGGATTTTTTCAAAACTTTTTCAATGATAATTCTTAATGTGTGAATAATGTGAATATTTGGATGAGTGGATTAAAGACACATAACGTGAAGGTGGCTATACCACCTGAGGTGGTAGTTTGATGATAACTCGACACGTTTTTTGTACGTTTAATTTGGGTTTGAGTTTCAATCCGTGCAATGGAAGCAATGTTCTTCTTTAGACTATCAATTTGACTGTGTGTACATGGTATAAGTTCCAGACTTATTAATACCATGATCGGCTTGAAAGAGATCCGTTCGGACCCAATAGTACTCAAGTGAAGGGTTTTACTTATAGGAAAGATTGAATGAGATCCATTTGTGTGTGTGTGTGTGTGTGTGTCTATATATGTATAATATGTTACTTTAGACTTTTATGTATAAAAATTTATTTTCTTGATAATTAATAGGCAAATTTATATTATTAATAAAATAAAATTTAAACTTAAATGAACAAATAAATTAGAATATGCCATAATATTATTAAATGAAATAATTGGTATATTTATGCAATATCATAACCTGCATTTCAAATATTCAAATATTATAATGAGATATAAAGATCAAAATACATATTAAATAAAGATTAGCCACATTTACATTTGTACATGTTCTTATGCATATAAGTGTTAGCATAAATAAGATGCTATTAGTTTCTATTAACTCGTTCTCTTCTTCTCTCTGTTGCTTAAAAGTTTTAACAGTGGACTAGAAAGCATTGGTTCCACATAATAAGCAAAAACAAAGAATCACAAAGCACAATAAAGCCAAAAAGACTAATCTAAAGATGGAGGCATCATGCAGTAAATTGTCAGGTTGTGCGATCAAAGAGAAAAGTTGTAAATGATTGTTTTTTACTCAGCAAAAGAAGAAAAATGATTAGTGGATTGAACTCTTAAAAATGGTCTTTGAGGTGTGGATGTAGGTTTTTGGGTGGAGCTGAACCACTATAAATCGCGGTATAATCCCTTCTTCCCTATCTCTCATTTACTTTTAGCTGCATTTATATTGTTTGATTTATATTCAATTATCAATTATCATTGCAACTAACCGTTTGAAGTTGAGATTGAGTGAATCGTAAGGGCGAAATCGAAAACACCCAATTCACTTCTCTTTTTGGGTTGTATTGGGACCAACACTGCACTGCCCTTACATCCCCTAACATCAACCTTTCTTTGTTACTTTTTAATTTTTTCTTCTTCAATACACTCTTCTGCAGCCACTTAGGACCCACTAACTTCATCATTGTAGACAACATACACATCAACCTTACTATGCTTCAAAATCAATTGACCAAGTTCAAGTATAGCGCTATTACTATTATGTAATAACCTAAGTCCATAATCTAAGGTCTCTCATGGAACTTTATAATTTTACATCCTCAAAATTTGGATAACCTAAGTCGTTGTTCACCATATAATAAAAATTCCAATAAGTAAATCTATCTACCTCAACACTGAATCTATGAACATTGTTGACTTCATAACAAGTTTGTGGGTCAATGCATAATGCCCCATCATGGTACATAATTAAGACCTCACCAATATCACTCATTCTGTAAACGACAAAAAACTAGTATATCACACATTTCATTATATATATATATATATATATATATATATATATATATATATATATATAAAACAAGAAACAACGTGTTTCGTTTTGTGCACAAAACCCTAAAAGTATGCATGTGGTCTCATATTCCTACCTAAAACACTCTTAGAGTATAATATAGATTTCCAATCAATCAAATACCCTAAAATTTCACTATCAAAACCCCTTAAAGTGAGTTTTCAACATCAAAGTCAACAAAAACTTGACATAACAGTAAATTCTGAGAAGAAATGATTAAAATTTCAACTAACCTCTTTAACATGTAGTTGCAATTGCCTCGTTTTAGCATCAGATTATGATCACTAAGAAAACATAGGGGAGGACAGCTTGAGTATTTGGGTTATTTTTTAAATGGGAAGGGAAGAAATTGGGGATTTGGGGATTTTACGATTTCAAGAATTGGAAGGAACATTGGGATTGAGGGAAATACATTTTAACAATGTATTTGGTTGTGTATTAGGCTATATATGAGATTTCTATCAAGGTCAAATACACTTTGAATTTGTTGACCTAATTTTGTCCAGTGTAGGACTTTATTGGATGGGAAACTAAAGTTATAGGACTAACTTAAAGCTAGAAAAAGTTGTACGACTAGGTTGAAAAAATCCTAAAAGGTTTTTGGACTCAAATGGGGATAATCCCAACATTGTATTTAATGGATTGACAATTTACTGTCCAAAAAAGTATCGATCTGAAACACAATCTAAAGGTGTAGGACTATTTTGAAAAATCAAAATCATGTAGGACTATTGAAAAAATTCACAAAAATCTAAAACTTCCATGTGGCTTATCCTGTGATTAGGTCTAAAGTTTTGATTTATAGTTTTTTCCACACATCTAATTCATTCCATCTAATTAGCCTAGTGACCAATAAATTGCTGAGATTGCAAATATTTATCCAATAATAATAATACTAAAAAATAAACTTGTTTAAATGCAATAAATCAATACTATCTATGTAATACATCTCATTGCTCGGTGACTAAAAGAAAGTGTAGCTTACTCAATGAGTTGAGACTTGAGAGGATTTGACAACTTAGGACTTAACGAACTTGAAATTGAAGGAATGCCTTTTTTGCAAGTTTAGATTAGTGTTGAAAGAACTAGACTAGATCGGTCGGTTCAACCAGAAAAATCGGGAACCGAACTTTGAATTGGTCTAGTTAGCCTTAAAAAACTGTTGGATTGAAAAATCGGCCGAGAACCAGGTGAACCGGCTAGTTGAATCAGGAACCAGTCTTAGTTATTCCAACCAAAATGATTTGGTTCAAAGAGAAAAAAGTACCAAAAAAATAAAAAAAAACAATAAATGTCAATAAATGCCAATATACTTTAGTCAAAATTAATTAATATTTTACCTTATCAAATATTTACATGCCTAATTTCTTTCAAAAGTCATTATTATATTTCAAATTTTCAAAAATAATTAATACATTGACATTTTTAAAAGTAATTAACATGTTTCTATTTTATTAAAAATATTCACTACTTTGTAAATATATAAATGGTATATGTTTAGAAATAAATTAAATGGAACATAGATGTTCAACAATTATTTTTGAAACATATGTTAAAGTATATTGTAAGAATACAAATTTATAAATTGTAAGCTATGATTAATAAGTTTTCATTTTAAATTAAATTATAAATCATAAATATTAAGGCTACAAAAATAAGTGTTCTAATATATATATATATATATATATATATACATATACTTATATCTTATATAATATTATATTTTAAATATTAATATATTAGATAAATGTATATAACTATTTAATTTTTATATATTTAATATTAAATACCAGTTTTATCGGTTCAACTACAGTTAACTCTATTAAACCGTTGAATTTTAAATCTCTGAATTTTTTAATTTAATGATCGATGCTGTTTTTAAAACCTTACTTTGGATGGCTTTGATTTGCTTTACTTCTGCCTCTCTCTCTCTCTCTCTCTCTCTCTCTCTCTCTCTCAGATCAATCTCTTATTTATGGAGAAAAGAAATATCAGTTATTAATTTAATTAGTATTTTCTCTTTTATGATACCATAGATAGTTAATAAAGAAATATTTTACTTCAGGTTTTTTTTAATAAGGCTTGCTAAGCAACGTTGTAAAAAGTCTAATTTATTTGATAATTCGACATAACTGAATTCTACTATTTCTTAAAAATTTGATTAACTTAACAATATAAATAATTGAGTGAGTGGCATTAATGAATTATATATTAAATTATAATAACTTTAAACGCAAATCTTTTTTATATCTCTTCTTTAAAAAATCAACAATTATGGATTGCTCCCCTATTCACTCATCCTCCTCCCATGCATATCTGCAAAAGTTTGTTTTCACCTTTTTATTTATGTAATACTTTCATAATACGTTGTCGTTATATTTTCATCCTTATGTTCTGTGCTCAGTTTGGAAAAAGGGAAACTAGGAAAAATGAATATGTTGAAGGAAAGAAAATATATATGTTTTAATGTTCTTTTTTTTTTCGACTGGAGTGGCAATGAGAAAAAATAAAATTGAATTTGGCCAAAGGAAGGCAGTCTGGCGAGCATAAGAAATTTTCTAATTTATAATCATGCATGTAATTTTACGGCAGCAAAAAAACAAAATCCGTGGAAAATAAGACAATTTGGCAAGTAAGAGGTTTCATATAGGATGCTACTTTTTGAAATGTCAAAAGATTCAAACCAAGCTTATTAAAACCGAACCAGACCGGTCGATTCAACCGAAAAAATTGAGAACCGGTCACATGTTTGGTTTGGTTTAATCTTTAAAACCGTAGAATTAAAAATCGGTCAAAAAACTGGTGAACCGACTGGTTCAACCGTGAACCGGAGAATCAGTTCTAATTTTAACGGTTTATTTGGTTGGCTCATCGAAGACGTGGCGCGTTGTAAATATGCCACGTCGCCTTTATAATTTCCCAAAAAGTCAAATTGGACGGATGGACGCAAAAATCGGTAGATTCTTAAATGTTGATCACCATTTTTCAACGGCCGCATTTTGAAAACTTAATATTTTCACGATTAGCATTGTAATCTTTCTCTTTTAATAAATAATCATTAATGCTCATTGGTAATCCGACTTCCCATATGTCTTCTTCTTTTTAACAAAATATAATCTCTTTCTTCAACCAAATAATTACTCATTACCATTTCAAATTTCAAAAATTATTATTCATCCTTAACACACTTAGCAAACTTATTTATGTCAACTTTTCTTTTTTTTTTTGACTTAAATTATTTATTTTCATTAATACATTACTTCAACTAATATTTTAATGTTAGCTTACATGAAATTATAATTGTAAATTCTACATAAGTTAATTATTAAATATAATATTTTTAATATTACCATATGTTAAAATATAAATATATATAATTAAATCTCTTAAACATAATATTAAAATATGTCTAATACTTATATTTAATATAATATTACATTTTACTCATCAATATTTTTATATAATGTATATAAATATTAAATTTTTTATACATTTAATATTAAATACCGGTTTTACCAGTTTAACTGCGGTTAAACCAGTTGAACCGGTTGAACCGATTGAACCTTCAACCTTTCAGCTTTCCGATTCAATGACCGGTTCAGTTCTGACAACCTTGATTCAAACACCCACTTTATCGATTGCCTCAGAGCATATCAATGTATTAAAAATTGGAATAAAATGCATCAGTACAATATTTGGGATAAGGGCTTTTAGATCAAAAACGAAAACAAAATATGTTGTGTTGGGCCCATCAAAATTTTTTGATGAGGCACTACATTTATCAAGCAGGCCTAGATTTTTTTTTTGTTCACCCCTACTTAGCGAATACTAAAGCAAATCTTGGAAAAACAGCCCAAAAAAAATAAAAGTGAGAAATAATTATTTTTGGATAACCTTTGATACCTCAAATCCATTGCATATAATGCTCTTCTATAGTTTGTTGCCTTTAAATTTAATTTTACAAATATTCTTAATATAATTTTAAGCCAATTAGCTTGGACTATTTGTTTATTTTTTTTTGGCAACACTTAGACCCAAACCGAAGATTTTGAGCTAAGGAAGCAACCCAAAAACTACTAAATCGAAGCTCATTCTTGGAAACTCATTAGTAGAGCATGAGTCCTTCACTCTCTAAGAAAATAAGGAACTTGAGACTAATGTGTTATATAAGATTGAAATTTAGTAAAGAATATCGGCAAGGCCTAAATGCGATGGAATAGTAAGTTCTACTATGGGCGAAGTTTTAATTAGGATAACAACAAGTGATTTGACTTGAAACAACAAAGAGAATAATTGACTATATACCAAGAATATCAATCTTTTTTCTCAAGAAAGACACTAAAATCTGGGTAGATTTTGACGTTCGGAAATATGGATTAACAAATCTCCAGATGGGCAAGGAAATACCAAGGAATACTCTCTGTTCTCCAAGACAAATTTTAAGAAAATGATAAGAATAATTTTAAGAAAACTTACTCAGTTTATATGGTTTTAGTGTAGATGAATGGAGATTCTTAGTTGAACTTGTCCATCAAGCAGTAAGCTAGCACATGAAATTTTGATTATCATTGATAGACCATGAATTTTCTAAATCAATACATAAAGTTATTCATAAGCCTTGCAGGGTCTCAGAATACGAAATCATCATTCATCAACAACAATAATAATACTATTGAAAGTCCCCCAACTTCAGTAGCATCACTAAAAAGTCTCCTTATGAATTTGAGTTTCAGCAGCATCACTTTCTCTCCTCGCCTCCTTGTTCTCGATTAGAATCAAATTGC
Organism: Carallia pectinifolia; assembly: GCA_037832335.1. Classification (NCBI taxonomy): domain Eukaryota; kingdom Viridiplantae; phylum Streptophyta; class Magnoliopsida; order Malpighiales; family Rhizophoraceae; genus Carallia; species Carallia pectinifolia. The sequence goes on along the minus strand of CM075444.1, from coordinate 12,654,600 downwards.
CAGCGGAATGTGTGCTTTAACAACCGTATTTTTTATATGATTCTAATTATTCGCTGAGAGAATTTTTCCTAGAAGATTCTCAAAGTTCTGGTAAGAAGAACCACCTGGTTTAGTGGCCTCTTCTGCCTTTGTTTTCCATTCCAAAGCCTTCCTTCTCATTTCTTTTCCTCTCTCTCCCTCCATCAACTCCAGCACAAGTTTTTCCACTTCATCTCTCTGCACGTCACTATTTATTTCCATGCCAATGCTCCATTTACTGCAAGCATAAAAACAATTAGTCTGTTGGTCTGCAAAGAAGGGCCAACAAAGCATTGGCACCCCAGAAGACACACTTTCTAAAGTTGAATTCCACCCCATGTGACTTAAAAATCCCCCTATCGACGGGTGCTTTAGCACTTCTTCTTGTGGACACCACCCTGTTAGTAAGCCTCTATCAATGGTTTGGGAAACAAATTCTGGCGGCAAAATCATCGAATCATCAGCAACAAGATCAGGCCTTATGACCCACAAGAAGGGTCTATTGCTGTTGGCTAGCCCCCAAGCAAATTCAGTGAGCTGAGAAGGAGTCATTGTAGCAATACTTCCAAAATTTACGTAGACCACTGAATTGGGTTCTTTAGTGTCTAGCCATTCTAGGCATTCTGATTGTTCTTTCCACAGGTTGGAACCAATGCAATTCAGGGATTTATCATCCTTTATATGTTCGTCAACAAGCATCCCGAGAGGACCAATGATGCATATGAAGAGAGGGGCAAACATGTCAGAGAGAGCATCCAAAGCTTCTCGTTCAAAGGAGTCGAATGTGTTCAAAATGAGAGCAGAAGCTTTGGGAACTTTAGCCATCTCTCCCTGGATGTAGCTGAGCATGATGTCATTTGGGTCTGTTGTCCTAATGAAAGATGGGAGATCCCTTAGACGAATGTTGTTCATTCCTGGAATCCAATCTATTGTCGTCTCTAGGTACCCGTTGGTTAGATAGCTGGCATCTGCAGATACAATTCACCACGACTAAGTTTAAACCAAATGCCTGAACATAAGAGTACTAAAACCTGTTATGGGAAACAAGAACTTACTAATTTATTGTCGCATCCATATCTTTCATTATAGCTTGCATGAAAATTTTAGGCACTAAAGTTTGAAATATCAACCATTAATTATACAATTTAGTGGCAGAATTTCTATGTTTTCGGTCCTTAAAACCAAAAAAGTCAAATCAAATTCACATGGCATTAAAAGTTTGGCATCCAATTTCTTAATGTTCACTGCCACACATAACACATGTGAGGACTCCAAATAGAGTGGCTCATTTCTTGGCTAAGGAGCTTTTCATGGAAGGATAAGCAATTTGGCATAGAGATGTCCATGTTTAATTTATCGATTGATTAATAAAAATGTCTTCGAATTTTCTTGAAAAAAAAAATTACATCTTTCATCTCAAAAAAAAAAAAAAAACGAAAGAAAGAAATGGCTCCATCCTTCCAATCAAAAGCAAAACTACCAAACTCAATCAAAAAACAGAATTTGATATAATTTGTAATGAAGGTATATTGCTTTTTGACAGTTTTATTATGGTTTTAGGCATTTTTTTAATAACAAAAAAATTACAAATATGTTAATTATTGCATCTATAAGTTAAAGTTAAGAGTCACTCGCTAATGTTAATTTTCCTATAGGAAGGCCCCTCACTTAAGAACTGTTAAGCTTATATAGATATTCTCCACATCCAATTTCAGTTTTAATGAGTTTAGATCCTGACAACATGCCTCGATATAAATCTCCTGATATTTTTAAGAGCAAGCTACAGTAAAAAAATGAATGTAAATTATTGTGCGAGAAGACACACGAAATCATCTCTAAGTTACCATCTTGAATAATAGTTTTAGAAATTTCAAAAATCAATTAGAGAGATACGACGATCCAACAAACCTGACCAGGCCCCAAAGCTCACACACGTAGCCCACTGCCACACCCGACGTACCCTTTTCAACAGACACATAACCTTTCCAAGAGACTCGCCTTGGCTGAACAAGGGTAATAAGTTTCAATAATCGGTCATAGTCTAATCTATAAGAGCAAAGGCTCAATGATGTGCATTTGTTGAATATAATATACCTGTTAGGCTAGAAGGATTTTTTGGTATTAATAAAATTTTCGTTTCGTCTTTTATGATTTAGATTTCTTTTGTTGACCTCAACTTAATTATAATCTTACAATATGCTTAACGAGCATTTATGCAGCCTTTCCCTCCCTCTTCTATATGTTGTGATCGATCATAGACATACAAAAGAAGGAAGATGGATGTTTGAGAAATAATATCTACTCCAATTTACCCATTGAAGCTTGAACTCCTTGGCTCAAGCTAGTAATTAACAAATTTCACATACCATTGAATTAAAGATTTAACCTTTGAGAGGTGTCAGGCCTCTCTCGACAAGAAGATGGTACTGGGTATAGGCCAAAACACCACAAGCACTAGGCGTCCAGAAGAGGAATTCAGGAATCCCAAGCTCTTGTGCCGCTTCAAGAGTAAAACTCATGGCACCATCAGAAACAATACATGTCACCTGAGGAACATCATCTGAATCATTGAGCCTGGAAAGTAGACTGCGAAATGGGGCCAAGCAGGTCTTCGAAGTGGAATCACTGATGGCTGGGATATCCTTTGTGGCATCAACATCGGCATCAGTCGGGGGTAGCCCATCTGGGATGGCCTCAAAGCGGAAATCCGGCAGGCCTTCAGGGGAGTCGGGGCCTCTAGATTTGAGGAGGCGCTTGTGATTATACTCGGTGTCAACGAAAGTGACGTGAAAGCCTTTCAGATGGAGGAGTTTTGCTAGTTTGAATATGGGGTTTATGTGGCCTTGAGCTGGGTATGGGATGCACACTGCATGAGGTTTTTTGCTACCTACTGGATTGCAACTCATCTCTTTCTATGTCAATCTCTTGAGCTCAAAGTCCTGCACACAGGCTTGTAGCTTATATACAGGAGCTCGAAGTTGAACGCCTCAACCCAAACAGATTAATATACAAATAAAAGCGTTAAGAGGCTGATGATTTGGTGTCTGATAAAATGTTTAATAAAATAATGTAGTCGGTGCATTTTTAATTTATGCCTACTTAACATTTACTAATTATTTTCTGGTTTTTTTGTTCTTCATTGTGACTAAAAGTGTCACTGTACTTAATAATCGGACCGAATCCATATGAAAAAAATTAGACCAGAAGTCTAACTTTGTAACCTAAATTTAAAAATAGTCAAATCCAAAAATAATCTAAAAAATTTAGGTCCGTTCTGATTAAATTAGAGTCATTTATTGTGTTAAAAAAGATAAAATAATGAATTTTTTTTAATTTTTTATCTCTAACTTATTTCTTTTAAGTATTAATTAGTACTATTTTTATATAATATAGATGTATATATGGCAAAAAAAGTTATATTTAAATATTTAATTTATTAGAGAAATGAGTTTTAAATTTACTTAAAATATTTTACTTTAATAAAAAATAATTTAAAAAATAACAATTTAGTTTAATTTTAACCCGAACTTAATTTGAATTTAATCTAAACTTAAAATAGTTCAACTCAAATTAAAATTGAAATTAATATGATTTAAAAATAATTTAATAAAAAATAACGCAAACTAAAAACAACTAAACCTAAATGAGACTCAACTGACACCTCTAATTGTGGGTGCCACATGCAATGAATCGTAGGGGCCATTGGCATAGGATCTTAGGTAGTAGATTGATAATAATTTAGTATATTTTTTTCACTTGTGACTCAATTTTGAATCATGTTGATTGTATATAGAAGAATATTTCTTTTAATCTCCGATGGATGAATGAATGGATTATGTAATTGATTCAAAATCTGATAATAATTATAATTTATTTAGAAAAAACTCATTATACTCAACAGACTAAGGTGGGAGGTCCTTTACCTGTGGATAGAATAGGAGAGACATACATATAAGAATTACTCTGATTTTAATATGTAAATATGATAATTGATATATTTATAATATTTTTTTTATGTAAAAAAAAAAGTGCATTATTATTGCATGTCCTTGCGTAATCAATGCTTATCTTATCCCTTTGGCCGCCACGATTAAAAACAAATTATGCTTTTCTTATACCAATATTTAAGCTATATTTTAACGATGGGAAAAGATTGATACTTAGATTGTAAATATAGATAGTGCCTCCGGATAACCAAAAAAATAATAATAATAATTACAACCATTTATTACTTTAACATAATCATGTTGAATCTTTTAGAAAAATAAAATATTAGAGAAAAATAATTTTTTTATTCTAACATATATTATATGAATTTACACTTTAAATCTTAAAATAATATTTATTTAATTTTAAATTTTAATTTTATATTTAAAATATAAACATGATATTTTTGTCGGTGGCGTCGAGAATAGAAACCACGCCCTTCAAAGATAAAAACGGCCAACAGTTTGGCCTTTATCTTTGACCTGGACTTGTATTGTTGACTTATTGACCATTGGGTCTACTTAACAGGCTTACATTTCTTCTGCGATGCGTCATTTTCTGAGCAAAATTTTCTGCAACATGCTCTTACAGGCTTGATATATTTCTCCCTAGCTTGACTACATGGCAAAATAAAAAGAAGTATACAAGAAACATATATCTATATTTTAATTTTTTTAATATGTATTTCACAATTCAACTATTTATATTACTTCATATTTATTGTTTACTTTTTCTTGCATTGCCGAAAAATTTTTCTCTTTAATTAATATATCCTTTTCTTTGAAGAAGTGATTGTATCACCTGAAGGCAAAAGGCTGTGATTTTCCTTTTGGTTTGGCTGTTACTTTTTGTTGTTTGTTATTCTGTTTTTACTTTTTGTTATTTATAAGTTGTAACGATTTTTTTCGACAATGTATTTTCAATAATTATCTGTATTTCATTGAGTAACATTACGTTTTAACTAAGAAATCAATCATTCAACAACACAACATTGTAATTAACAAATTTCATAGTGTCTCTTTGACAAGGTAGAGCTTCAAACTCTTTATTAGCCCTTTTACCGTCGGGAGAAAACCGTTTGGTGTATTTACATGCCACTAAGCTTTTGCTGGAGAAGATGTTTAGCTCCTTCGACTAGCATTTTTACCACTTCACATGCAGGTAGAATTTCTTTGATAAGGCCTACACCTTGACCAGCATACATTGCCATGCTTTCAATGTCGCCCGTTGCTACTGAATTTGGAACGGTACCTGCAAACCGGCGAATCTCCTTTTCCTGTTAGGCAAGATAATAAAATCAAACGTGAGGTGATTACACGATTCTTTCTCCAAATGGGGAAAAATTCACGTGTTTGCTCCCAAAAGCATTCTAAGTAAAGATTGATACGTGATGTTAAAAAGATTTCGAAGCAGATAATGGACACTAGAAGAGCAGAGGTCGCTAACAATAACAGAACGCAAACAAAAGTTAATAATAGATGATTCTTACCTCTCCATTAATAGTTGAAAGGCCAATGACGGGTTGGTTGACCTCGTTTTCGTGAGGTGGAAGATTCTTCCAATCATTAAAGAAAGGTGTTACAAGAGCACGCTGGGGTGCATTAGGCCACCTGGCCCGACCAAATATATTTGTATGCTCAGTTTTGTCGAGTTCAACCAACTTCCTCTTGTATGTAGGATGAGCGTTGCTTTCCTTAGTTGCAAGAAACCTGTAAATGTGATTTTCATTTAAAACTAGAAACAGTAATCATGATTATCAGCACTTCAAGTCTCAAGAGAAGATAGAAGGCAGATGTCATCTAAATCCATTTGGCTAAAACTTTCAGATGCCACCAAATGTTCATTTCAATCATGTGGTGGCATTGAGATGATAAATGTAACAAATTAATAATGTTCCAATATCTTCTAAATTGAAATGAGTCTCTTTTCTTGTGTTGCTGAAAAAGAACAGAAATGTATTAAGTTCTCAAAATTGAAGATAGCACCATGATATCCTAATGCCATCATCATTTCTTCCACTCTTAAAAGATGACCTTTCAAATTCATTACTGCAACACCGCACAACATATGTCCACCCACTCCCATGTAAGAGTTTTGTTTCTATAACCACTAAATCAACTTCATACTTGTTTGCTGGTTAGCAATGTCAACTTGCTCAAAATGAGTTCCTGATAAATGTGTAAGAGGATGCTGTTTATACCTAGTGCCCAGACAGACCCCTTGAGCTCCCAGGGCCAAAGCAGCAACATAACCACGGGCATCCACAATACCACCGGCAGCAATTACTGGTATATTACGATCACCCACAAGATCAACTATCCTTGGCAGCAATGCAATTAGACCTTCCTGAATATACATGACAAAGAAAAAGACTAGCACTTGTGAGTAACTACCAAAACTGGGAGCATGAACAACCAAAAGGAAATAAATGCATGCCTTACAATTCACAGCATATAATGACAAGTATCAATGCTAATCAACTATTATGTACCCAACACGATTTTCACTCCTTTTTTTTTTAAGTTCAAGGTGCACGTTCCAGAAGAGGAATTCACATGTCCATTTGACTGAATAAATAATATTTCTTGTTTTTTGGGTTACCCTTTTAGTTTTGCATCTTTTGGCCTTTTTTTTCTATCATTCCTTTAGTGCGGCTTCTGTTGCACATTACTTCCAAACGTTAAGTTGCTTTTGTTTCTCAATTTGTCTCCCCATGCAACATCAATCAAATCAGATATAACTAACTTAATATATAGACAAACACACACACACACACACACACACACACACACACAAATGTCGGAGAAATTATAAGGAGCAACATCCAATAATTGGCCCTGCAAATGGTGAACTATAGTAACTATACAGTTCCATGTACCTGACCAATAACATGCCCTCCAGCTTCTCGTCCCTGGACAATAATTGCATCCACTCCAGCATCAATGGCTTTTCGTGCACATTCAACACTCCCAACCTTGAGTGGAAAAGCATACACTTTTTTAATTGATGTAATCCCACACAAAAATCAGAAGTTCAACAACTATTCTATATAAAAAAAAAAGAGTCAGAGATAATGGACAAACTAAGAAGCACGATTTAAATAAACTCTGCCACCCAAATGCATGCTCTCATTCAATGGGCTCTAAGTACGGAGCAACAAAAATGGATGCATCTTTTTACAAGACTTACTTGGGGAACAACTTTGACACCAGCACGATGAGCCTCAAACACAAGATCCTTTGAACAGTCACCCCAATAAACTTGCAAAACTGCCACCTTTTCATCCAGTATGGCTTTTACATTTTCCTCATGAGGAAATGCTAGAACAACACCGATACCAAATGGTTTGTCAGTTAAGCTCCGAGTTTTCCTTACCAGTCCTCTAACATAATCTGGCGACTCCTGTAGAAGTAAATTCAACCAAATCATTTCCTAGCCCCAGTTATCCTTTGGTCGTCAGTAGCCTATCAAATACTTAACATCTAAAAAGGGAAAAAGCTGATTCAGTGTCCCAAGTACAAGGCCTATAGTGCCACATAATGTGGACTTCAGCTTTAGTTATTTTGATTCACATACCCTGCAAACCTTTAAGGAATGCTTCCAGTTTTAGCTTGCCAAGATAGAAAATTGTTTAATCCTATCATCTTTAAGAATAGGCGGAGCTTTATCTGCCTAAAAGAATTAGCATATTCCATTTTGTATGCTTCATAGCTAACCCTTAGCGCTACCGCATTAGCAAAACAACGAAATTAGTAGCAAAAAGATAGAATCAATGATAGCAGTAAACATACAAACCAAAGAGAAGAGCAAAAAAATACTTAAAAAATTTTTGCGTGCTACAATTTACATGATTACATCTACTAGAATTATAAATCCACTGTCAACACAGGCAGGGAAGGAATCTACACTTTGATGATTACATAAGAATATGACAACTCTGATATAGCCTCAGATAAAAGTTAGTGATAAATTATGAAACTAGTTAGAAAAGAGCATGAGCAGGCTGCAAGATAATTTTGGACTTCATTGCTTAAGATATCAAATGCAGAGTTCTTATGAGTGCAAATATAGTTGTATCTGCAATTTGAAATGTCAGAGCAATAGAGCATTATGTATCTGTAAGAAAGGGAAATCAGGAAATGGGTATCACAAGTACAAACAATTCGAAGGCATTGACTGACTTGTATAAGGTACTACAATGAAACAAACGAGCCTATCTGCTTCATCAGGAATGGGAAAGGAACAAGAATCCATTTCCCAATCCTTAAAACCATGATATCATTGGGAGACCCATTTAGGATGGAAAAGCATATCTTCTCCATTGCTTGTCACATAAAAGAACATATTTCATTGCAAATGAAAGTTTGCTCCGGCTTGCTAGGAAACATGAAAGTTCAACAAGTTGATATATATATATATATATATAGCCACATATGTCTGTAAGTATGTATGTATGTATGTATATGTACCCAATCAGGAGCCCTGAGAAAACCAAGTCCACCAGCATTAGCAACTGCAGCAACAAGCTCTGGGCCAGAAATATCAGGTCCCAATGGCGCCTGCGCAATCCCATATTCAAAACCCAAAATCCCTCTCCAACCCATCTCTTGTTCTCTGTCTTTCTCTGTTCCTGCTCTTCAAATTTGAAAAGATGCCAAAAAGACTCAACAAACTAAATATATATAGAGATCCCACCAGTGGAAGAAGCGAAATTCTCCAACCCAGTTGAAAGTGGAAGCATTCGCATTTCATTGCTTTTCTCAGTCTTAAAACTTGATCTTGAGCCACCCTACGTGAGATGATGTCGACGATGACCGCGAAATCTAAACAACCAAAAATAAATAAACGAAACAAAACAAAAGTAACACATAATGAACCTAAAATTCTACCATAAAAGTTGAATGGCAGGTTCTCAACACTGCAAAACCCAAAATGGATTTTTCTTGCAGTGAGTCAGTCAAAAATGGGGTCCAGTGAAGGACGTGGAAGAAGATGTCGTCTTGTTTCCGGGTAACCCACGAACCATCCAACCAGTGACGACAAGGAAGATGACGGTTGATGATGTGTCGTCCGTCCTCCAGGCCATAGTCTGAATCTCAACAGGTCAAATTCATGGTTATGAAAAAATATTATTATGTTATATTTTGATGTTTTAATTAGTGTTTTGATTGGTATTTAGGTTAATATTTTAAAAATGATATTGATAATTTTTAAAATAAAAAATAAAAAATATTATTATTTATTATAAAAATTATCAATTTTATTTTAAAATTATTAATTTAATTTTGATTAAAATATAAATTAAAATACTAAAATTTAACACATATTCTTTTAAAGAATATTGTTACTTAGTTATAAGTTAAGAAAATAAAGGTGATACACAGCCTATCTAACTTAACTTACAATGTATAATATATATATATTTTTTTTGTACATGTTACCACTTATAATATTTTATGGTGTTATGTTTTAATTTTAAATTATATTATTTATTTTCACTTAATTTATATCTATTAAATTTTTTTTTCATATTATCTTAATTGACTAACGGCCAAAAAGGAGAGGGCATCTTTTTTTTTTTTTGTGAAATACTGGGTGAGGTTAAAGGGAAATAAAGTCATATGAATATTGGCTGAATTTTAAAAAAATTAAATTATTAAATATTATCAAATAAGTTATGCAATCACTTATTAGTGTTTAAATGACAGTCTCAAACTTTTTTTTTTTAATCTCTGTCAATCTTTCAATTATTTTTCCTCCCTTTTTCGTAGAAGACAGTCTCAACCCATAGATAAATTTGGAGGAGGCAGAAGTTGTGAGAGTCAATGACTAGCCGAACTGCCGTAGACCAAAAAGAAGGCCCAAATACAAAAGCCGATATATAGGAAAGTGTAACACGATACCATTTTAAATAAACAAAAAGAAATTAGTGATATATTTTTATCTTAGAGTACCTAATAATTTTATTTATTTTTTTATAAATTTAATTATCTAATTATCATATTTTTTATTGTTACTTTAAAATTATTTTATTAAACCCTCCAAACTTTTTACTATAAAAAATTAGCCGTTTGACTAGTCCAATCATACAAATCTAATCTCAATAGAAATTATCCGCTTAGGAAAAAAATGAAATGATAAGTCTAAATATTTTTTCTAAAACCGAATCATACCTTATATTAATAGTGTGTTTGGATTTTGTTTTCGAGTAAGATTGAAAATAGTGAAAAATAAAAGTATTAAGAAAGTATTAAAAAATAGTGAAAAATTTTTTTATAAGAAAGTAAATTTGTTATTTAAATATAATAAAAAAGTGAGAGAAAAAAAAAGTGTGACATATATTAAATAAATAAACTGCTGCCCAACATTTTTTGTTCGAAAAGGACAAAATCAAATGCATTCATTTCGGGCTTTTTTGATAATTTCACACGTATTCTCCAAAGCAAGCTGTTTCACCGGCTTCCAAAAAATTGTGGGCTCAAGTACAGATTGAAACCAATTCTCATGCACTAAATGCAATCTCCAATCTAAACGCAAAGATTGAAATCAATTCTTTCTCTACTAATTTTTTCCCATGGAAATCAACCAATCCAAACATAATCTTAGATTCAGTTCATTGAGTCGCGGATCAGAATTTGAATAGTTAGTTGGTCAAATCATAATTTTAAAAATGAACCAGTTATTTAACCGACAAAAAAAATGTGTTAGTGATCTAACGGTCTAATCGAAAATTCAACAATTGAACTGACGAGTCAATTCTTATGTAATAAAATAATAATAAATACTTACAATTAATTATTTTTTAATAACAAACAATCAGTATAACCATAAAAAAATAGAATATGAGTCTACTTACAACTAAAATAAAATCAAAGTACAAAATATTTTAAGATAGTTTTTTAATTATATGAATCAATAAAGTATCTATATCAAAAGCAAAATATTATTGAACAAAATATATCATAGAGTCAACACATATAATTTAAAAATACTACATTTTTCATTAATATAAATAAGTGTGATTCACTCTCATTTTTAATCAAAAAAAGAAAAAAAAAAATAAAACGGCATCGTTTTAGAGAAACAACCCGGGTTAATATTGGACTGTCCGGTTCACCGATTTTCGGGTTACTGGTTCAAATGGTTTTCAAGCGGTTCGTTTCCTACCTCAGTTCTATGCCAAAAATAGATCACGAGCCTCCGGTTCACCGGTTTTCTGATCCGGCTTATCGGGTTGGTCCGATTTTTAAAATTATGCGTCAAATAATTCAAAAAATAACTTACATTTTTATAAGATGTGTAAAATTTTATTAAATAAATTGTAAGCATGTATCCAACCGAGGTGGTAGTTCAGTGGCAAGTCGGCGTGCTTCTACACTGCGAATCTCAGGTTCAAACCTCCACGCCTGCGCTCCCCTTTGCTGACTCATACTAGGGTTTTGTTTAAGTATAAACAGTGATACGCAGCGTTAGGTCTAGATTATTCTACTGGAACTCCAGTAACGGAGTCACGCTCAGCCTCATTGGTATTCAGGAAGTGAATGAGCCTATTTGGGGTTGTTGAAAGGAACTCAAATAAACGGGAATTACTCTTGTTTTGACTTAAAGATCTGATGACTGACACGTTCAATAGGATCTTTTTTTTCATTGTTAAAAAAAAAAAACTGTAAGCATGTATATACAAGTATTTTTAATAAATAATATAATCATAAATCATTTTCTTTTCAAAAAAAGAAAAACATTTATCAAAAATTCATTTAATTCACCAATTCAATTATCCGGTGGAATCTCTAAGTTAATTCATTCAATCCCTCTCTTACTGGATGTTTAACAAAATTGAACTAGACCAGTGATTAGTTTACCTATATATAATCTGATATCAGTCTAATTTAGTTTTTAAAACCATAGACTAAATACATAAAATTCCATTTCCTATAAAAAAAAAAATAAAGTTTGAAGTCTCAATTAATAGGTACAATCAAACTACAATCTGACCATCTTCCGGTCACTCTGTTAAAACTATATGTCTACTTTGATTGATGTAAGAGACACTTTTTAAAAGTAAAGTCTAAAATTTAAATCTCGTATCTCATCTTAAATTTTAAATTTGATGATAACTAAAAAGTTTAAACTATATTTGGTAGTTATCCATAAATATTGTAGATTGTGGTGAACTCATAATTTTCTAACTTATAGTTATTGTTTCTGTTTCAATATCAAATATTTTATAGGATATGCATTTTGTAAAATAAGAAAAACTAGTGCTAGTTGGAACTCTACTAAAAAACTAGAATTTGTCCAAAAGGATATTTTTCGTCCTTAAAAAAACAATTCACTCCATTAAAAACAACTAGTGAACGATGGACAAACCTTTGAAATACCAAAAAGTGGGAGTTCAATTTCTCCATCTCCCAGCAGAAAAGTGTTAGAATAAGCAACTAACTGAAAGTTACAACCACTAACTTTCACGTTTAGGAGGGTAAAGCATAAACTCGAGAGGATTGTTTATGCCCATGTACGGTTTAAAGTATGCAAAGGTTAACCTATTAAGATCTCTTGGTGGTGTCACATCAGTAATCATATTTTGTGAGATGAAATATTAATAGTTTGTATGTCTTATAATTTTTGTAACTTCATTACAAGATTGTATTTTACGCAGCACTTGATTAGATAAAATTTTGTAAGTATATAGAATTAATTGTATTAATAAAAATATAGTAGATACTTTTGTGTTACACCCACAAGGAACAGAACATTGTTTATATTTATGTTTAAAAGTTTTAATACAAGATAATAAATTTTAAATAAAATTATATTTTAAGAATAATATTTATATAAGATATTAATTTTTATATACATTAAAAATATTATAATTAATATATTTAACAAAAAAATTAAATAATTTTAATAAAATATAAATTAAAGATATTAATTTCTTTATTTTTATATACAAGATTCTTGAAGTGTGATAATATAATTAGTATATTTATAATTTAATATGAATTTTAAATTTCAAAATTTACTTTAATTATAAATAATTTATGCAAATTTTAATATTTTTCAATTCTCAATGTGATAATTGATTGTAGTCATGCTTTTGGCATAGTATCCAATGCATTCTTTCTTTTTCTTAACACCGTTCAGGACATTGTCCAATGAAATGTTTCATTTCCCAAGACTAAACGGCTTCGAATTTATTATCAATTTGAATTTTTTGAAAAAAAGTAAGGCACCCGAATCGGGCATCTTGCCCGAATTTTTTTTGTGCAACAAGACCAACGTTTTGTGTAACAAGACTGTTATTTTGTGCAACAAGAAACACCTATATTTTTCTATATTTTTTGTTGCACAAAATGTTGGTCTGGTTGCACAAAATGTTTGTCTGGTTGCATAAAAAAAATTCGGGTAGGATGCCCAATTCTGGAAGTGTAATGACACTCGAATTTTTTAGGTGGCATGACACATGCAGAGTGCGTTGCGTCGCGTCACGTCACCTACCAATGCGCCACGTCACCCACCATGCACTGATTGAATCGAAAAAAATCAACCCTGCACTAATTTTCGATTGAATTAGTCAGTTTTTTAATTTTTTCACTGGTTCTTTTGCACTCTTGTTTTTTGACATAATTGGATTGGACTATAAATTAATTCTCAATTTTTTTTGATTAAATCGATTTGTCTGGTCCAATTCTTAAAACCATAATTATAACTCATCACAACAGTCCTTTTGGAAATAAGAAAGCCAATTTGTTCATGTACCACTTGCATTATAATGTAGTAAGTTCCAATAACCTCAATAGCCCAATAGCAAATTCCTTATATTACATCACAAATTGTTTCACAAAAGGAATACACCATCCTCGGCTTCTCTATTGTTGACAAACTCATTGGACCAATCCTAACTCCTTACTTTGTCGCACGATTAAACAAAATCTAGACACATTCTTCGCAAATGTCTCTACTTTATACTTAATTTTGGGAATTTCAGAGAAGAGTTCCCCTTTTTACTCTTTTGAATCACTGTATTTGCCACCCAGGTCGGTAGGGTAAGTTAGTGGAACAGCAACAATCTGCATGTGATTGAACATAACTGAAAATAAGTTACAAAAGCATACTTGGAAAATAAGTCAATTTTTCTCATGAAGAATTTGAATAAATTGAAGAGAAGAAAAAAAAGAAATATAATGTTCTAAAAAATGGGCACACTTATTGCATATATGATCATTGGATTAAAGTACATTATTGTTAAACTAGAGTCAAAACAAAAAGATCATCTTTTGGCCTTGCCACTAGAAAAGTCACTAAGAATCGTTTCATTTGTGCACTTATCGTTGAGTACTTATATTTTGTGTTGTCCCAAACAACGACTGGGTGCCTTCTATCCCATTGTTGACCCTGCAAAATGGAACTAGGATGGGTTAAATGTTGTTGGGTGTTTGTTGGCTCATTAACTACAACAAAAACATCCAAAAAATAATTTTTAGAAATGTTATTATATCATCTAATAAACACAAACTCTATTTTATGAAGAATCGTACTAAAGGGAAGCCATTTCAATCATATTAGCCCAATGCTACTCCCAACCTTATAAAAACTATTAAATGCTAACTAATTGTATTTTAAAATTTTGCAAAAGTCACAAATTCCAATTTAAAAATTCCAAAAAGCATCCACATGCTATAAAGGTCCTACAAAGGTTGAGGTCGACAAGCTAACTTCAAAGTCATTTTCAGGCCAGTATAATGCAGCATGCGAGGAAGGTCTAACTCTGGCGAATGCTGGTACATTACCTATGCCAAGTGCATGACTAGTTTCACAAATCTAAAAAGCAGTATGTCATCAAAAATAGTATAAAAAAACTACAAAGTGAATGTTATTAGTGTGATTAACTAGTCATAACTTCAGCAAGTTTCCTTGACAATGCACAAAAAAACTATGTGATCATTTCCTCAGCGTTCACTTCCAATCTCAATAGTCACAAATTATTTGTGATCTTTACTATCACATCATCAAACAATCTTGCAATATAACTAAAGTAAGGAGAATTTTCAATCAATAACCAAATAATATGGAAACACAAAAAGAAGCTCAGATCATAAGATATTTAGGTGGTTGCCTCACAGTTGTCATCACCTGTACAATCCTAGCAAGAAATTTATTTACCTCACTAATGCCAAAAAATCATATGTGGCAACACAAAGACCTTAATCATCAATTAATATGAAATCTTTTCACAAAAAAATATGTCACTGCAATTAGTTTCTACCTTACTTGAATAACAAAACATGCGTCATTAATCTGTTTATTCACTTCCAAATAGAAAACCTAAGGACTTTTACCAAGCATTATACCCTTGTTCAAGTGATTGTAAAATTAATATGATACCATGTATTCAAAACTTATAACAAAACAATTAGAGTGCATAATTTTATACACAATAATTTATTCATTTACAACTCATTCTCCCCAAAATCACATGCCATTTTACACGAACAAGTTGGATTCTCACACACAATAATTTATTCATTAACAAACTTCAACAGACACATAAACATATGTTTCAAACATGGACTCCTAGCTTCACACGAACAAGTTGGATTCTATTATAATTATGTGAATTTAGTGATTTTTCAATTAAGTCTCTTAAAACTAAGAATATAATTTAGTTTACCAACAAAGGTTAATAAATTTAATTGATTGAGAATAATAAGTAAAGCTCAATTGTAGAGACTATATGTATACACAATTGGGAAATCGACAGGGTTTCGATGAGTCAATTTCTCTTCGTTGGGCACCATACAAACCACAAATTGTTGTTGTTGACCCCAACTGCAATTCTTGCTTAAAGCAGCAACCGAGCTTCGTGAGCCACACAAAGACCCAATAACCAGAGAGGAACGGCAGTGGTGGCTCGCCGATGGCAAAGAAGAAGACATCGTAGGTGTGTGAGAAACTAACGGAGGTTTTGAAGTGGTACAAATGTTATTGCAGAAATTTTCTTTGCAATCTTTAACGGATTTATGATTTCATGTGGTGGTGTGATTTTCGATTTTGCCCCTATTTTTATTTTTTTCCTGCTTCTGATTTATTCTTTCCCTCGTTGGACTTATTCTTTTTTTATTGGTTGCCACCTCATTCAGGCATAAGTCAGGTTTCATTAGTCTGGCGCTGTATTTTTTCCCTACTCAAAAGTGCAGCAACAGTGTTTGGACAATTTTAAAGGCCTATTCCTATTATGGACAGCTGTAAAACATGCATTAAGAACCGATAGTATATTAGATTAAACAAAACAAGCTTATTAGGAAATTTTCGTGATTTCTTGCAACATGAGAATTTATTATCATTATCATATGTATTATTACGCTTTTAAACTAGAGAAGTGCGCCCTCAAAAATATTTTTTTAACTCATCAAGTGTTTGGATTGAATAAAACTAGTATGTGGAAACATCTAAAATCAGGTACTTAAAATACTTCAATATTAGTGAATGTAAAATTTTGAATTGTAATACAAGTTTTACAAAAAAAAAAAAAGTCACACCATTCATGTTTTTTCCTTAAAAAAAGAAAAAAAAGAAGAAGAAGAATAAGAATATCATTAATGTATAAAAATTGACAATGGTTATTCACATGCAGGATTTTACTGCATACATGCACAATAAGAAAGCAAAAGTGGAGCCTATTACACTTATTATGTGTGTCTGCAGTAAGATTGTCAGAATTGAACCGGTCACTGAACCGGAAAGCTCATAGATTTAAAGTTTAACTGATTCAACTGGTTTAACCGGAATTAAACTGGTATTTAATATTAAATATATAAAAATTAAATTATCTATACATACAATATATATAAAATAATGATATATAAAGTGTAATATCAAATATTAATATTATATATATGTATAGTAAAATAGAAATACTTGTAGATTTAATATATTATAAAGTAAGATTAAAAAACTGATATATTAATATATGTAAATAATTCAAAAGCATAGTTTTATATTTGAATAATTTAAATAAATTACATGAGTTAAAGGCTTTATTTAAATTATATAGTTGATATTTTTCTGGCAAATAATGTGATGAAAAGTTTGAATAAAAGATAATAAATATTTAAAGAAAATTGTATTTTAGAAAATATATTTGTATAAGATATTAATTATTATTTATGTTAAAGATATTAAATAGATATGTTAAAAACATATAACTTATGATTTAGAATATCATAATAATTAAAGAATAACTACCTTAATATATAAATTATGTAAATAAAAATAGAAAATATATTTTAAATACTTTTTATTTGAATTAATTCACATTTTTTTAAAAATAATTTAATACAAGAAGATGGGAAAAACACATAATTGGGGGAGCTTTTTGAGTTTGTACTTTGGAGGGTTGTCTTGGTCCACAAGTTAAGAAGAAATAATTAATAAAAAGGAAAAATGAAAAATAAAAAATAAAAGAGAATGAACCCATAGCCGTAAGTATATAATAAGTTTAGAAAAAAAAAAAAAGTAAATAACAACTACTAATGTGGCCTAGTAGTGGCGGGTGTGCTCCTCCATTAATAAGGTCACAGGTTCGACTGTACCCAAATGGAAAATATTAACATTTTATGGTGCTGTGGATTGGACAAAACTATGACTAGTTTATCGGTTCATGGTCGAACCAGTTAGTTCGTTGGTTTTCTAACCTGTTCACATAATCCCCAGTTTCTAGAGAGAACCAAACCGGACTTAGGGCCGATTCTCGGTTTTTTCGATCCGACAGGCTAGTGTAGTTCAGTTCTTTCAACATTAGTATGCAGTGTTTTTTTTTCGGTGTAAATAACAATTGCCAAATAAATTCTGCATCCATTTATTATTAACATACAAACAACTGATTATATCAAAAGTGAAAGAAAAAAGATCATTGAAGTTTCCTAGCAATCAATTGGGAACTTTAATAATCTAGTGTTTTGGCATATGAACATTGTCCTATTCGGGGTGCGGGTGTATAGACTAAATGAGGAGGATAGAAGAAGTGTCAATAATACAACGATCTTAATTATTTTTGCAACAAGACTGATAAAATATAGTACAAGAAATCATAATGTTATTTTTTGTAGCAAAAAAAATTAACACCGTTGCAGAAATATTCCTTATTGTTCCATTATTGATATTCTTCTGTCCTTCCCATTCGGTCCTCCCATCTTTTACCTTTCGTTACAGTGTAGGGTCTATTGGAATTGTTTTCCCTCTTTAAGCTAGGCTTTTTGGATCCATTAGGCAATAGCTCACAGGCCGACAATAGAGAATCAGCCCTATGGTAATTTCCAATTCCCACATGTATCATGGTGGACAGACCATATATAAATAATATAATAAGACAATCTGAAAGGGTTGCAACACTGCCCACTGTAATTTTCAAGTCCTCATGCAACTGTGTTGCAGGTGATGATGTCAATCCTGTGTGTACTCATACCTTAGCCTCCAGTCTAGTCTTGCTAACCCCAAATGTCTAAGCAAAGTTGTGGTCTTCTCGAGTTTGTGAATTGCTCTGAAGTTAGAGGTAGATTGGGTTTATTTGATTTGGGAAAAAAAAAAATTTAACTTCACATAAATAGTTTTGAAATAATAATAAAATAATATAAACTATTTGATGGTTAAATTTAAGGAAAAATAAATAATTTGTTATATATCATTAGATGAAATTGAATTGTTACCTTTTACTACTAAAATGTAGTCATGTAGTCTTACTCTTTAAATTAAAGATGATGATCATTTGCTAAGTTAGTGGCAAACTTTCAATAAAATGTTACAAATACTTTTGCACAAATTATAATATATCATTTTAAATGTTATTATAAGAATGACCACTGTAATGATAGATTTCGTTAATATCATGTGTTTTTAAAATTTATTTTTATTTTGTAAATTTTATTTGTGAATGTATAAATTTTCTCTTGATAATTCATTCCAAATATTAATAGGCAGATTTATGAGCATTTATAATTTTATGAACATTTTAATTTTTTTTAATAATAAATCAGAGAAATTTACCTTAAATTGGAGTAATAATTGTATTTATGGTAATTGAGCAGCAATATGTTATGACATCATTGTATAAAATTACTTTTGTTTATTCCAACAAAGATTTAAAGGTTGATATTTAAAAAAAAAAAAAAAGAATTTACAGTATCATGAATATAGAACCAATAGATTGCAACAAATTTGTTGCACAATAAAATAAATAAATAAATAAATAAGAGAGTACTCAATTGGGATTAGATCTTATCAATAATTAAAAACCTTTACTTTTAAATATTTAATATTATTTATGGGGAAAAAAATCTAACACTAAATTTTTTTAAAAAAATTATTAAATAACTTGATATATACATTTAAAGATTACATTATTTAATAACTCTTTACCCTAGGCACCATTACATCTAGGTTATTTCTTGAATATATATATATACACACACACTCTAGGTTGCAATTCGTGTATTGTGCAGATTTTAAATATTTTTTATAAAAATTTATAAAAAAATAATTTATTATTTCAAAAATAATAGTTTATTCATTACATTGAGTAAAGAATAAATTTATTGGACGATTATTTTTTAGATGTGAAAAAAAATTATAACATCACATTAAAATAGACAAGATTATATTTACAAGATTAATGATAATGAAGTTAAATTTAAATATTTTTTATAAAAAAATAATTTCAATTATTTTTGTCTTATTCATTAACTCCATGAATATATAATAATAATTATATACAATTACAAAAAATAGGGAAAAAACTATACATGAGTAAGACCATTATTAATATTTTTATTTCCTTAAAAGTTTGTTTTATAGTTTTTTTTTTTATAAAAAAATTATAATTAGCAAGTCATATTTTGATGAGCAAATGAGATGATATCTATGGATATAGATTGAATCAAGGAATAAAAATTGGAAAAAGGGAGGAAACAACAGAAACTAAAGCATATGGATCAATCAAATATTAAGCATTATTGACGGACACAATCTTGATGAGGAACGAAATCACAATGCACATATTTCATTTAAGAACAATCATTCACCTTGTCTGCGAAGTCATCCGTATGATTTGTCTGCCTTGTCAATACTGGCTGGTGGATTAAGAGAAGATTGTAGAAAATTATGATTTATTATTTTATTCCCTTATGTGTATACAGTTCTGTATGGTTATTTTATGGTCTTACATTTGTACAGTGTATATAAAGAGCCTTAAGGCTTGACTGTCATTAATACAACGAAACAATTATTTCTTGCCCTTTGGTTTCTAAAATTCTTTATGGTATCAAAAGTATAGGCGATGACCACTATAACTCGATCCACCCCCAAATATCCTTACCCAACAACATTAAATGTTGCAAAGTTTGTTTCTATTTAATTGAATTCATGAAACTATCTTTTATTGAATACATAGGTGATGACTTTGGTGGGAAGTCAGGATTTAAAAAGATTTTTAAATGGTGAAACTTCTGCACCAGATCAATTCATCAACAATCCCCCAAGTGGCTCCAAAACTACCCCAAAGACTGTCACAAATGCTGATTTTACTAAATGGAAGACGTTTGGCATAGGCAACTGTGAAAACCTCATCAACAGGTTCTTGACTATCTTCAGAAGATTAATTTGATTAAGTTTAATAGTTTTACTAAGTCTCAAAATATTTGTGAAAGTTGTTAACTTGGGAAGTCATGTTGACTTGACTTCTTTTTATTTCACATTCAAAAAGAAGTGAGACTCCTTTTGAGAAAATATATTCAGATTTATGGCCACCTATTCTTGCGTGTTTTACTGATAATTTTCAGTATTATATTATTTTTGTCAATGATTGCACAAGATTCAAATTTACAAGGGAAATTAGTGGGGAATTGTTTCTCTCTAGCAATTAATATGCAATAACGGAGAGAAAATTTAGGATTTAAGTAATTTAAAAAAAAAAAAGGACAGAGAAAAAAATTAAAGTGGATCTCGGTGGAGAAGCGTATATATATATATAGTAACCGAAATTTTTACTGTCGTTTTCCTTTGTTTCTTTGCTAATGTTAAACCAGACGTTTTACTACAGTCACGCAATTAGAGTTACACAAAACTAATATTAATATCTTCTCATTATGAGCCAACCTAAAACCAATGCCACCATCACAGCCTCTGAATTTTTCTCGCAAAAGAAACCTTACGAAAAAATAATTCTTTGATAGTACAAAAATAAAACTATAAATGCCTATATAAAAATCATAAATAAATAAATAAATAAATAAAAAGCCTACCAAAGATTTCCCGAGATAGAAAGCTGCAAGGAAAGGCCTCTGTCGTTAGCATGCTACCCACCCTTTCTCCTTTACATGATTATTTTTAGGAAAATCTCCTTATTTTAAAGGGAGTGGTCAAAATAAGTCTCCTATAAATAAAATAAGTATGAAATAAAAAGTATAGTTTTTTATCAATTATTTTTTTTTTTTCGGAGCAAGTGACTCCATCATTATTGTTTCTCAAAGTACTAGAAGTCAACCATGTCGGCTCAGAACATTACTCCTTGTCCTCCATATAAATTTCCAACACCGCACCATCTTCCTCTGTATCCATTGCCTAGCCCTTTTCAGAATTCAGACCAGCCAAGTGAATCATAAGCCTCTCTTCCTTGCCCTCTCATATGGCCTCTATTTACCATATGGCCACCATCATCCTGCTCCTCCCCCTCCCCCTCTGCAGTTTCATCGGACCTTCGCTTTCCACTACTAGAAAGCTCGCCGCTTTAGTTCGAGGGCAGCCTCTAGTTCTTACGTACGACAACGACCCTCTGTTGAATGACAACATCAACGTTAATCTCATCTGGTACGAGAGGTTCACTCTCGTCCAACGCTCCATAATCGTTGACTTTGTCAACTCTTTGAACTCCGTCAGTTCACCCCTCCCCTCCGCCGCCTCCTGGTGGAAGACTACTGATGCGAACCCCGCAAATAGCACCGGAAGACCCAACGCCTATAAAGAGACGCAAACCTCACGGATACACCGAAAGACCCACGAACAAGATTGAAAATCACAACTCAAGGAAAGTCAAGTCAGGTTTGAAGGAACCTTAACCCAACGTCTATATGGAGACGCGAACCAAATGTATAAGAAGATTTGTAGACGCCGCACTCTAGAAAAGGAAGAAGGAGGGTGATAAGTCTAGGTTGAACGCCACAAAAAGGTATCCTTGATAAGTTCGGTAAAAGAGTTCTGAAACTCCAAAAAACGATTGTTCTAATTCTCAATTCATCAAAATTATTCAAATCTCAAAATAAAAGAGTCTTACAAGCCTTTTATAAGCAACCCAAATAGTTAGAGTTTTAACTAAAAAAACCAAATTCCTGCACAAATAAGGAAAACCTAATTCAAATAGAAACTTGAAAATTAAAACTAATTCCTACTTGCAAACGGATTGACCTTAAATAAAACATTGTTTGGCCCAAAACAACGATTAAAACTCTAAACTAAACAATCCAAATCAGTCCACACATTATCTTATATGCCACTAAGCCCAAATAATTCTTGTTGGCCCAAACTTCTTCAATTTGGTTAACACTCATCTTCTTGCACTTGGATCACATTGATGTAGACTTGTAAGACCTCCAATCTTCGTTGCTTGCTCTACAAGTAAGGCACGTTTCTTGCTCTCCAAGGAAAGTCCACCGAGCCATAAAATCACACCAAATCATGTAGTGAGGGTGCTAGCCAGGCTCACATCATTCCCCCTTTCTTCAAAAAAGATTTGTCCTCAAATCTTGCTGTTGTTTTACTTCAAAGCCTGGAGGAATATCTTGAACTACAAGGAACTGATGTCTCCCATGCCAAAAAAATAGATACTTGGAGTACTTTGATGTCTTCATTGCAAAGCAAAATCTCCTCTGTTGAATTACCACCAGGCGATCAAACAAAGAAAATGAGCTAAGGTGGTTCAGCGCCTGATTTACATTGACAAAATCAACATGAGTAGACACATTAAGCATAGAATCAATAAAATCCATTGGTTGTGGTGTAGTTGAACTGAATGGTAGCTCTATAGTAGGGCATTTTGCTAACTCTCTACCATCTACCAATTCAACTCCATGCACGGATTCCACATCCAATTCACAATCTTCCACAAGTTGAATCTTATGGCCTTTAAATTCAGATTCTACAACATCAACCAATGCCTCCGCTTCACCATCATGAAGAACTTCCTTATGTGATGCACTACCAAGCTCAACAACTTCAAATTTAACCTCAAAATCAACTCCCTTATTTTATACCACACACCCATGGTCAGATGTATGATCAACAACTTCATCTTCAACCTTATGTTCTTGTGCAACTTCTTGGACCACATCAACACAAGATTCAAAACTCACATGATTTGATTTAGAACTTTCCACTTGCTTGATATATTGACTAAACTTTTGGAGAAAATCTTTATCAAAAATCCTTTCCTTCATTGACACATTCATCTTACCCTTCTCTCGGCTACTCCCAACCTCCTTACTTTTGTTTGGATCAGAGTTGAATTTGTTTGATGCTTTATCGTCCTTTTTATTCTAATTCGGCTTCCATGCTAAGGAAGAAGTTGAATTTGAACTATATCGTGATGTTGTACTCCTTCTTTTAAGCTGCCTTTCAACCTTCATAGCCATGTGAACCATGTCCTCCAACTCCACATAATGTTGTAACTCTACTATATCGACTATGTTCTTGTTTAGCCCTTGTATAAATCTAGCCATTGTAACTTCTCGATTTTCCTCAACATTGGCGCGGATCATAACTATCTCCATCTCCTTATGGTACTGCTCCATGCTCTTAGTACCTTGAGTAAGCCCTTGCAACTTACGATAAAGCTCACGATAATAATGGTTAGAAATAAATCGTTTTCTCATAATTGCCTTCATCATATCCCAAGTGTCAATTGGTCTCTCACGATTTCTTCGACGATTGAGCACCAACTGGTCCCACCAAATTATGGCATAATTGGTGAACACCACGACTGCTAACTTCACCTTCTTCTCCTCAGAGTAATCATGGTAGTTGAACACAAGCTCTACCTTCTTTTCCCACTCCAAGTAAGCATCAGGATCACTTTTGCCTTGAAATGGAGGAATTTTCATTTTGATGCTTCCAAGGTTGCGATCTTGTTCCTATCTCCCAATGTTCCTATCTCCTCTACCTCCATGGCCTACTTCACGTCTACCTCTCTCTTCTCTACCACGTGCCATTCTACGCACACTATAATTGGAGCCTTGATCATCTTCAACAAAGTCATCCTCAAAGTGAGCCTCATAATGTTCTCCACCATTCCCATGTGCATTGGGAACTCTTTGGTGCTGCCCCCGCTGCAAATTGGCTATGGCAGCTTCTTGTCTATCCATGCTATCTCGCATTTCATCAAAACACGCAAACACTCGATCAAATTGTTGTTGCATCGTGCTGATCACAATTGATTCATTAGCTGATCCTTCCTTTGAAGCACCTTTGCCATGGTCTGTAGACATGTTTAAACCTACAAAATTATGTTAGAAAGGACCTCACAAACACTCCCTCACGTGTTTGCACTCCACTCCTCACATATGACACTCAATCTCTCGTGTTTGCACACAAATCAATTTGGCTTTTCTCTCCAATGCAACTTACACTCTTGCCTTTTTCCATTCAATTGTTCCTCACTCTAAGTTCTTTGGAGCCAAGAACCAATAAAAAAATCAGTTTACAAACTCCTTGCAACAACTAGAACTAAAGACTGAAGGAAAAACAACAAAGGAAAGGGTTTGGTACAAGCTGTCCACACAAGTAATTTGGCCAAATAGTTTTTTTTTTTTTTTTAATATGGCTAGAACTCTTTTTTTTTTTTTTTTGTTAAACTTGCTGGAAAGTAACAAAACTGACTCAAATAACCACTAGGAAACACAAAAAAAAAAAGATTTAGATAGGGCGGACTAGGGTTTCTCACTTTTTCCTAATCAGGACAGATATTGAGTGCTGAATTCGAACTCAATTTTGACTAAGATTTCAACTGTACTGGGCTTTGCTCAAAACACAAAAGTTGTAGCCCTATGTGTTAGCTTTCAAACGCAATTAGAATCACTCAATTTGAAGTTGTATAGAAGAAGTTATTGCACAAATACTGAACAGACGTCAAATCTGGCGGACAAACGCGCGGAAACATAAAGACTTAGGGTTTTCTTTTCTTTTTTTTTTTTTTTAATTTTCAGCAAAGAACACACGAACAAAAGATAAAGAACACACTAGGGTTTTGTTTTTTTTTTTAATTTTTTGGAATAGACACTAAACAACAAAACAAAGAAGACAAAGATGAATAGACACAAACCTAGGGTTAGGAACACGATAGAAAACACACAAAAAATTACACTTTGGATACGCAAACCTGACCTAGAGCCTAAGCTCTGATACCAACTGATGCGAACCCCGTAGATAGCACCGGAAGACCCAACGCCTATAGGGAGACGCGAACCCCACAGATACACCGAAAGACCCACGAACAAGATTGAAATCACAACCCAAGGAAAGCCAAGTCAGGTTTGAAGGAACCTTGACCCAACGTCTATATGGAGATGCGAACCAAAAGTATAAGAAGATTTGTAGACGCCATACCCTAGAAAAAGAAGAAGGGTGATAAGTCTAGGTTGAACGCCACAAGGAGGTATCCTTGATAAGTTCGGTAAAAAAGTTCTGAAACTCCAAAGAACGATTGTTCTAATTCTCAATTCATCAAAATTATTCAAATCTCAAAATAAAAGAGTCTTACAAGCCTTTTATAAGCAAACTCAAATAGCTAGGGTTTTAAACCTACTAAGACTAGAAAACCTACTAAAACTAAAAAAACTAAGTTTCTGCACAAATAAGGAAAATCTAATTCAACTAGAAACTTGAAAATTAAAACTAATTCTTACTTGCAAACGGATTGACTTTAAATAAAACATTGTTTGGCCCAAAACAATAATTAAAACTCTAAACTAAACAATCCAAATCAATCCACACATTGTCTTATATGCACTAGGCCCAAATAATTCTTATTGGCTCAAACTTCCTCAATTTGGTTAACACTCCTCTTCTTGTACTTGGATCACATTGATGTAGACTTGTAGGACCTCCAACCTTCATTGCTTACTCTACAAGTAAAACACGTTTCTTGCTCTCCAAGGAAAGTCCACCGAGCCATAAAATCACACCAAATCATGTAGTGAGAGTGCTAACCAGGCTCACATAAACTACCGACAAGTACCGCGGCGGCTCCCGCACCCTCAAGGTGGGCCTTCAAATTCTTCACAAAGAGTATACACTCGGGAAAATTCTAAAGACTAACCATTTGCTGGCGCTAGCGTCCAAGGTCAACTTCGCGGTGGGCTCCATCAACGTTGTCTTGACCGCCAGCGACGTTGTTGTCAACGGATTTCGCATGAGTAGGTGTGGAACCCATACGTCGTCGTCGTCGTCGCTAGGGGCGAGCCGTGGGACCTACATCTGGGTGGGTAATTCGGAAACTCAATGCCCCGGCCAATGCGCGTGGCCCTTCCACCGGCCCATTTATAGCCCACAGACACCGCCGCTGGTGGCGCCCAGTGGAGACGTGGGAGTCGACGGAATGGTCATTAACTTGGCCACCCTCTTGGCTGACACCGTTACCAACCCGTTTAACGATGGGTACTTCTAGGGCCTTCCCACCGCGCCTCTAAAGGCAGTTTCGGCGTGCACCGGGATATTCGGATCCGGATCATTCCTGGGATATCCAGGTCGGGTCCTGGTGGATAAGACGACGGGAACTAGCTTCAATGCAAACGGTGTCAATGGACGGAAGTATCTGTTGCCTGCAATGTGGGATCCGCAAACAAGTGCATGCAAGACCCTTCTGTGATTCCAACACGTGCCTAGAATTCCTCCTCATATGTCTCACGTGTCTAAAAATCGCCGAAACATTTACTAGCTGATGCTTTTGTTCCTTAGTTTTTTTTTTTTTTTTTTTTTTGGGTTTTGTCTTTGCGGTGTCAGACACATGGTAAGGGTTTGCCTCTTCGAAGACGTGTAAATCCCCTTTTCAACATGTGGGAGAAGCAAATTGGAAATGCGAGAGAGGAGCGAAAAATAATAGAAAAACATCATTGTTATCGCAAGGTAGGATTGGCTGCCTCTTCCTCTAAGGCCCCTGCAAATTTAAAGGTGGTGATATAAAATTATCCAAAAAAGTGTGGTAATGACGTTGTTATTTTGATTAATGTGGTGAATGATATTTTATTAATATTTTTTATTTTAGTATATATTATTTAAGATTTAAATTTTAAACTATAAGATAATATTTATTTATATTCAAATTTTAATTTTGTAAAAAAAATAATAAGAACATAATAGTAGTCTCAAGTTTGTGTCCATGCAACGAGCAAATGCCCAGTACATGGAACCCAACTCATAAAATTAAAGGTGGTGATGGAATATCCATTTATACAAAACCTCATAAATGCAAATAAATGACAAAAATGATGTTATATTTTCATATTATATTGACAATATTTTATAAAATATACACAGTATATATAATAAAATATTCTATTTTATATAAAATTATTTTTTATTCATTTATAATCACGAAGAGTTGTGTCTACAAAAATTTTCAGTTTATAGCAAAGGTAGCATGCTTGCTGTTTGCTTTTTGGAGTCTCATTTACCAAAGCGGGGCGCCAAAGAGTGACGCTTGGGACATTGGGGCAGGGAGGCCATTATTGCATCCTTTTCTTTTTATAAAGATCAGAAATTATTGAATTAATATAATATGTTCTCGCACATAAATTCAGCATAAATATGTCAGAAATACCTGTAAAAAGTATGAGCATATTACAGCTAAAACGGCCAAAATAATTCTTCACTAAACAGGCGCAAAACCTGTTGAAGTAAATCTCTCTACCAAAGGTACCAATTAATTTATAACTAAATTTATCTAAAATTTAAGTTTCGAATAAGTTTAATTTAGTTGGATTAAGCTGTCGAATAACAGCATTTACCACACTGTGATAGACTTTTACCGCACTTTGGCGGACTTGTTGCAGAGATCGATCAAAGAAGCTCGACAACGATCTCCCAAATAAAACCACCCATATAAATGGCACCCAACTTCAAAAACAACAGCAAAATCCATCCCAACAACCAGAACTAACGAAGTAGGCGGACGACGGCGGGGGATGCAGCAGAGGGGGCGGTCGACGCAGCGGAGGAAGGTACAGACACGACGGAGGAGGTGGCGGACGGCAAAAGAAGCTAGTTCTGGTGGTTGAGAAGCCATGGGTGCCCATTCTAAGGTCGGATCTGGCGGAGAGGAAGGCAGACGATGGCACTTGCAGCGGCGCCGTTAGCAGTGATGGTGGCGACGACGGCAAAATATTCGGCGGATAGCTCAAAACACTAGAACATGTGGTAGAAACGCCACTGGTGCCAACTATGGAGTCATATCTGTTAAATTATCTTTATGGTGGCCCACATGATAAAAGATAAAGGAAGAGATAAATAACAATTATTTATTTCTTAAGGTGATAATTATAAATAAATAAAGGACAACTACCCACTTATCACGATTGCGTAAGGATAGCTAGTTAGAGTTCAAACCAGTTACAACCCACTATCCTTGATGGGAGGAAGTGGGGTAGGATTGGTAACTGACAGGGTCCCTAGCCTAGCCTATATAAGGAGAAGCCTGTTAACCATCACTGTACGCTTCTAAAAGCATCCGGTCATAGGCTAGAAGACACTGTCGCTAAAATAAAAAATATATCAGTTTTCATATTCCTATTGAGTGATCGTCCCTGTTTGTGGTTTATAAATTGTTGATCAATATGGCTGAAGGTATGTCTTCCGCTCAATTTATTTAGGCTCAAATTTGATATATAAAATTTTTACATGTGGTATCAGAGCCTGCCTTTAGTTGTATTGATTACAATTTCAAATAGATGTATACAGATTGATCTTATGTATTTCCGTTTATTGATGAATATTCACTGACTAAAGTTTTTTCGTTCATGTTGCAATTTAATTTGCCACGGTGATTGGATTGATATTCATCACAAGCACATACATACACATACACGGCATCTGTTGTCTATTTGATTTGTGATGATAAATTAATAAATAATGTTATTCATCGGCAAAACTTGTCAAGCATATATGTAAGATCAATAAATTGACCACATATGAATGGTACACGGCATATATGCATATTCTATTGAGTGAGTTTAATATTATGTTAGTATAATTGTATAATTGTATCTATTCCATGTTTGTTTTCATGTCCAAGTTTCAGACTTCCCACTGGACTGATTACTTGTAGTAGTTTTATGGATATATATACAATTGATTTTCCACTGATGTTATGGCATCTTTGGCATCTTCCGGCATATCATCTTCATTATACATACATGAAATAATCATCATGATGATGATGCTAGATGCTATGTGTTTGATGGGTTCAATTGAAAATCAAATGGGTACTGTTTATAGCCTTTAGTCTCGGTCAATTAATTTATCACAAGCCTATTTTGTCTTTAGTGCCATATAATATACATATACGTATCATGTATGTAAGAAGTTTGATGATGATGTTTTAATATATATAAATGTGATGCATCATATGTCTAACAGTGATGAATAAATGAATGAGAATTATAATGGTACATGAGAATTTTGAAGCCTTTTGATTTTATGATGACATCCCATTTGTACCATGTATGTGATAATAAAAATAACGCACTGCATCATTTGAAAACACTTTGTTTTGTGCTTAATGGCCCTAAGTCTAAATAAATGCATGAGAACCGTGATGCATGACCAATAGACATAAACAAAGTGTGTATTATCATGTACCGACATTCTTCATGATACTTTTAAGATTCAGTATTGATGTTGTGATGTATTATAAACAGTACATGCTATTTTGGTCCATGAAAACTAGTTTATAAATTTCTGATATTTCTATCATTAAAAGGGTTAAGTAATGATTTGAAACAATTTTATAAATAAATCTTATGAATGTCATTTAAGGAATATCATGATAATTTAAGAGTAGCCACAGCATCTTAAGTAATTATGATATTAGTGATCTAATCACATAAAGATACGGTCGTTGGACTATAAATGACATATAAGAATTGTAATTAATTCTTTGAAATAATTACTTGACCCCACAGGGAGGTATTTATTTTATTGAATTAATTGGAATAAGATTTTGAATTAAATGTTAAAATTTGATTTTTCCTATGCCCACAGGTATGGAAATTTTTGAGTTTTAATGTTTGATTCATTAGTCTTATTATAAAGTATATAAATTCAATGCGTGTAGCAACCTCTACCCACAGGAAGGTTTGAATTTATATTTTGTGATGGTTATTCTCATGACATTAATGTATGTATATTTCTTGGTTAATGCAGTTATTCCTAGTACCTTTTATGATCCTTCTCGTATTCCAATGTTGTCGGGTGATAATTTTGTGGACTGGAAAGAAAAGGTCCTTTTGGCTTTAGGGTGCATGGATATGGATTTGGCCTTCCGTGTGGATGAACCACCTGTTCCCACGGAAACAAGTACGCCAAATGAGAGAGCTGCTTTTGAAAAGTGGGAGCGATCCAATCGCCTGAGTTTGATGCTCATTAAGTCCCACATCAGCAAAAGCATCAGGGGCTCTATTCCAGATAAAGAAAAGGCCAAAGATTTCATGAAAGCCATTGAAGAACAGTTTGTGAAATCTGATAAGGCATTGGCCAGCACCCTTATGAAAAAACTTTCAGGAAAGAACTTTGACAGTTCTAAAGGTGTGCGTGAGCACATTATGGAAATGAGGGACATTGCTTCTCAACTTAAGTCCCTTGAGGTTGATATATCTGATACCTTTCTGGTTCACTTTATCCTGAATTCTCTTCCTCCTGCATATACGCCTTTTAAGATATCATATAACACACATAAGGATAAATGGTCAATCAATGAACTTCTGACCATGTGTGTTCAAGAGGAGGAAAGAATGAAGCACGAGAATCTGGAAAGTGCTCATCTTGTGATTAAAGAGAAGGCGAAAGACAAAAAGGGTAAAAGTGCTCCATACTGGAAGAAAGATGCAAATGTGCCAATGAAGAAATATGGCAATAAGGTAGCATGCTTCTTCTGCAGGAAACGTGGACACATGAAGAAAGATTGCCTCAAATATAAGGCATGGCTGGAGAAGAAAGGTATTCTTATATCTTTAGTGTGTCATCAATCTTTTTTAGTTGATGCTCCAAATAATACATGGTGGATTGATTCTGGTTCTACAATCCATATTGTCAATACTATGCAGGGCTTTCTGGAGCTAAGGAAGCCAAAGGAAAGTGAGCAAGGCATCTATTCAGGAAATCGGATGCGTTCTCATGTTGAAGCTGTGGGGAATTATCGTTTAATTTTAAAGACTGGATTTGTTTTGGATTTGCAAAATACTTTTTATATTCCTTCGTTCTCTAGGAATTTAGTTTCAATTTCTAGGTTAGCTCAGTTTAATTATCAGTTTGTTTTTGAGAACAAAAGTTTCAATATTTTGCATAATAAAATTAATATTGGTTCTGGTCATTTGGTTGATGGCTTATACAAATTCGATTTAGACCCCACTCAGGAATGCAATGTTACATTGCATGACAGTATCGGCACAAAGAGATGTGTTATTAATGAGCAATCTTCTCAATTATGGCACAAAAGATTAGGCCACATCTCTCTTGAGAGAATAAAGAGGCTTGAGAATGATGGAGTTTTAACAACTCTTGACTTTACAGATTTTGGTACTTGTGTGGATTGCATAAAGGGTAAGCAAACTAACAAGAATACTAAAGGTCCTAAAAGAAGTTCAGAAATTCTTGAGATTGTACACACAGATATTTGTGGACCATTTCCCACTCCATGTTTCAATGGTCAGAGATATTTTATCTCATTCATTGATGACCATACTAGATTCATGTATCTCTACTTATTGTTTGAAAAAGCTGAAGCACTTGATGCTTTTAAAACATATAAGGTTGAAGTAGAGAAACAAAAGGATAAAAGGATCAAAATTGTAAGATCTGACAGGGGTGGAGAATATTATGGAAGGTACACAGAAATGGGACAAATGAAAGGTCCATTTGCTAAGTTCCTTGAAGAAGAGGGTATTATTGCACAGTATACCACTCCGGGTACACCTCAACAAAATGGTGTTGCAGAAAGAAGGAACCGGACACTTATGGAAATGGTGAGGAGCATAATCAGTAATTCTAGTCTCCCATTAAGTTTATGGAGTGAAGCTTTGAAAACTGCAGTATATGTCTTAAATAGAGTTCCATCGAAGGCTGTTCCTAAAACTCCTTTTGAGTTGTGGAATGGATGGAAACCCAGTCTAAGACATATGCATGTATGGGGTTGTCCTGCTGAAGTGAGGGTTTATAATCCTCAATTAAAGAAATTAGATTCAAGGGCAACTAGTGGATTTTTCATAGGCTATGCAGTAAACTCCAAGGGATACAGATTTTATTGTCCTTTAAGCACGCCTAGAATTGTTGAAGCTAGGAATGCAAAATTTCTTGAGGATCACGAGTTTAGTGGGAGTGGATTTCCTCGATATGTGCAATTTGAGGAAAATAAGGTCTCCACTGAAAGTTCCATAAACTCTAGAGGATTGATTGTTGTTCAAGAAGGTTCACATAGTGATATTAATGAACAACAAATTCAAGATCAAGAGCCCAATGCAGTGCAAGCTAACGTGGAACCAGTGGCACATGAACCACATAATGAAAATCCACAAAATGAAGGGCTAAGGAGATCCTCAAGAGTAAGAAAATCTGCAATTCCTGATGACTATCTTGTATACTTGCAAGAGACTGATATTGGTCATAAAGATGATCCTTGCACGTTTTCACAAGCCATGAAAAATGAAAAATCAGAATTATGGTACAATGCCATGAAGGAAGAGATGGAATCTATGGCCAACAATCAAGTTTGGGACCTTGTTGAATTACCAGAAGGAGTCGTAGCCATTGGTTGCAAATGGGTTTATAAAACCAAAAGGGACTCGTCTGGTAATATTGAGAGATACAAGGCTAGACTTGTAGCCAAAGGTTTTACTCAGAAAGAGGGCATTGACTATCATGAAACCTTCTCTCCAGTTTCTAAGAAGGATTCATTCAGGATTATCATGGCTTTAGTAGCTCATTTTGATTTAGAGCTACATCAGATGGATGTGAAAACTGCCTTCCTGAATGGGGATCTTGAGGAAGAGGTATACATGAGTCAGCCTGAAGGTTTCACTGTTGATGAAAGAAGTCACTTGGTATGCAAGCTTAAGAAATCCATATATGGGCTCAAGCAAGCCTCCCGACAGTGGTATATAAAATTTCACAATATTATAGTCTCACATGGCTTTAAGGAAAATATTGTGGATCAGTGTATATACCTTAAGGTTAGTGGGAGCAAGTACATCATTTTAGTCCTATATGTGGATGATATTTTACTTGCATGTAACGATTTGGGGTTGCTACATGAGACAAAGAAATTTCTCTCTCAGAACTTTGAAATGAAGGATATGGGTGAAGCTTCTTATGTCGTTGGCATAGAAATTCACAGAGATAGATCTCAGCAAGTTTTGGGATTATCTCAGAAGGCCTACATTGAAAGAGTTTTAGAGAGATTCAGAATGGAAGACTGCTCTTCCACTGTAGCACCTATTGTCAAAGGGGACAAATTCAGTCTTGCACAATGTCCTCAAAACAACTTGGAATGGGAAGAGATGAAGCGGATACCATATGCATCAGCAATTGGTAGCCTTATGTATGCACAGGTCTGCACTAGACCTGACATTGCATTTGCAGTAGGAATGTTGGGAAGATACCAAAGTAATCCTGGGCTAGAGCACTGGAAAGCTGCTAAGAAGGTTATGAGGTATCTGCAAGGAACCAAGGACTACAGGCTTACATACAGACACACTGACTGTTTGGAAGTGGTCGGGTATTCGGATGCGGATTTCGCTGGTTGTGTAGACACTAGAAAGTCTACTACTGGATACATTTTTATGCTTGCTGGAGGTGCTGTATCCTGGAGAAGTATCAAGCAGACCATTATTGCTTCTTCCACTATGGAAGCGGAATTTATAGCATGCCATGAGACTACAGCACAGGCTTTATGGTTAAAGAATTTTATCACAGGATTGCAAATTGTAGATTCTATTTCTAGACCACTAAAGATATACTGTGATAATTCAGCTGCGGTGTTCTTTTCAAAGAACAATAAAAGCGGAAGCCGAAACAAGCATATCGATATAAAGTTTCTGGTTGTCAGAGATCATGTTAAAGAGCAAGCAATTGTAATAGAGCATATCAGTACTCAACTTATGGTTGCTGATCCTATGACTAAAGGATTGCCGGCTAAGTCATATAAGGATCATGTTGAGAGTATGGGTCTAGTTAGCTCTATTTAAGTTTTATTTTAGATCATATTCTCTGATGTTTCGGTATTTTGGAAACCCTTTGGGTTATTTGCAAATAAAGAATTATTTTGTGCACATAAAGTTTATTTGCAATAAAGTTATTTGGGACCTGAATGGATTGATGGCTTAAAGTTTTTCATTCAATAAAGTTTTGCCTCATTAAAGTGTTTGATTGGAAATTCATTAGCATCGTGATGCATGGAAGGAAATGTTTCCAAAAGTGTTGCATAACCGCCATGATCCATGTATAGAGATTTCTAATTAAACAAACTACAGTTACAAACTAGCTTGTATGGGTAGTTCATGTTATGGCCATGAATACAGATATCACCTATTCGGTATCATGCGGGCCAAGTGGGAGAATGTTAAATTATCTTTATGGTGGCCCACATGATAAAAGATAATAGAAGAGATAAATAACAATTATTTATTTCTTAAGGTGATAATTATAAATAAATAAAGGACAACTACCCACTTATCACGATTGCGTAAGGATAGCTAGTTAGAGTTCAAACCAGTTACAACCCACTATCCTTGATGGGAGGAAGTGGGGTAAGGATTGGTAACTGACAGGGTCCCTAGCCTAGCCTATATAAGGAGAAGCCTGTTAACCATCACTGTACGCTTCTAAAAGCATCCGGTTATAGGCTAGAAGACACTGTCGCTAAAATAAAAAAATATATCAGTTTTTATATTCCTATTGAGTGATCGTCCCTGTTTATGGTTTATAAATTGTTGATCAATATGGCTGAAGGTATGTCTTCCGCTCA
Source organism: Carallia pectinifolia (assembly GCA_037832335.1). Classification (NCBI taxonomy): domain Eukaryota; kingdom Viridiplantae; phylum Streptophyta; class Magnoliopsida; order Malpighiales; family Rhizophoraceae; genus Carallia; species Carallia pectinifolia. Next base: position 12,619,325 of record CM075444.1, on the reverse strand, counting down.
ATTTATTTAGGCTCAAATTTGATATATAAAATTTTTACAATATCTGCAAAAACTAAAACACAAAAGCTACACAGAAGAGAGAAGGGGAACCACAGAGGGGAGATGGAGCTGGGGGGAAAAGAACGAGTGGGAGAGAGGGTAGGAAAAAAGATGAGATGTGAAGAGCAGGAAGAGGAGGAGGGGGTGGGTGGCCGCCGAGCCTCAGTCCAAAAAACGGGAGCGGTGCATGCGCAGGAAGAGCTTTGTTGTTGTTGTTGTTTTTTTTTTTTTTTTTTTTTTTTCCGGTCAAAGGGCCGCGAATGCTGTATTATTTGCACCCTGGTAGGGAAGTGATGAAATACATTTCTAATTCCAAGCACAGTAAAGTAGCATTGCTATTCACAATATCCACATCAATTTGTTTTTTTTTTTTTTTTGTTCATTTAGAGTATTTAATAAAAAAATAAAATTGAATATACCAAATTAGTATATATATAACAAATTATTTGATAATCCAATTATTATAAATGGGTTATTAACAATTACTTGTTCATACCAAAAATTATAAATATGAGATGTATGGAACGAAAATTGTGAATAACGTTGTCACATATATAAAACCATGACACAAACCTTGTACTTAACGGTGAGAAATTAGACTTGACCAATTGTTAGTGATTGTATAGATAAATGGTTATGTAATCAGCATTAGTAAACATTATTTAGACAAGATATCTCCACCATTCACTAAAATACAAATTTAACTTAGTAATTAGCTTAAGATAGTTCAATTTACCAATCACTCCAATTTACTTAAGAATAATAATGTAATTAGAAGATCTTGTCCTGGTTGGGATTGGCCCCGGAAATGCACAATTGGGCTGATTCTTTAAATATAATATAGCATAGAATAGTATAAGTGAAATAAATTTTATTCCATTTTACTTAAAATAAAATAAGTTTAATCTATCTTATACTATAGAATGCACCGAATACACCTTTATCTATTACAGATTGGCTTATCTTTGTCGTTACCATCCTCGTGAAAGATTCGGTCGACTCCGATGAATATTTAGATGAATACGATGGCATTTCCTGCGGAAAAATTCGCGTAGCAGTGTCTAGGTGATGTTCACATGGACAAATTAAACGACAAATTGATTCTTTTATTCAAGTAGACACTAGCGAAGAAAATGCTTAGAATTGATTCAATTATAAAAAGAAGAAAAAAAAAAGTATATCTGCATTGAAACAACTTGAGACATCACGGGGAAATTAATTCTTTTATATGTTGCTCGAAACTGCAAGAAATAGCAGCAGGATGTTCCTATACTTGAACCCAGCTCTCTGCTTAATCATAATCGACCATGCAAACTGCTGTACTTCATAATGGAGACGAAGGAACGAATGCGATTAACACAACCAAAAGAAGCTAAAATAATCTACAGATGATGCAGCCGGTGTTACAGCCAGATGATGCTGTAACAGGCAAGTTTCAGCAAGAAGAATACTGCATCATATCACGTTTTTTAGCTAAACGATGTCAGTTTTAATACATTGAACCACTCCATCTCAGGTGAATAATAAAAAATCATCCCTTGATCTTTTCCAAAATGTCACAATCAATGATGAAAGGAAACTAAAAAATTTTTTTAGATGTATCTATCTGGAAGCAATTCTGCCAAGCAAAATAGCCTTCAATTGTAAGGGCTGTATCGCATAGGCATTCTGTACCTTGGAACCTTACTGCACCACAGAGAAAAAGGCTAAAAGGTCAAACATTGCTTCTCAAAAAACAGACCATAAAAGGAAATAAAGTATATGTCTATGAATTCACTTGTAAATAAGAGCTCGCAGTGCTTGGTTACGAAACATACCCATAGCCATAAGGAGCATAAAAATATGGGGGCATGTATGCCCCTCTAGGTGGAAGTGCGACATATGGGTTAGGTCTGCGGGGACGAAATTGCTTCATGCCAGGTATATTGGTCCGCTTAGCGGTCACCTGCAAGAACGAACACGTGAAAAACACAGACCAAAAGGATGTAATGATTGTTGAGTGTGTTTGTGTGTGTGAGAGAGAGAAAGTAAGAGAGAGAGAGAGAGATGAAAATCACAGAACACGGGCCAAAACTTGCCCAAAAGAAATTAAAGAAAAAAAACAAACATAAAGAACTTTGCCTTCAACTGGCGGCCATGCAATTCAGACTCATTCAGATTGAGAGCCTCCTGAACAGCTTCTGGCTCAAGGAACTCCACATAGGCATAACCCTTTGGTTGGCCGTACTTGTCGGTACGAATTGTGACCCTATTTACTGTACCGCATGACTGGAAATGCTGCTGCACTTCCTCGGGTGTGCACAAGTAGTCCACCTGCAACCAAGTTAAAGCCTAAATGATATACTCTAAGGACAAGAACGAGAACAGGCTAACTAGTGAATCAGATACAGAGCTGATGAGAATGAGAAAAGAAGCACGTTTCTCGTTCAAAACTACAATCAGTAAAATAATGTCAATTACTTCTGCCTCCATGGAGATCAAACAAGGGAGGAAACTGTTGAAGATCAATGGTGGCACAGGTCCACCAAGCATCAAATAACATATATAGCAACATGCCATCAACCAGATAAACAACTATTTTTAAACATTTCACAGAAATATGCATCACCCAAGAGGACCTATCTATTATGTAGAAAGGGAAATAAGTATTCCAGCCAAACAAGTGAATGATAATTCATAAACATTCAGCAGAAAGCTAAATGGGGTTGCCCCACAGCTGTATGCAGATCAAAACCGTCTCATTCTTTCATATGTGATTCCAATTTTACAGTCCCTACAAATATAAGAAGCTGCTTTTATACCGCTTTAATAAAAAAGAACATTTTCAAAGCACACGTGATGTATAACTAGTAGCATGCAAACGATATTGTCAATGATATATTTCTTCAAATCATCATACAGAATTGGCTACAAAGTTTATTTTGTATATGGTAGGAACCTCTTTTTTTATTATTGATAAGAGCTTCAGGTATCTCTTTATATGGTTCCAATGAATCAACAATAAGATTGTAAACATTAGCCAATCAATCATATCCTGTAGCTTTGGACATAGTATTATATATTGGATTTCTTATTACTTTTGCTGTTAAATTACCGATTATGCCCTTACATACATTGTTGCCATAAATGCATGGGGAACAAAAAAGAAATGATCTCGAAGCGGAATCATTACCAAGCTGAAAAAAGAAATTTAAAAAATGTATATTTATGGTTCAACGAAGTCAATTAATGAATTTAATCTGCCATTTCAAATGGGTTAAAGGCAGAAGTGTTTCTAGTAGGCACTAACAGAAGCACGAAAAGCACCAACCTTCTTAAAAAGAAACATAGGTACAGTGCAGCCATAACGAGAAACTATAAGTGCAATTAACAGCTACCATATTCAATATAGATAAGAAACACCTACTAAGCCTAAGAAAGGAATGAAAAAAAAAAAAAAAAAACCCTTCCTTCCTCAGAAGAAACAAACGTACAGAGCAACGCTATGAGAAAATATAAGTGAGATTAACAGCTAACCATTCAATGCAGATAGGATAACTCCTACTATACTCAAAAAAAGACAACAAAGAGACTCCTCTCTTCTGTTTTCCCTACACAACGACAACAATTTATAATTCACATTTCAAGTATTTGATGCCCAAAGCACCGTTCAATGAATGCAGTCTATAAACAATAACAAGGAAAAGAAAAGGCCTCACATTGCCGACAAAAACTGATCGAGAATCTACTTCCTCTCTAGTTGCTTGAGAAGCAGAAGCAGCAGCAGAATCTAATTTCACACAAAATCAAACATGAGGAAGAAGGATTAAGAGCAGCAGCACATGAAAATGTACATGTCAACCATTATAGTAATCTTTTCTAGCAATATTAATTAATGGGAAAAAGAGGAACAGCCAGAAAATACTCAACCATGAGGATTTGCAGATGGACAAGGTTGTTCATCTCATACCTCCAACCAAAATACCACAACTTATTGTCAGCATTAGAAGGTATTACTAAAAAAATTGGAAATGTCTCCGCTAAATACTCCATAAATAATCCAGTCTCACATCTAACCCTAAACACACACACACACAGATACATATATAGAGAGAGAAAGAGAGAACCTTGTACGGAGCCCATCTCCTTCTCGACCTTGGCCTGCATCTCACGGAGAGCAGCTGCTTCGTCTTCCATCTCCTTTAACCGCTTCTTCATGTCATCCAGCTCCTGCAATTTTGAATTACAATATGAAAAATAAATAAAAAAATTGAATCCCAAAATTAGGGTTTCGAATTTTTCAATCCAAACACAAAACTATTTAGGGCTTCAGAAGAGCTCAATTTTTTTGCAAAAAAAAAAAGCAAAAATTAACAAAATCAAAGCAAACGTCCAATAATGAAAGCGAAAGCGAGAGGGGTAGAGAGAGAGAGAGAGAGAGAACCACTACAGCTTCGTTGCTCTCTGTACCGGCCATGTCGACATCGTCTCCGTCCATTCTCCGTCTCTCTGTGCGTGCGTTAATTGAGGGCGCCACTGAGCTTGGTGGCCCTTCTATCAGTCACTGTACTTGCGATTTTATCTAAGCTATATATGTGCCTTATGCGTTCTTTTCTTCTTCACCATTTTTTTAGGCGAGAAAATTTTGTTGCATACCATAAAGTGTTTATCACATAAATTTTTATTAACCAGAAAAATAATTTCTAAATAATAATAAATTTAATGTTAACAGAAGATATAATATATGTGATTAAATACTTAAATACTTAAATTTATAAAAAAAAATTATTTAATAAAATTAAAGAAAATAATTTTATTATTTATTAATATTTAAATGTTGGCAAGTATAAATTTCTTTTTTGCCTAAAAGAATAAGTCCTATCTTTTTCACTTTGAGAAAAAGTAGGTGGATGAAAAGAGAGAGATACGAAAGAGATAGAAAAAATTTTTTGTATAACTAATTAATTTATTTATGCAGTAAAATATTGAATTATTGTAAAAAAATTTGAAAATATTTTTTATTTATTTTTTTATTTTTTATTGTAAAAATTCAGCATCTCATTGTAAAAAAAAAACACCTAATTACACAAAAAAAAAAAAAATTGCAGTCTATTTCACGTTTTATTTTTTCAATCCAGATAATAAGACTCTTTCACTTTTACACGGACAGTACACAAACTGCAGAATTAACGGTGGGTTGTAAGTTTATATTTTTCCCCTTTTGTTTTTTTTTTTTTGTTTATTTTTGTTGTACAAATGAGCGAAGATTCGCCCCCAACCCTTCGTGTTTTTTATTAGTTAAGCCCCTAATTCATTTTGATTGGGCAAAGTCCCTCTAAGTTTTTATTATTTTTTTTCGTTGTTTTATTTTGTTATTAGTTCTTTCCCTCAAAAATTTGTTTTTCAATTATAACCCTTTTAACAATTAAATTCTTATTTGCCATAAAGTCGGATGCTTGAATTATTATATCTTTTTGAGAATTTTGTTTGAAAAAGAATGGTATATGCTTTTTTTTTTCATCTAAACTTTAAAACAATTAGTAGTTGTTGTCACTTATTAGCGAATAATCTAAACTTGAAACAATATCACCTAAAGATAAGTCCTTCACAAACGGTATCATATAAAGCATTTCTTCATAAACTTTATCAACCCTGCTGATTGCATACATATTCTTACAATTTAGGAAATGAGTAGAATTAAAACCTTGAGTAAGACAAAATATGATAAGTTTTGGGTCCTTTTTAAACCACGGAAGAAATAAAGCGGAGCGTTAAAAGGGAAAAAAGGTAAATAAGGCGGTAGAAATATATTGTGTAGATATTTAAATTTACTTCCGAAAAAGAAATTTTTTTAATATAATACAAAAAATAATTATTATGTTCATATGTGTATGAGTGTGTGTACGAAACATTTCAGTTCTTGATTTAGTTTTCTAATCGTTAATCAACGTCATCACCCAAGTACCCTATCTTTCTCTCTCCACCTTTTAGATCTAATTCTTTTACTTTTTAGATTTTTTTTCTCTCTCTCTCAATTTGAATTCTCAACTTTTGTCATATTTTTGAATGTTAGTGTTCATAGCTTGAGGATTTCTTATTTATTTCTTTTACAATTTGGTTTTTACTTTTTTTGAATAACAGAAAAAGGATCATTTTATTAAACTAAAGTAACATAATACACAACCCTAACCCAAAAGGTTGGGTCTGGAAGACACCGTACGCACATGGTCCAAACAGCCAATCGCAACCCAGTCCACTAGCAAAAATAGACCCAAATACTTGCCACACTTACCAAGCCAAGCCAAGCCCAATGTCCCAAAAAAGACCCCGACCCATAGGCCAACGAGCGACCCGACATGAAAACTTCACAGCTCTTCCCAGACTCGAGGAGAAACAGACATTGGCAAGATGCCAGTGTGAGCTAACTTTGGCCACTAAACATCCAAATGCCTCAACGACTACAACACAGACACCAATGCAAGTGGATTCCACCACCAATCATGCATCAAGCTTCACAGCAACAAACTGGAATGACAGATCAGGGTTGCAGCGAACCAGAGCCCATCTCTATTGGTTGATTGGGCACAAAGATTGTCAACCTACAAAAGAGGACCCACCGAGCACTACTATGCACGCCATGATTAGAGCAGCAAAAGCACTATACCTCCCTCACCCCCCTGCCGACCATATTGATCGGGGAGGCAGGGGAGAGGGAGCAACCACCAAGCCCGCAGACAGCAGAAGCAAGATACAAAAACCACGAAACAACCACTAGAGGAACAACGAGGAGGCAAACAAGGCCCCACACAGCCCACCAAGGGTCACAAATGGCCACCAAAAACGTCGAACGGTGAGCGAAACCGATTGATGCTCCTGGCGCACGATAGCAATTTGGTTCTTACTTGATTTTAATATGTTTTCCAAGCTAACTTTTATGATGGGTTATTGCTAATTTCAAGTTTCCTATGATTTTGCTATTTAATTTTTGTCATCAAAATTGTTGAAATCTACCATCGTAGGATAAAAGTACAGTAATTAATTACTAAACGTTGAAAAAATTGAACGACGTTCATTGGATATTCACTAATTGGTAATTACATCAAAGTTGGAGATTTGCTATGGAGTTCGTTTTAGTTTCAAGTTTCTCCATGTTTAGTAAAATTGGACACAATGTGGGATGCTCTCTTAGTCTTGAATTCATGATAACTTGGCTTCGATTGTCATATATTCATATCAAGCTGACTATATCCAAATTGCCTAGATTTAATGGATCTTATTAATCATGTTTCATGTTTATGCTTTGAATAGCACATTCATACATAACCAACTTCTCTCTCTAACTTCTCTCTAAAACCAAATTCTCTTTACAACCTAAACAACCATCTCCCATTTCTGGCCAGCAGTGGCTAGCCACCACTGCCAGCCAGCCACCTTTTCTCACCCCCTCTCTTTTATCCTCCATTTTTCCCCTTCTAATGCCTACTCCTCCATCTCCACTACTCCCTTTTTTTCCCTTATATGCTGCTTTTTTTTAAATGATTTTTTAGTTATTTTGTTTCTTAAATCTAAACCCAATAAAGATACCATTGGTCATTCTAGGTTTGGATTTGGATTCTCCTCACCGTCGTCGCCATTTTCACTGGTTTAGTCATCTTATTCGGGTGGTGTCAATCCACCTCGTTGCAAAAGATGAAAACACTACCTCCATTATTGGATTTGCTGCTGTTCCTACCGTCGGGACCAGCGTCGTCTATAACTCCATCAACGCAGTTAGTGCGACCCCTTCCACCTTTGCTACCATCGCTGACAGAGCAGCCTCTAACGGTAGAGCCACTAGTTAGGAAGCACAGACACTTCTAAAATGATGAGTGTCCGTGTCGGACACACATGTCGGACACGATACTTGCCCGATACTGTTTAAACACGTGCTGGACACTCCGAAATGTATTCAACAAAAAAATAAAAATAAAAAAATTTTAGACACGTGTGTCGAACACTTATAATTCACGTGTCAGACACTTTTAATATATGTCTCAGACACTTTTATATGTATTTGATATTTTAATTAGTATAATATACACGCACATATATATTATTTACTTAAATATTTTATTATACATATATACACACACACACACACACACAATATATATATACACACATATATAATGTTTTTTAAAAAAATTATGAACCAAATACAAATTATATCATAAAATATCATCATAATTATTATTATGAACTATATGTAAAAAAAATTTTAAATTTATTAAAAATATTTAAATTACATACATACATATATAGTATTTAATATATTTTACAGTCGTGTCTACGCCGTATCCATATCCTTATTTTTTTAGAATTTTCGTGTTACCGTATCTGTGTCGAGTCGTGTCTGTGTCTCGTATCCGTGTCCATACATCTTAAGCCACTGGGGATGGCAACGCCCCTACTGTCGCGCCTATTGCTGCTGTCGATGCCCTACCTCAGTCACTGTTTCCACTGCTGACGCCGCCACTGCTACTGCCGCCCGTTGTCATAGGTCCTGATCCTAGTAGGATCGGCTTTTGTGTACTTCTTTTGGGATGAGTGTTAGACCTTTTTTGGACTGTGTATTTTGGAATGTGTGTCTCGTATTTATATGTTGTTGTGTTTGAGTGTAGGTTAGGATTGGTGGAAATCGTTGCCGGACATATTCAATCGATTTCCGTCGTAAGTTTACCGAGATGCGATTTTTACTGTTGTGTACAGTTTAATTCGATTAGTCTGGTTTGTACTTTCATCAGAAGGGTTTGCGGGCTTCAAGCCCTGTTAATGGTTATTCTGACTATGTCATTTGTAGACCACTGTATCATTTCTTCATATTTTGTGTGAGTTTCTTCAATACTTTCGTGTTAGTCTTATATACGGAATTAAAGTAATTAATATAATGAGTTCCTTTGGATCAAAAAAATAAAATAAAATTTTAAAAAAAAAAACCACATTCGCACACTTGGCCCTGTTTCCTTATCATCTATTTTCTCTTTTAATGGACCACTAGCTTACGGGCCTTTCTTTTTTTTTCCTTCTTTCTTATTTTCAATGCAAAATTTATAGCGTCTATGTAGTTCCTTTTCTGTTGGCATTTGCTAAAATATTAATGTCTTTCAGTTTTTTTTATATCTTTCTGAAGTTTACGTTCCATTCTAAAATTGGCAAGTTTTAAATTTTAATAGCCTTTGGGATGAATATATACTTGATGCAAAAGCTTTTGTGACTTATAATCTCAAATTTGCAATTTCAAATCATCATAAATTAAAAGGCTTGTGACATTTTTTATATTTGATATTTCAAAGTCAAAAGGCACTACAGAACAGAGGATCAAAATGAAATTAGTTCAATAGACCAAACTTTTTTCCAGGAAGATTCTATTTGATTATATGGTATTATATTAAGCAGCAAGATCAACTATTCGGGGGAGCATTACTCCAAACATAAGTTAATAGGTTAAACGAATTTTGATTTCATGCGAGACTCATGTTGATGTTCTTTTCAGCCACTAGGCCTCCATTTTCTTTACTTTTATATCATGTAAAAATTTTTGTTTTAAGAGTTTCTTTCTTAATATTAATAGTTTTTTTTCTTTATTATATAAATATGTCCTCTGGACCTCAACAAATGTTGATGATGATCGCAATGTTGTTGAGGGTGGGTCTTCAAACTCAACTATTGTTAAAAAAAAGGGAGTCTTATACCAAAATATTTTATTGGTAAAAAATTTAAATATAAAATCAAAACATTTAGAATATCAAATCCAATCTTTGATACAATTAAAAAAGCATTTAATTTGTAAAATCTCACAATAATAAATTTATTTTTTTTTTCTTCATTGACCCATCAGTGAAACAGTGGATCACTGGTTGAATTGGTGACCTACCAATCTAGCCTTCCCTCTAGATGCAATGACAAGCAGTATCCAACTTATTCTCCAAGGTTTTGGTACTTATTCTCAAAACCTTCACTTTAGTTTGGTCAGATTGGCTTGCTTTAATAGATTGGGCAGTTTGATGAACACCTTTAAAGATATAATGATCTCTCTTGTTATCCATTCTTTCTGATTAGTGGGTCACTAGTTCAACTAAGTAACCCAATAATATAGTATTCTCTCTAAATGCAATTACAAATCGTATCCAACCTGTTCTTAATAGTTCTGGCAATTTCGCTTTGGTTATAGTCTGATTGGTTTGCTTTAGTGGATTGTACAGGTTGATGAACACCCTTAGATGGAATGACCTCTCTTCGCATCCTTTCTTTATGTTGCAATGACCTCTCTTCGTATCCCTTCTTTTTTGATTCATTTGTAGAATCATAAATTGTATTACGAGTTAATTTTCATCCCTCGAACCTCCATTTAGAGATTAATCAAACGAAAAAAGAGAAAAGTTCTACATCTGTAGCAGGAACAAGACCGGCAAGTTACATATCCATTACAATAGATGTTCAACAAGCAACAACAAAAAGAAGATCCTTCGACCAGTAAATTAAAAGGAGGAAGTCTTCACTCATACAGTTGGAGTAAAAGAGCTCACTAACTTCGAACTAGGAACCTATCCTGGTGATGATAAATGATACACTAAATAAGAATTTTGTAGTTGGATTCAATAAGAGTACTGTCAAAACTTGTTAATAAGTGAATCAATTCTAAATAAGAATAGATTTGGTATGTTCAAACTCAATTTATTTAAAAGTCATTTTAAGAATTCGTTAAAAAACTTGTTTAGTATACTATTAACATATTTTTGATATGTTTGTTTAAGCCATGAAAATAATTTCTTTGAAAAAATAATAGTAAGGATACGCAAATATAATTATTCTCTAAATAATATTAGAGTCTTTTGTGAGAAGACTCTCTTTTGTTATATTTATAATTGTACACTAAAATTAAAAACTTATTTTTAATTACTAAATTTTATTAAGTAAATATTTTCTTAATTAATTTAATTAAATTTTATAACAATATTTTTTATAATTTTAATTATTCTCTTAATATTAAAAGTTAAATGAGTTATTCATGAAATATACTCAATTTTACTTGATTCATTATCTAAACAAATCAAATATGTTTGAATGTGTTAAAGTTTAACTAGAGGTATAAAAAAAGTGACTCGATTCGATAACCTAACCAAATTCATTTAAAAAAATTAAGTCAGAAACCCGAGTTTTCAACCTGAAATCGAAAGTAACCCAAACTAAAAAATGACCCAAAAAATTTAGGTTGGATTCGAGTCACCGATTCGATTAAGAAAAGAATAAAAAAGAATTTTTAATTTTTTTTATCTTTTTGACCTTTACTCTTTTAGCCTTTAATAAAAGACTGGACAGTCGAGACTTATCAATCTAAAACCTCTCTTCTCCTCAATTGAATGCCATCCATCGATCTAATAACTCAGATCCACTCATTTACACTCCTAAGATTACCAAACTATAAGAAATTTTTATGATAACAATGAGATTTTTAATTTAATAAGAATAACGAGAAATACTACATACACCAGCCAGCAGGAATATAGAGGGCTTAATCTATATTTTTTTGTACTTGAAAAAAATATAATAAATTTTTGAGGCATTTTTAAAATATTATTATAGTTAAAAAAATAATAATATAAATTTATAAAATGTAAAAAAAAAAAAAAAACCCTATTTTTTTGAAAAAAAAAAAACAAAACGAAAGCAGAACCTAACCGTCTTTCATCGCAAGTTCCAAATGGACTAACAAATAATAAATTTTTAGCTTTCACTTCCCCAACCCTAATTGCCACAATTCCATCCATCCGCCAGAAACCCTAAATTATCCACACAAAATCTAATCTAAAGCCCCCTACATACATTTACAATTACAATCACAATTACGGTCCATCTTGTGTGACGATGGATCCAGAGATAGCCAAGACCCAAGAGGAACGCAAGAGGATGGAGCAGGAGCTCGTCTCCCTCACCAAGATCACCTTTGACACCGATCTCTACGGCGCCGCCGATCGCGACGGCTATGTCACCTCCATTCCTGTCAACGAGGAAGAGGAGCTCGACCTCGACAACGAGGTTGCCCGCAAGCTGGCCTCCTACACTGCCCCCAAATCCCTCCTCAAGGAGATGCCTCGCGGCGCTGGGGAAGACGACGACGACGGTGGGTTCAAGCGTCCCTCGAAGATTATTGACCGGGAGGATGATTACCGGCGGCGGAGGTTAAACCGGGTTATTTCTCCCGAGAGGCACGACGCGTTTGCGGCCGGCGAGAAGACGCCGGATTCGTCGGTGAGGACGTATGCGGATGTCATGAGGGAGGAGGCGTTGAAGAGAGAGAAGGAGGAGACTTTGAGGGCTATTGCCAAGAAGAAGAAGGAGGAAGAGGAGGCTGCTAAGGAGGCGAGGGAGAAAGGTGGGTCTGCTGCTGCTGTGGCTCCCCCGGCCGCAGCTGCGGAGCCCAAGAGGAGGAACAGATGGGATCAGTCTCAAGATGATGGAGGTGCTTCTGCTGCGAAGAAGGCAAAGACGGGTTCAGATTGGGACCTACCGGATGCTACGCCGGGAATTGGAAGATGGGACGCTACTCCGACGCCCGGGAGGGTTGCTGATGCTACTCCATCTGTGGGTCGGAGGAATAGATGGGATGAGACTCCCACCCCTGGCAGGCTGGCGGATTCGGATGCTACTCCTGCTGGTGGGGTCACTCCTGGGGCTACCCCAGCCGGAGTGACTTGGGATGCTACTCCAAAAGGGTTGGTCACACCCACACCGAAGCGCCAGAGGTCTCGTTGGGATGAGACACCCGCCACTATGGGAAGCGCAACCCCTTTGCCTGGGGCGACACCGGCTGCTGCTTTTACTCCTGGAATTACTCCGGTCGGCGGGATTGATTTGGCTACTCCGACACCAGGGGCCATTAATATGCGTGGTGCAATTACGCCTGAACAGTATAATTTGTTGAGGTGGGAGAAGGATATTGAGGAAAGGAACAGGCCCTTGACTGATGAGGAACTAGATGCAATGTTCCCTCAAGAAGGGTACAAGATTTTGGAGCCACCAGCTTCTTATGTGCCTATTAGGACCCCTGCCAGGAAATTACTGGCAACTCCTACGCCCCTTGGAACTCCACTTTATGCTATTCCAGAGGAGAATAGAGGACAGCAGTTTGATGTGCCCAAGGAAGCGCCTGGTGGGTTGCCATTTATGAAGCCAGAAGATTATCAGTATTTTGGAGCTTTGTTAAATGAGGAAGATGAAGAGGAATTGTCCCCAGATGAGCAGAAGGAGAGGAAGATTATGAAGCTGTTGTTGAAGGTTAAGAATGGTACACCTCCTCAGAGAAAGACTGCTTTGAGGCAGCTGACAGATAAGGCAAGAGAGTTTGGTGCTGGGCCGTTGTTCAACAGGATTTTGCCATTGCTTATGCAACCCACTTTGGAGGACCAGGAGAGGCATCTTTTGGTTAAGGTAATTGATAGAGTTTTATATAAATTGGATGAATTGGTTAGGCCTTATGTTCACAAGATTCTTGTTGTTATTGAGCCATTGTTGATTGATGAGGACTATTATGCACGTGTGGAAGGTAGAGAAATAATCTCTAATCTTAGTAAGGCAGCTGGTTTAGCGACCATGATTGCTGCTATGCGTCCTGACATTGATAACATTGACGAGTATGTTAGGAACACAACTGCAAGGGCTTTTAGTGTTGTTGCTTCTGCTCTTGGGATTCCAGCCCTTTTGCCATTCTTGAAAGCTGTGTGTCAGAGTAAGAAATCATGGCAAGCTCGTCACACTGGAATCAAGATTGTTCAGCAAATTGCTATATTGATTGGCTGTGCTGTTCTTCCTCATTTGAGGTCTCTTGTGGAAATTATAGAACATGGTCTCAGTGATGAGAATCAGAAGGTGAGGACAATCACTGCTTTGTCCTTGGCGGCTCTTGCTGAGGCTGCTGCACCATATGGTATTGAAAGCTTTGACTCAGTCTTGAAGCCTTTGTGGAAGGGTATTAGATCACATCGTGGTAAGGTCTTGGCTGCCTTTTTAAAGGCTATTGGTTTTATTATTCCCCTCATGGATGCTGTATATGCCAATTACTACACCAAGGAAGTCATGTTTATTCTGATACGTGAGTTTCAATCTCCTGATGAAGAAATGAAGAAAATTGTGCTAAAAGTGGTTAAGCAATGTGTAAGCACTGAGGGTGTGGAAGCTGACTATATATGTAGTGATATTCTTCCTGAGTTCTTCAGGAATTTCTGGGTTAGGAGAATGGCCTTGGATAGGAGAAATTATAAGCAACTTGTGGAGACAACAGTAGAGATTGCTAATAAGGTTGGTGTTAAAGATATTGTTGGGAGGATAGTTGAGGATCTTAAAGATGAGAGTGAACCGTACAGGCGTATGGTCATGGAAACGATTGAAAAGGTGGTTTCAAACTTGGGTGCATCTGACATTGATGCCAGGTTAGAAGAGCTGTTGATTGATGGCATTCTTTATGCCTTCCAAGAGCAGACTAGTGATGATGCCAATGTGATGCTTAATGGGTTTGGTGCAGTAGTAAATTCTCTTGGTCAGAGGGTGAAGCCTTATCTTCCTCAAATTTGTGGTACCATAAAATGGCGCTTGAACAACAAGAGTGCCAAGGTCAGACAGCAAGCAGCTGACCTTATTTCAAGAATAGCTGTTGTCATGAAGCAATGCCATGAGGAGCAGCTAATGGGTCATCTTGGTGTTGTGTTGTATGAGTATCTGGGAGAAGAGTATCCTGAAGTTCTTGGATCAATTCTTGGGGCTCTTAAAGCAATTGTGAATGTCATCGGTATGACAAAAATGACTCCTCCCATTAAGGATTTGCTTCCTCGTTTGACACCGATACTGAAGAATAGGCATGAAAAAGTGCAGGAGAATTGTATTGACCTTGTTGGCCGTATTGCTGACCGTGGAGCTGAGTTTGTTCCAGCTAGAGAGTGGATGAGGATCTGTTTTGAGCTGCTGGAGATGCTCAAGGCGCACAAGAAGGGTATTCGGCGAGCCACAGTGAACACTTTTGGTTATATTGCCAAAGCAATTGGGCCTCAAGATGTGCTGGCAACTCTTTTGAACAATCTAAAGGTCCAAGAGCGCCAGAATCGTGTTTGTACAACAGTTGCAATTGCTATAGTTGCAGAAACCTGTTCTCCTTTTACAGTTTTGCCTGCTTTGATGAATGAGTATCGTGTTCCAGAGCTTAATGTGCAGAATGGCGTCTTGAAGTCTCTCTCTTTCTTGTTTGAGTACATTGGTGAAATGGGTAAGGACTATATATATGCAGTTACTCCATTACTGGAAGATGCCCTCATGGATAGAGATCTAGTTCACAGGCAGACTGCAGCTTCTGCTGTTAAACATATGGCTTTGGGTGTTGCTGGATTAGGTTGTGAGGATGCACTAATCCACTTGCTTAACTATGTGTGGCCAAACATATTCGAGACTTCCCCTCATGTCATAAATGCTGTCATGGAGGCCATTGAAGGAATGAGGGTGGCCTTGGGTGCGGCTATTGTTCTCAATTACTGTCTCCAGGGACTGTTCCATCCTGCCAGGAAGGTCAGGGAAGTGTATTGGAAGATCTACAATTCACTGTATATCGGATCCCAAGATGCTCTTGTTGCAGCTTACCCTGTGCTGGAAGATGAGCAACACAATGTATATAGTAGGCCTGAGCTGACAATGTTTGTCTAAGATACAATTTGGCTGCAGCCAAAGAGAGGGCCAAAGGAGTCTCTTAGAACAGACATTTGGGCTTGGTGGCTCTTTCTTTGCTTGCCCTAGTTTATTTCCATCTTCATACTCTTATTAGACCAGAGTAGACTAAGTTGCATGTATCTGGATACTTGTTATCTTCTTAGTTCTCGATTTTCCTTATGGTAATGGTACTTCTGTTCTATGAAATGAGCATGTAATGCACTGAACTTTCGAGCTTCTATATCTGTGTCTTTTTGGAATTTGCTTTTGAGCACTGGCTAGCTTACTTGGACTTGTATGCTGTAGTCGTGTCACACCAGATTTTAGTTGCAATTGCTGCCTTCCTGAATGTGGCTGGCTTCTTTCTTGGTGACCTAATTTTCTTTCGAAAGATATTTACTCCCGATGAACAAGTCTTTTGGCGCCGACTGATATACAGTTAGGTCTAGTTACTGTTGAAAAAACAAAAAAAAAAGAAAACTTCAACTTTTCATGTAGTGTGGCACTCAGAGAAGAGTTAGATGCACGGTACAGAGCTATAATCTTTCTTTTTAATGTCTGTTTATTGTAATAGTAGCGCTATTTAACTGATGTTGGGCACAAAGGCAACCGAATATTCTTTTTTTTTTTTTTCTTAATCAATTAAGGGAAAGTGATCGTCATTCTCTATGATAAAAATCAGAATAATTAATAACATGGAATATCATCATTCATAAAAGTAAAACCCATGAACAACTGTGAATTTTTAAGCTAGTATTATCGTTACTTTTTAGTAATGAGGTTCAACTTAATTAAGTTATTTAGTACGCATTTTGTGCTTCTGATGTACCTTGCCAATTCGCCTTGCAAATCCAAATAACGATCATCTCTTTGGTTATTCTGTTTTAAATGCATAAATTAAGCTTCTTTTGAACGTCTTGCAGGTAAATTCATTTTGTGCAAGGACACTTAGGCAAGTCCTGACAAAGGAAGCTGAAAAGGTTATTCAAGTTATTGTAAACTTTCACCTCTGTTTAGCCTAAGTGATAGTTTTAGATAGTAGTTCGAACCTCCTCAACCTTAAAATCCTTCAATTAATTGGAAGTTATCCACTTTAAGTGAATAAGATACTTGCACCAGTGCAGTGTCTTTTGACCTGTGTTTCTCATGCTTTCTAACAACAAATAGGTTAACCGCTAATTATTACTAATGTCCAAAAAAAAAAAAAAAAAAGGTTATTGCAAACTTGCAAATTATTATTTGAGAAAAATTGACTTTTATTGAGACACATGATATACAGTGATATAAACTATTGAAAAACACAATTAAATATTGTTAGATCAATCGCGTACCCACTTGTGCTAGTTTAAAGGTTAACTACATAGTTATGCTCTTGTTATTTAGTAGATTTATGCTACTATCATTCAAATATTGAGGATGACTCTGCTTATGCTATGGAGTTCGCTACGTTTAGCTCAAGGTTGCAGCCTCTGCAAGACTTGTGTTCAGAAATGGGGCCGCTATACTAGATTCCATTATGGCTATTTTATGCAGCTAATCATCCATGACTACTATGGCCATCATCCCTGCACTCAAATTTCACAGGGCACCCTGATGAGGACGTATCCTTCCCGACTACTTGCATTTGCATAACCATAAAGTGCACGCATCCAGCAGGATTCATTCATGCATGAAGCTTCATGTATGCTGTTGCCTCAGTGAGTTCATCAAAGACGAGCAAATTGCTTTTGGAAACCACGTACCACTAGTTCTACCTTCAATGTTAATTTACTTCACTCATGTCTTGGTAAAATTAAGGATTCGAACTCCGCAAAGGAAGAATATATGCTAGCATATCTATAGTGCCTCCTAATAGCAGACGTGATACAAGCATGACCCACCAAACAGAGATAAACAAGGAAAAGAAGTAAAAATTGTCTCTCCAGTTTTGATTCTCACTTCAGAAATCATTGCTGATTCAATCATATCATTGTCACAAGGATAACATGGCTGGAACTAACAAAACTTGGAAGTCAAGATTCAAAACTTTTCTTTCAAATAATTTATGACTTAAATATTTCCCTGAAACAATAGATCATTGTAACTTGGAATTTCAACATCTACTTACATTGTAAATTGCAACTAGTAGAGGCCCAAAAATTTCCACCAGAAAGTTCCCACCACACCCCAAATGACGGCATTAATGAGGGCCATTATAAAGCCCATCTTGAATACATCAGGAAGATCCATGTAGCCGGCTGTTGGAAAAGAACATAAATACAAAATAAAATCTGATCAGTTTTCTTCCAACAACAGATCATAAAGAAGAAAACAGAAGTAACCAAATAATCAAAAGAAGCATGTTGCCAAGAGGAGACAGAGGAAGAGAGCAAAAGATTGGTAGAGAGAGAATTTGCTAAAGGGGACAAATGAAGATTAGAACTTCTTTTCCGTAAGTAGGATCTGAAGACAATTCCAGCCGAGTGAATGTTGGGAGACTACCCTTTTTCTTCTTTTTGCAGATAATCAACCAATAAAAGCAAAAAGAAAGCAAGTAATGAAATAAAATAGACAAGCATCGGTTTGCTACTAGGAAAAAGTTTATGGAGAGAGGATCTAATGAGTTATAAAACTAAAAAGTTATGCAGAGTGTGAAGAGAAGGGCAGACCTCCATAATATACAGCAGCCTGACCACTGCTATAATGTGTAAGAGAACCAAAAAGATTTGTATTGTAAGCTAAAGCCAGTGCTGCAAGCACTCCAGGCACCCCAGCGGCCATCTGCATGGCTAGAAATGCTGAGAATAGAGCTCCCACATGACCAGTTTGACTAGCAAAGAGATAGTGAATGAAAAAATAAGCAGCCTGAAGAACACCAAAAGCTGCAGGCCAGCTCAAAGAGAGAGACTGTATCAACTTTCCCACACAACCAGACATCCAGCTTACAACACCAAGGTTTGTCAGTTGGCCTGCCATGCCAACCAGAACCGCAAACCAAGCCAGTGTATCCCATGCTGATTTTTCACTTAAGCAGTCATCCCAGTCAAGGACTCCCAACAGAAGGAGTATTGATAAGCCAATCATTGCAGCTACAACACTTGGTATGCCAACAGCATCTCTGAAAACAAAGCAAGCAATATCAGCTAGTTGACATAAATATAATCAAAAGGAAAAGACAACAGAGACATCCTAGCAGACATTTAGAAGATTCCACTCATATCAAATGAGTTATACTTAAGCAACTAATTATTGAATAAAGCAAATCTGAAAGGACAGCTAAGATGTAATTAGAACTCTGTGATTTGTAAGGCTTGTCAGAGTCTTGAAAGCACAAAACTTCTAAACAACATTATAATGCCGTTATATAATATCACTGAAATTGACATATTACATGTAGCAATCGTTCACCAGTTATTTACACTACGTTACTATTCTAAAATGAGCAAGTGCACAATTGTGACTACCCATACCCATATTGGCAGGTTAACATTCTCATGGCAGAAACAGTGGTTTAAAAGTAATACCCAAAAATTTAAGATGTTGTGACAGTGAAATTTCGCCAAGCAACACCGGGGCTATTCAGCTTCAAAAGAACCAATAATAACTGAAATTCACCAAGTTCTACAACCAAAGATTGCTCTCTTGGGGCATTCCAGTTAATTTAGTGGAGGAAACTAGCAGGTACCCACAATAAAAGAAACAACAAATTAAATTAATCAAAATCATCTGCAGGCTTCATCAGAATAAAAAGTTATATTCTTCATCTGTTCTCAACCCAAATATGAGAGGCAACTTACCCAAAGACCCACAAAGAAACCGCAAGAACCATCGTACCAACCATGACCCATTCGTTTCTCGTGACGGGGCCCATATGCTCTAGTTTCTTTGAAGCCATTGCAGGGGCATCTGGAGTGTCTTTGGTTTCCGGAGGATAAAGCCTGTATAAGACCAGAGGCGTAGCTAGAAGAGCAATAATTGCTGGCAAACTAGCAGCCTTGAACCAGGAAACCCAAGGGCTAGATATTACCACCCCAAGTTCCTCAGCCAGTTTGAGGCATAGCAAATTTTGAGCTGCAGCAGTTAGGAAAAGAGCACTAGAGTTGGCAGCAGACTGAAAAATCATATAATAGCAATGTCTTAGTCACAGAGGTTGTGTATATGTATAGAATATCTTGTAGGGTAAAGAAACTATTCAAATTAGGCCCAACCTTCTAATCAATATGAGCCTATATAACCGAAGCATTACATATAAGGTTACTTTTCCAGTCCAAAATAAGGAAAAACTCTGGAATGGCGCTGAGACCACCAAGACTGAGTAGTAATTTCCTATCAGGCTAGCTCCAGAGGCAGATATCTAGCCCTCATGTTAGCCTGCCTCGACCAATTAAAGGCCAGATGCTCAACTTCCAAATTTCTTGCAATAAGGAATTAACAACAAAACACTTGTCTAGGGTCATGAAACTAAACACAACAAAACAATTTGTTTTGTCACAAATGCTCATAAATGAAAATTCCTTCATCTTTCCTTCAAACTCTACAAACATCAGATTAACTGTTCACGAAAGTTCCTCAGAATCGGAGCACTTAAAGTCTGTGAACTTCCAAGCTTAGATCCATCATTCAGCAAATAATATGGATGGCTATGAACATAGTCCATTAGTCACATGATGTCAATCACACCTAATTATATTGACAAATTTAAAATGACAATCAAAGTTCCATGCAAATAAGATATGGATGAGAAAAAGTCTGCTTGACCAACATCATTATTATTGATTTGGCATCCCTACCAACATGCACTCAAGTTCCATGATTTAATTCAATTTATAAATTTTCTACAGTTGCATCCAATGAGAGCATAAATATCCCTTAGTTATTACTCCATTTATCAACATGTTGTATCACATTATAGTGTAGTGTGTTAGCAACAATTTTGGGCACATTTGCGTGGACCATAACATGATAAGTATGATAGAATGAGGGATCAAAATCCATAAAGCATCAGAGTCTTCAGATCCCAAAATCGATAGAACAGACTAATCTGATACTCATCCTATCACTCCTCACAATATCTGATACACAGAAGGGATAAAATATTGTTTGCTGTTTAATCTAGTATCACTGTTAGCTAGGACCGGCACAAACACTATGTGAAAAATGCAGCTTTGTCCACAAAGAGTGATTGCACCTAGAATATAGCCTGAGAAGAACATATGTAGCAGCCAGTTTCGAATTTCCATCGGGTTTCTAGCTTATGCAACACTTTATGAGTCCTCAAGCCATTTCCAACCCCAAACAAATGTTATAAAAATTTGATGTAACTTATCTTTGTCCGGAGATGCAATCATTAGGTATATCCTAGTAAGAGTGGATCACATAACGCTCATAGCCCCTATAATTATATAATTGGTCAAATACTTGCCGAATGCGGATTAATTCTCACATAAGCAGACATATGCATTCAAAACTCTCAATGCACCCATGAATGGATTGATCAAAATACAACAGATAGGCCACTAAAGAGCTACGAACAATCAAAAACCCCACAAAGCAAATTCCAAAAAAATGTACTCCAAGCCAATGAACTCAATAAAAAACTGAAGTTGCTAAAACCAACCTGGAATTGGGACTGAACCAGATAAGACCCGAGCTTCTTGGAAGAAGAGTCCCCAGGCCTACTACCTGCAGACAGGGACAAGGACTTGATGATGGGCAAGAAAACCCCACCAGCCCTGGCAGTGGTGCTGGGCATGGCCGGCGCAATAAGGACCTCACTAATGGTCAATCCATAGGACAGCCCCAAAGTACTCTTCCCCAACCACTTGACAAAATAGGTGGCAATCCTATCCCCCAGCCCAGTCTTAACAAACCCACGAGCAAAAAAGAAAGATATGACAATCAACCAGATGACCTCATTAGTAAAAGCGCTAAAAGCAGTTGAAAAGCTCAAAGTTTTAGTGACAACGGAAGTGGTTAAGCCAAGAAACGCCCATGCCCCAACTGGGAGAGGACTCAGAACCAGACCAGCAATAGTGGAGAGGAAAATTGCCAGCAATTGCCAGGCTTGTGGCGATACTTCGACGGGTTTAGGGACAAAGAAGCGAAGAGCAATGCCAATAGAGACAGAGATAATCAAAGGCAGAAGCTTGGCGCCTTGTGCAGCCCGTGGGTTCGCCTTTTCCGGCTCTGTGACTGTGGGGGCCGTCGACGTGGGGTCGCCGTTGTTGTTAGAGGAGGAGGAGGAGGCGCGAATTGGGAAACGGGTTCTTGTTAAGGGAATCCGGAGTGGAGAGAAAAGAAGGGGTTTCGGAGAAGAAGAAGAAGAAGGAGATGATCGGAGGGTGGTGGGGAATGAGTGGGGGGAGATAATGGAGGGCGGAGATTTATTATTAATAAAGGTGGATTTTGGTGATCGGCGACGGAGTAAGGAAGTGCGAGTGGAGGAGGAAAGAGAGAAGGATGAGGTTGTGGATACAGAGTGGAGTGCTAAGCTCTCCATTTTCTGTGTCCCTCTGTGTTTCTCACTTTGGTTTGAAACAGAGCAATGGCACAAACAAATAGGTCTTAATGGAATGGAACAGAGAATGTTTGTGTTGCGTGTATGTGAGAGAGGGAGGGAGAGAGAGAGAGAGAGAGAGAGTTTTGTGGTTTTGTGGGGGCTGCGGAGATTACAACGGTGGGGATGGGGAAATAGTTGTGTCCTGTTGTGTAGTGCTGTTGGGTTGGGAAATTCTTGGGGCCAACATTCTAAAATAAATTGTAATTTTTTTCTAATTTAATATATTACATTTATTTCATTTCATTTTTTTTTTTCAGCCACTGATGAAATTGGTGTAACCTTGATGAAGGATGAAAGGCCACCGCCACTACTAGCCACCATCAGCATAAAATTAAGTATTTCTTGGTTTCACCTATGTGACTTCATAGTTTTCAATATGCACCAAAAAAATATATATATATAGTTTTCAATGATAATTAATTTGACTTAATTTTCAGTTAAGAGTTTAAATAGTGTTTGAGAATCCATGTTTGAATGTTAGCTCAAATTCAAGTTACACATGCTGCAAATTAGAAGCATTTTAACCATGAAGTTTAAATTCCTTTCACTCTTTCTTTTTTTTTTTTTTTTTTTAGGTGAAAAATGAAATGTTATTATAATAATATTTTAAAATTAAACTTTTATGAGTCCGATTTTCCACCTATTTAGCCTACCCGAACCACTCGGGTTGATTTCATGGTAATTAGAACCGGACCGCACCGGTCGGTTCAACCGATTAAACCGATGACCGGTCCTAGGCTCGGTCTGGTTTAGGCCTAAAAAAGGGATGCATAACGGATCGAAAAAAATCGGTCAAATACAGGCAAAAAACGGACAAGTTGAACCGGTTTAATTTAAATCAAAAAATTTTAAATTATAATTTGACCCAAAACTTTATCTAAATTATAATTAAAATTCTAATTTTAACTAAAATTTTCAATTTAGTCCTCCATTGATTAAAATTTTCAATTTAATCTTTAAAATTAAAAAAATTAATATTTAACCACTATTTATAAATATTATTTTTTCAATTAATTTTTATAAATTATATTTTGTTAAATATACTAATTGTAATATTTTTAATGTATGTAAATATTAATACAATTTTTAAAATACACTTTATATATTTATCATCATTCTTATATAATATAACATTTTATATAATTATATAAACTATATAAAAATTTAATTTTTATATATTTAATATTAAATACCGGTTTTTATCGGTTTAACCACAGTTATACCGGTCGAGCCAGTTGAATCTTGAACAACTAATTTTTATGGTTCAGTAACCGGTTTGGTTCTTAAAACATTGGTTGATTTAGGCGAGAATATCTGATTTATTTTTCTATTAATTCGCCCCAATACAATGTCGATTTAAAATTTATATTTTAAGACTTGTTCCAAGCAAAATATGTACATAACAGACAATGAGGATATATTTCATCTTCTGGAAAAACCCTAGATACCACGAATAGTCAAGTCTTATAACGAGCAAAACCCTCGTTTTGTGTTGCTGAGACGATTTCGACGCACTTCCATTCCGTTAAAAGTCGAGTTGCACTTGAATACTTACGGTGACATGAGCCCCAAACGGCCCGAGTACTTGATGTTAGCCCGCTCCATACGCAACATTTGTTCCCTTTTTCTAGTGTAAAGTAATTAAAGAAGCTGAGTTAGAAAAGGCTTTCTATGACCATGACCTGATCAAGGCTTTAAATCCTCTCTTTGGCTCAAAATTGGGTCAAATACGTTGGGATCTTCTTCATCCCCAAGATGTGATAAGTCGACATCGATGTGTCAAATTACCAAGTGGATAAGTGCTATTAGGAATCGTTATGTGTACCGTTTATTCATTGAGCACAGTTAAAGAGGTCAGTTTTAAGAGTTGGAAGTGATCACTTAACTCAATATTAACTAAAAAGTAAAGCAAAACTATCTATAATCCTTGATCTTGCACCCTCTACAACCTCTCTAATTACATTAACTAATTAACCACGTTTGCCTCTCATCTGATTGCCTAAAGCTCCAATAGTTTCTTACCTCCCAAACTTTCTTCAGGTCCTTATCTAATACCTTATTTTAAAACCAAATTTATTCATCAGATATTTATATATCTTTTGATAAGATCTCTTTTTCTAGAGTTACTTATTTACTCGCTAATCTTTGTTTAACTGACTACCTCAAGAGCTCGTCTCTTCGCACCCTTCCTCCCCATGTAACTAACCTTGATTTTCTTGCTAGACCTTTTTGATTTGTCTTCCTTCATAGTATATTTGTTATTGAACTACTGAATTTCCCGACCATTCAACAAATAATATAAACCATTTTTCTTGCCTAGGTCTTCTATAAGACGTACACAACGTCACACCACCACTCATTTCCTTTCCTCCCCTTTGATAAAATGGTTTCCATAGCCAAAGGTCCCTTCATTACAACACTTAATTCATGGGCTTTCTCCAATCCTACTTCAAGCTCAACCTTAACATAACTAGTGCAATGGGCTTTACACTTCATTGTATCTCGACATCTATTAGTTTCTTCTAAACGAAGCGCATGGCATCCATTTGTCCACCAACTTCCAGTAGGACCAAACTTTTGACATGCTGTTCAGAACATATTTCCCAACCCTTTTTTTTCTCTCCAGTGCAATTTCTCATCCCTTGCAAAAATCCCACTTAAAGGATTCACCTTTCTTAATATAAAAAATTCTCCATTGTTTTAGGATGTTCTTTTCTCTCTTGAAGACGACATAACTTCTCAGTCTCTTTCAGTCACTTATTTAATATCAGCTCGTTCCCAACCACCTGACCGTTTTGCCCACTTTCCGATCGCTAATTTCTCAATGACCTCAACAACTCTCCTTTCTCCAGTGACCCTGCCCACCTTAGCTTCTCCCTACCTAATTGTTGTTGCCTTCCCTACCACCACCGCTTCTCTAACCCACCCATTTTCACACTGCCATCAGATCTCCTTTTCTCATTCGAATTTGAACTCTCCTCTAATCTTGCATCCGTTCTAAATGTCGGAGCTCTAATGGTTGTGGCAAGCTCCACCCTTATTCTTAACTTGAACAATTTTATCTCGATAGACACATTTACCACCACAAGAATAAATCTCTCCACCTTTATCAGGAGCATAAAACGACACGCATCCAACCTCTATTCTGGTCAGATTAGATGTCAAGCTCTAAAAAAGTTCTCCATTTCCCAGCTAGTTCGGACAGAAATTCTTGATTCCAAGTTTGCAAAGGCAAATCCTTAACAAGCACTATTCAGAATCTTTAATTTTACCTTTTGTTTTATTGCTTAATGATTTTTCTTCCGGAATCCCTATAAATACTCTATTGTGTGCAAAAGGTTCTCAAACATTCAGTCCATCTTTTTCTTCTTTTTTTAATGTTCTTTGTATTTAACTTCAGACCCACAACCCTTTGTCAAGCTCTTCTTCAAAAATGGACATTGAACGTATCAACGGAATGTTGATGGTGATTGCAATTTTATGGGATAAATGTTGTAAACAATTGATCAAATGGTTCTGTGGATTTATTGTGGTTGCAGTTTTCTTAATAGTTTGTGTTTATTTTCTTACAAAAAATCATAAATGAATAAGTATGTTTTATTTGCACTACATGCTTCTCAATTTAAGAGTTTATTATGTCCCATATAGTAGGCTAAAATATTGCCTCTTTGGACAAACTTTCCTTTGACATTATTTTATTTTAATAATATTTAGCTTTTTACACACAATTTTTAGCTTTGCTTCTCATTACCATATACATGACAATTATAACTTTTCATTATATTTTTGTCTTGTCTCTTTTGTACGATGTATACTTGATTCATGACTTATGTTCTTTTTCTAGAGTTTTTGAAAGTTTAGTTCTTTGATACATAGGCACCTATGAAAAATTTTAATAATTTTCTATTAATTTTGGTGCCCTCTTCAATAATGTTAATCCTGATTAAATCCCATCAAAAGAAAAATTAAACAAATCCCGGAAAAATTGAGCTTTAAAATATACTTTAACATTTAATATATTACCTATTCATGGAACTCATGTACTAGGTTAAACTTTTGAGTTGAAAAGTCACTTGATATAATACCATTGGTGAAATCCAACATTGTAAATTTTTTGATTAAATAATTCCTTCATTTATATATGCTATCAAGAAAAATACATAAAAGATTAAAAGAAAATTCCTTACATAACCAAACTCCGAACCCAAATTTTTGACATAGAGAATCTTATTGTAGTCTTGCCCATCTGTTTTTTTTTTTTTGATTAGCGTCTTGCCTATCTATGAACGTCAGTTTTTTAACGCATAAGTTAAGAAACTATTGTGGTCACTATCCACTAAATAGACGGGGATGTGTCCTTTCAGAGACGCTAAGAATGAGGATATGAAATTTTAGGAATTTTGGAGAGTTATTCTTACTAAGTCCAATGAATGTTATAATAAGAAAAACAGGCGTGGACGTCTGATAATAGACAAGTAGTAAGCCGTTGACCTGGAGAATTAGATTGAGTTAGAAAATCTTATTAATTTATGTAGCTGATCCTAATTTTATTTTTTATTCTTCTTGATTGCAAGATCAAATGTTTCGTGGTTAGAAAAATAAAAACATATATAACTTCAGTTCCTTATTATTTTTGTCTTTACAACCAAATTATCTCCAGCACAGTTTCGGCGTTAACTAAAAATTTCATTCCTTCATATTTGACCTTAAGTTGTTAAGCTACCTAAGATTTTTTATTTGAAAATCAAAATAAGGGGAATTGTTTCAGATATAGTTCGAGTACGAAAAAAAAAAATTGAGTTAAAAAACAAAGTTTCAAATATAGTCATTGTTCATGTCATACTATCAAATTATGAATTTTTAGCTATGTATGTATATATATATATATATAAAGAGACAGAAAATCTGAGTATTACCAAATTCATGTGATCTCTTTAAGTATTAAAATAGAAGCAATACCAAATTTTCTAACATGGTTTGTTCCTTAACTTAGAGATAGTAATTAATATGCGAATGAGAATTTGAAAATGGCAAGCGTGTAGTGAAATTGAGAAAATAGACTAAACTAATAAACCCACCTAAGATTGAATGTGTTTATTCACAATCCCAAGTTTCGGACTTAATATGCAGCAATTAATAGTTATTTTATGTTGTAACAGCAAAAGAATGTCTAATATCACTCTCAAAAGCTTCATTTATTTAAAAAAAATTTTGAGGGGAAATCTAATCCAACTTAAAATATTTAATTAGTATAATTTACTTATGATTTTACACTATACAATAAGTGAAGTCTATTTGAATAAAAAAATAAAAAATAAATTTGTGTGATATTAGATCATAAATGAGTTTTTTTTTTTTTTGGTGAAATAGTGAAATAAACTAAACAAAGATACCGAATCTAACAAAGTTAAGCTAGGTAATGTCATCACCTCTCGGTACTGTCACACTAATTAAGTTTGCATGAAAAAAGCTGTGCAAGCTCACTAGAAGAAGCTCACTAGAAGAGAGTCTCGTACTTGAAGAGAAAGATCCATGGATGCCCCAATTAAAGCCATGAAATCAGCACACAAATTTTTCTCTCTCAATATGTTATAGTTGACACTGCCAAAGAAGATTAATAAGCTGTAAACAATCATTGATAAT
This sequence comes from Carallia pectinifolia, assembly GCA_037832335.1. Lineage (NCBI taxonomy): Eukaryota > Viridiplantae > Streptophyta > Magnoliopsida > Malpighiales > Rhizophoraceae > Carallia > Carallia pectinifolia. The sequence continues at coordinate 12,591,400 of CM075444.1, read as the reverse complement.
GGTTGATCAGATTCCTAGCCTTTGCCAAATACTTTCTACTAAGCAAGCAAAGAATTAGTTTCAACAATAATATTATGTAGTCCCCTCTACCAAACAAGCCTCAATGCTATGTGAATGGCCCTAAGGTCAGCTCCAATCGCCCATGACACACCAGCAAAACTAGCAAAACTAAAAATGAAGTTGCCACGTGCATCTTTAACCACTCCTCCAATACCTACTAGGCCCGGCGCTCCCTTCAGGATGAGTGAGTTTTACTAAGAAAAAGGGAATAATATGTGGCATTGGTTTACGAAACTTCAACAAGTCCATCTTTTCCATCTGATCTAATTTTCCAGAAGAACAAAGAAATAGTAGAAAATCATGTCATGTTCTCATCTTCGGCAAGTGTAATGTTACACCAACCAAATTTACATGTAAATGGGCTTTTCTTACCACAACTTAATTTTCATAAATGACGACTGCAGAAAATATTTTTTTACCAATGAAAAAAGTTAAAAAAAAGTCATAAATCCACATAAATATGGGAGTGCGACCTCAAAATTATCTATAGTTTGACTTAATCTTGATTGGATTGACATGGAAGTTTGTCATATAAAACCATGCAATTTCAAATTTACTTAAAACTTCAAACTAATGGAAGAAAAAATCTAATAGTATTATAAATCATATTAAATTCTTAAATTTAGTTAATATGAAACTTTATACTTTTAAACATATCTTTTTGACAAGTGCTAGATTTGATAGCACATGGTATAAATTAACTGTACTGAAAGAGGTTAAGTCTATATTTAAAGGCTAAATTGCTAGTGCAAATACAAAGGGAAACCAAACTGCAATATCATGTTAAATAAAGTATTTGTAACTCAAATTTACTTTAAAGTTTAAGTCAGTAAGAGGAGTAGAAGTTTAAAAATATTATAAATCATGTCAAATTTTTATATTTAATAACTTTATACGCTTTAATAAAAGTTAATAGAATTTAAACAAACTAATTTCAAAATATCTTATAGGGCATGAATGTAGTGTCCAAAGATTAGGTTTATGCATAACATTTTTAATCTTGAAGCCATGAAAGGCCTTGGGAGCCACGATAGATTTTTTTGTTTTGAGCAAGCAAATAAGTTTTATTCATAAAACAAAACGTTTTTACCTCCACGTTTAAACAAGGTACGCAGGTTTTCTTTTTTATTTCTTGTTTTTTGGGGCGACCACCATAGTCACATGGTCAACAGGACATAAGCTTAGTCTTTCAAGGCTTTGGCAGCCCATCCAGCTGCAGCATCCTTCACCAAAGTATTTGCCTGCGGTCCTCTATAACTGGGCCTATTCCCAATTGGCGGCCCTTCCGTTAGGGGTTTAAAATAGCTTGTTGCTATCTGGGCTCGGATCAGTGACTGGGTCAATTCAGTGGCTTCCCTCTTGTAGAAGTAACCTCAGCCCAAACATTCTCTTTGTGCAGTTTCCGTTGCATCTATTTTGGGCTTTGCCTGAAATAGAAATCATTCATTGCCTTCCATGTGCGACACGTGCGGACCAACAACAACACTAATTATATGCTAAGGAGCGAATCTTGTCTCCCTGCTACTCTTCCAACATACTTATGAGTCACAACTCTATATCTAACAATAATAATATAAATCTATAACTGAAAAAAAAACTCTTTCTTTATTTTACTTCTTAAAAAATATAAGAGGGAAAACTCCTCTTTTTTTCACTCTCCAAATAAAATACAAACAAAATTGGACTATTATAACTAAAAATTATCCTTCAATATTTGCTATAACTACCTAATTAAATGCCCCTCATTTTATACCCACATTAATTTATATTCAACCACAGAGAATCAAGCCAAAAATTAACCACGAAAACATAAGAATCTCCTTTGAAATACCCACAGAACTAACGATGAGAGTATATATATAGCATAAACGTCAACTCATGGTCAATTCCAAAAGAGGATATGGAAGCAACAACAAGTGCAGCACAAGATGACTTGGCTTATGAGCCAAAAAGATTAGATCTACCAGCTATGTCACCAACATTATCATTGACATTGTCAACAATAACCTGCGAACATAAAACCATCAATAAAAAGTAACTAAGCAAAAAACATTGAAGACAAACTTACATGTCCGTGGAGAAATATTTCGTTAAAGAGAAAGCAAAATAGACACATTCAAACAACCATTGAAGAGAAAGCTCCGGTATGAAGATGAAGAACTCATTGGAAAACAAACAATACTAACAAATTAATATTTTAAATTAAATAGTGTATATTAGTAAATAACACATATTAATGAAGGGAATAATACGAAATCACCTCACAATTTACTATTGAAGAACAATTATTGCACTATAATTTAAATTTAACGAATTCAATTCTTCCGAAGTTATTTAGGTAAATGTGTAATTTAGGAAAAATTAAGGAAATGATGGAAAAATAAAATATTTTTCACTAAACAAAAAAAGTATCAAGATTGAATAAATAATGATTTAGCTACCGAACATTCTTTGAAAACAATAAGATTGTATTTAAGAAAAGCGAAATTTCACTATTGAAAGCATAAGCCATCAAAAATATTTCATTAAAACATTTGATACCGTTCAAATTATCAATACTAAATAAGAAAAATTATAAAACCCGAGTAATGCGCAGGTATTTCTCTTATATATATATATATATATATCTACTGTGAGCCCCCCTCCTTGACTAACAAGAGTCCCGTTTCCCAACATTGGGGTAGAGTTGAGGACCTGAGGTTGTGTCCATTAAAGGGCTGTTTAGAGGTCTTCAGGGAACATGGCCGTCTCTTGGTTTGCCTATATACATAATATTTACATTCAACTTATTGAGCAACATAGTAGTTAAAAAAGACAGAAAAACAATTCTGTTACATGAAATTATATTTATTTATTAGACCAAATAAAATATGATTGATTTATATTTTTTAATGCCCTCATATTATTTTCTGAGTACTATTACCTAGTTTTCTCATTGGTAAAATATGTTGTCTTTGAAGGCTCGGGGACGCCGGGTAAAACGTTATATTTTTTTGTATTATTTGTTTTTCACGTCACAATGAACGAAAGAGGATGTGGTGAGTTGATCATTCAATTAAAAGTACTAAAAATTTTTTTTTCTTTTTTTTTTTCAATTCACAAGAAGGTAAAAATTGAGGCAGGCCTTACCATTGAGATATTTTTTGAATTTTTAAGATGAGATAACGAAGTAGTTTTTTTTATAACAAGATGAGAACATGAAAAACAATGGAATAGGACTCACAGTTTCTAAAATTGAAATTCTAAGTTTTGAATCTTAATCAAAATTAATTAACCACAAGAAAAAGGAAAACATCGAAAATAGTGTTTTGTTAATGTAATTTATCCAGTCCTAATTCATCTATAAAAAACTCATCCAGTAATAAAACAGAAAATTTAAGGCTGAATATTTCATTGGATCAAATATACAAAGCAAATAACAAAATATTTTTCTTTTTATCATCACTTTGAATTTTAAAAACAGAAAAAAAATCAAACTTTCTTCTTACTAATTGATTCTATCAAGCCAGCCAAGTTATCATAGCTTTGACAAGTAACTTTTCATGTTCTTCTGGCAGCATTTCTTGGACTGGGGCTGGTTGACTTTGACCATTCAGAATATTCTCGGAATTAACGCGAATAGCGCGTGATTGAACGGAAGATCATTTTACTGCCCGTTAGTTATGGCGGAATTATAAATATCAAACGTATCAGTTAATAAGGTTTATTATGGATAGTCATTATTTATTTATTTTTTTTATAAATATCAATTACAAGTTAACATATCAACACTTTTTAATGATATTTTCATAATATTTTTGACATTCAATTTTTTAACAACTAATTAATACCTGCCAAGTAAACAGTAACTATAAAAGAGAAGGTAAAAGTGACTGTTAATATTTTTCATCGATTAATAGATTATAAATTTAAATTTTAATAAAACGATTAATAAAATTAAATTTATGTCTCATTTGATACTTTTTATATTATAATAATATAATCATTTGAATTCGGTGCATCTACTGTAAACACAAATACAAAACCTTTTAATAAGATTATAAAGCATCACCGCATTTCTCACTTTTTTTTTTTTTTTTTCGTTAAGAAAGACCATTTCAATTTCAAAACGAACGTTTCGGCCGCCTTTTTGGCATAGCGTGCCGTGGACGGATGGGGATGGCGATGGCATGTATCGCTTATCAAGTTCGTTGGTTTTTGTAGGGGCGCCACCCACAGGGCTCTTTTTCGTGATTTGTGGTTACATTTTGACTCTCCACTTTTCCAAGGTCACCATTTCTTTTCTCCTCATCCCCTGCCCACTAAGATTATTGCATCACCTGCCGAGCACCATTGCTTGGTCACAGCCCCACGCCACCCGTTTTTTATTACGCTGCAGCTCACTGTTTGGTCTCTGCCTGATTCACCTCATAGTCCCTAAACTGCATGCAAGGCGGACCAACCGTAAAAATAAAGTAAAATATTTGATAAAAGTTTTTTTTATGTGAAATTAAAATAATATGAATTATTAAATAATTAAATTTAATAAATAAATAAATAAATAATTAAATATCATCAAATGAATAACGTAATTATGTTAATAATACTGGAAATACAGTAATATAATAGTGCGCATTAATAAATTATGAAAAAATATAGGTGGACGGGATTTAGTGGACGGAGAATAGACGCGGGAATTTTTTTGTGCAACTAGATAATTTTTTTGTGCAACAAGAAATTAAATTATTACAACAAATTTTGAAATATTTTTTCATATATTTTTTCGTTATAAAAATTAAGCGTCTGGTTGCACAAATAAACCATCTAGTTGCACAAAAAAAATTTTCGGTCCATTTTCGATCCACCTAATCCCGTCCACCTAACGGGACTCATAAATTATTATCACGTTTTAAGCAAGTGAAGTCTTGTATTGGTTTTTTAATTATTAACCAAGCCCCTAAATTCAACGACTAAAATATTGGGTCTCCATCCCTGCCACCAATGTTACTGATGAACATATTATAATTTTATTTTTTGACTGAAGTTCATAATATTTCATTAATTGGCGTAATCAAGACATAACAAAAATCTGAATTCCTCTGGTGAGTTGCTAACTGCATAGGGTATAATCCACTTATGGATTGTGTTACTACTCAATCTGTAATTTTATTAATAGTGCCCTTAATAAAGCAACAAGTACAATTTCCTAGTGAATTCAAAATAAGGTGAGCATCAATCATATTATATATATATATATATATATATATATATATATATATATATATATATATATTTATAAAGAAAAGATCTATCATAAATATATTAATTATTAAATTTATAAGTATTGACTGACTTTTATATTGGATCTGTGAGCATTAATCATATTATGATCGATTTGGTAAATATTGTCATTCATATAATAATTCCACATACATGCAAATCTGATCAAACTTGCCTAGGGTAGTATATGATATATAATTGCAAATAGGGGATAGAGACAACAGGATGACACCTATATTTTGGTTAGCTGTCTCCTTTCAACAGGATGACACCTATATTTGGTTATCACTGATTTCGTAAATCTAGACGTTCATAATAATGCAATACATAAATCAGAAATCCTTCTGCATCAATAGTATGTAGTAATTGCTCACGGGCGACAGACAACTGGATGGCTTTTTTTTATGTTTGTATTTGTGCATTTATCTCCATAGAGTATACGCATATAAATATGAAATCATTCCAAAATGGGCGATGGTTCTGACTAGAAATGACAAAAGTTGAATCAAACCGAAGATTATTAACTGAAAAAATGGATGACTGTATCTAGAATAACTCAAAAATTAGAATTGAATTGAATGACTCAAATCTGATTAACCCAAAATCCAACAAACTTGAATCTATAAAATTCAAATTTTGAATAATCCATAAATTTATTACAACTTGAACAAGATTAAAACCTAAATTGATACAAATTTTAAATGATTTCAATAAAAGAATTTCAAATTTTGGATATTTTATTCTTTTTTAATCTAAAATTTTATTTATTTATTTATTTACATTTCTTGTTTATTATGATAATAATTATATTTTTAGTTTGTGCAAATATTTCAAATATTAATTATTCACAAGTAAAACTTAACAAAAAAATTTTAATTTATACAAAGAGTTCTATGCACATGTTAAACTGCTCTTTTTGTTCACGTGGAGGGCCTTAAGGGCATAAAAGAGGGATTAAATTTCATTCATTTTTTTTCTTTTAATTTATTGACTCCGACTAGAAATTGAACTCAGAATTTTTAATTTTAAAAATGACACTCAAAATTTTTAATTTTAAAAATGACTCTAGTACCAAATTCTTTGTAGCATGCTCACACTAACCACAACTATCTTCCCTATTAGAGTATGGCATCCCTTGGATGTTGGCCAAAACAAGGAATCACAATTTCATCCAGAATGTGTAATTAGAGAGCAAATTTGAGAATCTTCAATTTGTCTGTTGGCTTTGCATTAATTTTATGAAACTATCTATGCACGAAGTGGAAAGATTTTGTGGTTTGTGGCCATACGCTCTACTTCTCGCCTTTAATTTGAAATTGCGAAACTCCAACATTATGTTTAAGAATAGGGTCCAACTAACTACACACATAAAGTAATCCATGCACCTAATATTTTCTTATTGTTTTCTTTTTTTTTTTCAAAATTTAAATTTAAATGTAGATGAGTGTTATCATAAAATTTAAAGTGTAGAATCCAAATGAAATACGCTAAAAGAAATTATGAAGGAAAAGATTTTTTTTTTTTGGGAAAACCCAAACAAAAAAGAAATATTTAATGCCCTTTGATGCATTTGATACTCTTCATTCGGTGCACCTATCTTTTTCCTTAAGAATATGCCAAGGAATACTTGGAGGGGAATCATGATCCATGCAAGGAATAACCATTGCTTCGAGCATGTGCATATCACCTTTTTTTAGGTTAATTAACAGACTCTAACTCAAGATCATCAATTCTAGAGTTAAAAATCATTTATCATATACATACCGTTGCACAATGAGATAAATTGTATCATTGTGCTATTTTTTGTAGGATTAGCTTTGTATATTTCTTATCAGTTGTTTTAAAGCAAAATACTGGACCAAATTGTCCTATGATAAATTGATTATTCTAGGTTTTAGTTTTATTTAAATTTTAGAGCAGAGAGCTATGTAGACTTTTAGTATCTTTGACTAAATGACGTTAAATGTGAATTTTCAGTCTTTTACGTGGATTTCAGTTGTAGATGGAGTTACATCATGACATTGTATTAGATGTAAAATGTGACATTTTATTTAAAGTTTGCTTGATTTATTTGTTCGATATTATTGTTACTGATTACTGTTATTGATTATTAATCGTTGATTACTGATTCATGTTACTACTTGTTGAAAGAACCAATGAAATATTTAGTTGATTTTATATTTGTTATTACTGTTAAATAATGAAATGACTAATTTAGAAATTTAATTTATATTAATACATCATATTAACAAATTTTTTTATATTTTATAATTTTTATTTTTAGAATAAATATTTTATAAAAAATATTGAGACCTTTCTTACTTAAATTTCAACTTTTAAAAAAATGATTAATATTCACTAGATAGTAAAAAAAATAATGTTTGAGATATTTTTTATAAGTATTAATATTGATGAAAATTTGAAGTAAAAAATTATTTGAGAGTTGCTATAAAAAATAAAATATTTTGTTTGTATAAATATTTTTGAAATACAAATAAAAATCTAACTCATATGGCAAGTAAGAAAATAAAATAAATAACATAAATATCATTTAAAGGTAATTTAGTCTATATAAATTATTATTAATATTTGAATTATCTAAAAATAATTTTGAATTACTTTTCAATCAATTACTATTATAATAATATTATATAAAAAAAATAAGTAGAATCAAATAATATCGTAAAAAAATTTACCAAATACTTATGTGGAAGTTGTTGGAAATTAACAAACAAAATACAGCACCCAAAAACTAAACCACACTCCTTCTTAGTCAAAGAGAGTTTTTTTTTTTTTTTTGGGTACCTTAGACTCTTTATATTACACTAAATTTTTCTTTTTGCCCTATGCTAGTTTAGCTTTGATAATTGGTCACACATTCTGCTCTCTCTCCCCCTCTCTCTCTTTCTCTCTCTATTTTTTCAACTAATTTCTGTAATCCTGTCTGGAGACGATGCATCAATTGATTATGATACTTTTTTCGGGTAAACTTTGCGCATTAAATCATCCTTAGTTTGTTTTTGTCTCAGCATGAAATTAAAATTAAAATTACAGTAAGATTATGTAGGTATGAATTATACAGGACGTATAAAACGTATAATTAATTTAATAATTTTTTTAAAATTTAATATATTTTTTATGATCAAACGATTCATATCTTACGTGTTAATTTTGTAGTTACTTTTTTATATACTACATAATATTTTCCTTAAAATTATAATATTATGGAGTACAAGTAAATACGTATTATATCTAATAATATTTAACAATAAATCTATTTATTTATTTTAAATTCAATTATACGATAGCCTAAATATGTGATGCAGATTAGAAAGAGAAAAATAGTCAGAGAACGAGAGCTATATAGAGAAAGGGATAATTTTTTTTAATTTTAAGATTATTTTAATTTTTCGTAATTTGAAAAACAATTTTAATTTTTTTTTTGAAAGTTCAGATTTTATGAGTTATAGGAAAATTTTCAAAATTTTTAGCTTTATTTGAATTTATATATGTTTTAATTGAATTTTAATTGTTTTAAGATTATTAAGTTTTTAAGAAATGTTTTTATCAAATTGTCACATCGTCTAAAAATAATGGTGTGTCATCTGAGACAACACTAACCAGCTGAAAGGCAGTTTAGTGAAAAAGAAAAAAAAAACCAAAATTGTTAATAATGTAAGCGTAAAGTATCTCTTTTAAAATAAAATAATGTTATGAGCAAAAACAGATAAATTTGGAGAGAGTTAAATAATACTTTGTTTTTTTTTCTTTTTTTTTTTTTCAAACAAACAGCAGTACAGCCCTAGGAAAGGAAAAGAGTGTGTGAGAGCGAGGTCTCGGTTAGCTGCCAACCAATTGGCCATTTTTGTCTAATTAATATTTCATTGGTTAACTTTGGATATCATCTAAGGTAATAATTTATTAATAAATTGGTAGATTTATTTTTACATTAACTTAAATTCGAGTCTTATTATAACCAATTGTTTTTATAAAGTGGGTCAAATTATTATAACGTGATATTTAGTTTAAAAATCGTTAACAATGAAATCAAATATAAGAGATTCATTCAGTTTCATCAGTATTTGGATGAAAATTTTTTCTTTAAAAAAAAACTTTTGGACCTACTGAATTATTGTAAAAAAAAAAAAAACAAACGCAAAAAAGAAAATACAGCAAATGCAAATCCGAGACCGAGTCGTAATCAGTGACTCAAAGATGTTGATCGGTGACAGGCCAATCTAGTCACCTGCGGGTAACAACATTTCTCTTCTCTAAACAATTTCGTGTTTGGTTCGTCAGCTGTTTCCTATTTTCCTCTTTCTTCTTCGACTGACCCTCTCCTTCCTGTTCAGTCGCCATTATAAATATGCGCAAAAGAGACCCATTTGCTCTGCAGTTTCGGAAAAGAAGAAAAAAAGAAAGAAAAGCCATTATATTTGACCTCTTAGTGGGGAAAGCCTTAACAAAGTAATGGCTTCTATCAACTTTTCTTCTTGCCCTTCAACAACCGCAGCAAGAACGGCCCTTTCGCGCCCTCAGTGAGTTTTTTCCCATCTTCTTCTTTGGTTCATTAATTGGTTTCTTTGACGCTAAAACCTGTGGGGGTTTTCTCGTTATTGGGTTTGTTTTTGGAAAGTTCAAGTCTTTTGTTTATTTGATTCGCTTCGTTTGCCTTTCATGTTAGATTTTCTGTCAACGGTTCATCTGAATGAATCCCTTTTGGGGGCTATGAAATTTAACGTCTGGATCAGTTGACCTTAGACTTTATTATTCATCGTTTAAAGGAGATGAGATTTTCATTGCTATATATACATAGATATATATTATAACTTAATGGATGGTTTAATTTAGAAAAGGAATTTGAAGAAATGAAACTGGAGGGTTGGATGGAGGCATTACTAGCATTAGGCTAAGCAAGATGAGAGCAATGCATCTTGTTTTGTTTTGAACGACTGGAATTAAATGAAATTCTGTTGTTAGTCATTCTTACATCCGGAAGTTTGAGCGCTCAACTTCAACCAACAAGCTATATACTAGAAACAGACTCACATTTTGTGATTGCTGCCATGACATCATTGCCATTGCCCCTCCATTAATTCTTTATTGTTCTTGTTTTCCTGGGGGAGGGGGTGAATGCCAAGCAATAGTTGACCACTAGTGTATTTGTATGCAGGGCCTTCAGAAACTTCAAACTGTTCAATGGATTACATTTGGTGAATTCCCTTCCTGGAAATGGGTACATACATGATTTTGCCAAGATCAGGTTAAATGGTTGCCAGTCCTCTTTGAGTACTAAGGATACAGGCAAAACTCAAGCAACACTGATATCCGGAGAAGGTTATCTGCTTTCTTTTCCCAGTGATAGCAGGGTTGTAGCGAAAAGTACTCTAACCGATGACCATTCAGTTGGGATTGAGTTGCAGCCTGAATCAATGGCATTAGGAACAGTGGCAGCAGATGGTGTTCTTGCTCCTAATGGCTTCCCCATTGACAACGACGAGTTTGATTTTGATCGTCCCACAGATGGGTTTTCTCCTATATCAGAGGCTATTGAAGATATTCGCCAAGGGAAGGTAATTATTTCCTCCACTTTTAGATGTTAAAATTAGGATGACTTTTTTTATCATTATATATATAAAGTTGGCTTTGTCATCATTTGTTTCTCCAAGCATATGTTTTCTTACAGTAACCTTTACCTTCTCCATTTTTTGTATTGTTGATCATGTATGCTGTTGCAGATGGTACTCGTTGTGGATGATGAGGACCGAGAAAATGAAGGGGATCTTATTGTGGCAGCACAGTTGGCAACACCTGAAGCTATGGCTTTTATTGTGAAGTATGGTACTGGAATAATTTGTGTGAGCATGAAGGGAAAAGATCTGGACAGGTTGCAACTCCCTTTGATGGTGACACAAAATGAAAACGACGAAAAGCTTCGAACTGCATTCACCGTGACAGTGGTAGGTATTGTGGTGTTTTTCTGCATCAACAGTTGTTGTGCAGATAGCCTCCATTAGGAATAAAGAAGGTCACTTGACTAGAACAAATTAAAGTTTCCAGTTGTATATGTTTTATCCATATATAAGGTTGCAAATGCATATAATTCATAACTATAGTTGGATGGTAGTCGCTATGTATATGTTATCCATATCTACAGCTTCCAGTTGATATTCTGTTAATGAAATACACAGATGTTCAGGTGATGGGCATGTAATTCTGAGAGACAACAACAATCTTCCACCATGCTAATAGAATCTTTTGCAGAGTTGGAAATTCATATGAGATCTTATTTCTTCTTCTTTTTCTTCCTCCAAATCTTCCTTTTATCTTCATTTCAACATAATACCGCTATGAGAACACAGACTTTGGAGAGACATTTGCAACACAAACATTCCTGTCCTTTTACTTCTTAAATGAAAATGTTAATTTTCTCAAGCAGAGTTTTGATACCAACTATATATATGAAAATGAAGTGCCTATGCCCAAGCCTTTACCCAGAGGATCTCAGGAAATTTCAGCCTAATTTTCTTCATTTTATACCATGGTAGTTCTCAAAGTTGGATTTTCCTGGCAAATGCCTTTGCAGGATGCAAAAAATGGTACAACTACAGGGGTTTCAGCTCATGACAGGGCAACAACTGTGTTAGCTCTTGCATCTAGAGATTCAAAACCTGAAGACTTCAATCGCCCAGGTCATATATTTCCCCTGAGGTACAGGGAGGGCGGTGTTTTGAAAAGAGCTGGACATACAGAAGCTTCTGTTGATCTTGCTGTTCTAGCTGGGTTAGACCCTGTTGCAGTTTTGTGTGAGGTTGTGGATGACGATGGTTCAATGGCTAGATTGCCAAAGCTTCGTCAATTTGCGCAGCGGGAGAATTTAAAAATCATATCAATTGCTGATTTAATCAGGTAGGATACTTTACTTTTTGTTTTTAGGGAGTTTACTTTATAGTCATCTTATAATGGATTTGGTTTTATAGCTTCCTTACTAGGCTCTATGGCTTTGTTTAGTTAAGACTCTGGTCTGGCGTTAAAATCTTATCTATTGCTGACTTTGGTTTTATAGCTTATTAATATCTATGGAAATATCTCCCACAATGATGGTGTAGCACTAACTTGGAATTGCATAGTCATCTGTCAGTATATTTATTGTTATAAATGTAGATCTGTAAGCATGCTTGTTATGCAGAATTCCATTGAAATGTTAAAAGTTTGGAAAAAGAAGGTTATAAAACAATGCTATGTTTGTTCTTCCAAATGAATTTAGTGTGTCTACTCTATCTGTTTGTTCACGCATTCTAAAAAGCCCTAGCATATGGCAGTCAGCTCAGCCATACTAGTGGGACCTTTTTAACATCAATCTTCTGTGATGATGTTAGTGCTGGAAAACTTATTATTAATATTTTAATATCCAAACTACAACACAATAACACGGATGTCATTGACAGATATAGAAGGAAGAGAGAACAACTAGTAGAGCGTCCTTCAGCTGCTCGGATTCCTACAATGTGGGGGCCATTCACTGCTTATTGTTATAGGTCAATCCTGGATGGCATAGAGCATATTGCAATGGTTAAGGTAAGCTATATTTATGATAGCCATGATCAAACTGTTTGGCCTCATGAAGTGCTACTGTTGCAGACTGCAATTTCTCTTATGCTGGTTAGATGGAAATTTGTGATAATTTTGAGTGCAATAGATCCTCTAGGAATCAGCTTTCGACCTCTTTTGAAAGGGAAGAAAAGGAGAGGGAGATCTCCAAGTAAAATATTACATCATGATGATGATCTAGTGAGTAAAAATGGTAATTTTACAGAACACTAGAAAATACGTAGTTCTTTGTTTTGAGGGATGGATGTGGCTCTTAGTGGGAGGCGTATAGTTTGGAGGAGTGGAACTTGAACTAACACTCTTGACTAAAGAGAGTTGTGGTCAACAGTTTTGCTATGCTCATGTGAATTTAAGTCATTTCTCAATTTCTGCTTCTTTGGAAGAATAGTTTTTGATCTATGTGCATATGGGCAAAATATGAGTATTTTAATCAAGGAAAAAAGAATAAATGATTTTGTCTCTAATGAGTGATATGGGAAGTTTGATTATATGTGTGGAAGAAATTTTAGAGTTGGATATTCATGTTCTTAGGGAATATGTTTTCTACTTTTATGTTTCATCGATACTTAATGTCGAACTTGTTGGCAAAAGCCTAAGCATGTATTAAAATAGGTAGGGAGATCGTGTGGTGCTTCCATGAACATGATTTTCCAAGGTCAAGAGTTAAGGCATACCCATAAAGAGAAAGAAAAATAAAGCAGCTAAGGCATGCATAACTGAACTGATGTTCTAGATTTGATTGTTGACTTTTACCTTTCATTATGATATATGATTTGGCAACTGGGGTAAAACTTGCTCACAGTAAAAATTTTGTTCAAAAAGGGTGATATTGGAGATGGACAAAATGTTCTCGTGAGGGTACATTCAGAATGTCTCACAGGAGACATTTTTGGGTCTGCAAGATGCGACTGTGGGAAGCAGCTGGCACTTGCAATGCAGCAGATTGAGGCTGCTGGCAGGGGTGTGCTTGTCTACCTTAGAGGGCATGAAGGAAGGGGCATTGGTTTGGGCCATAAGCTTCGTGCTTACAACTTACAAGATGCTGGGCGTGATACAGTGGAAGCAAACGAGGAGCTGGGACTGCCTGTTGATTCCCGGGAATACGGCATTGGTGCACAGGTAATTCCTAGTATTATGTTTCTAAGGCACTTGCTCCACACAAAAATGAAAACAGACCACTTTTGTGTGTCTGCACTTGTGCATTTAAGCATTCCAATGTGTTTATCGTGGCATTTGAAATATCTAGTCTTAGAATTTTCAGTGCTTCTATTTGGCTCGGCCAAGTGATGGTTCAGTTTGCTATCCGTTTAGCGTGTTCAATCCTTTATTTAAAATCACAAAGTGTGTCAACTGTGATGAGTTTACCAGAGCTATATATATATATATATGAAGACATAGTTGTACCACATAACATTGTAACATCGGTCAATGTTAACAATTCCGAATTTCGAACCTTATAATACATTTAGAAGATCATGCTGCATAAAGAGCTGCAATTTGAACACTAGTTAAAGCAGACTTGTGCATGCCATGTGGTCCGGCATACAATTCCCATCCATATGCATGCCTGTGGTGCTTAGCGGTCCTAGGCCAACAATGAGCAACATATCATCAAGTGCTTCGCTCTTGGCCGAAATATAACACAAAAAAAAGAAACAAGAAGAAACGTTTGAAAAGTTTTTGCCATAGAAGGAAGTTCCTTATGTTGTTGAATGTTGTGGGTTTTCTGTTGCAGATTTTGCAGGATCTGGGTGTACGAACGATGAAATTGATGACCAACAACCCCGCAAAGTACACTGGCCTCAAGGGATATGGCTTGACAGTAGTAGGTAGGGTTCCACTGCTAACTCCCATTACGACAGAGAATAAGAGATACCTGGAGACCAAGCGTGCCAAAATGGGCCATGTCTATGGGGTGGAATTCAATGGCCATTTAAGCAACCTTATCAACGGCAATGGTGAATCCTCTGTTGAAGCTGCTCCATCAGATGCTGCTTCCAAGTCTTAACTCACATGCCAGCACTCATTGAGTAAGTGTTGCTGCATAGTCTGCTGACTGCATGGAGTAGTGGGCACAAAATCAACGGATTGAATTGACTTACATTCTTTTATTTTGTATTAAATCCCTCCCAAAAAAAAAAAAAGGACCATGATTACATCATGGGGAAAAAAAAAAAGAAATAAAGGGGGAAAAAAAAAAAAGCAAGGGAACAACTGAATAGCCAGTTATTCATTCTTTTACTTCTCAAAATGTAAACTACAAACCCGAAATGACAGTTGTGCAATTTGTCTGAGACCAAGTTTGCTTACTCTCCCTGTCTCCCTAAGTTTTGCCACCGTAAACAAGTTGATCACTCTTTTTTTTTTTTTTTTTTCGGTGTGTGTATTTTGGAAGCTCCCAAATGATTATGAGTGGAAAAGATAAAGATAGAGAGTAAATTGCTAGAGATTTGAATCGTGTAAGGGAAAAAAAAAACTCCTTTTGAGTCATTCATACGGTAGATTATTTGCTTCAAGTTTAAAAGTTGAGATTGAAGTCATTTTCAAAAACGCAAAAAAGATATGCAACCTTTTTAAGAAAATTGTTATGTGTTAAATTTAAATTGAATGGCAATCTTAAAATTGTTAGGGGTCATGTTATACTTAACAATTAACTAAAATCGAAATTAGAGTTCTCAAATCGAATAACTATGGTCGGTTCAGTTTTGATTTTGTTGATTACAAATTTTGAATTGTCAATTTCAAAAGTGAAACTAGACTAGCCTAAATTTTTTTTTTTTTTTTGGTTTATAAGAAGTCCTACTGGACATATAAAAGGAAGGAGAAATGAAGTTGGTGGGAATTGAACCCTTTATCTCATAATTAAAGGATATTCCCCTCGACTGTTAGAGCAAATACTCAACCTCAGGCTATAATTTTTTTTTTTTGAGCTATAAGAAAAGCAGTGCATTAGATTAATTTGAAAATCAGATACAAAGAGGCCTAACTCAAAAGATAAAGCCTCCATCCACATATATATGATACAACAAAAGAGGCCTCCCTATGAGACAAACAAAACTCATTTTCAAGCCCACCACGAATCAAAGCTAAGATTCGGTAGCTAACCCAGCAAGCCAACAGAGAATGACAATTCATGTCCAAGCCCAAAGTTCGAAAAGAAAGAAGCCTACTGGAAATAGAGGGAACAGACCCAAAGCCCCACTCTGAAGCCGAAGACTCCATATGCACTTCCGTCGGACAGGCGGCGGGATCCCAGCAGTTAGGGAGAACGGCGAAGCTCCATCGGGCCAAATGGCGGCAAACAACAGTAAAGAGCTGGAAGCCACTCGAAATTGCCAACGCGCCATATACAAGCGCTAAGAGAGATCCAAACTATAATAAACCTAGGGAGCAGAGAGGCGAATGACAAACACTAGGACCGAGAATAGAGCTAGACGTGGGTGTAGGAAATCATACTGTACAAGGCCAACCTCGACACAAGAGGACCACCCTCCCCAACCCCCCCTCCCCCTCCTCATGACGACAAGAAGAGGCGTGGGAGACTCGTGGAGCACCGCCTATCCGAAACCAGACAAACAGACTAACAACCCAAATGAGAAGGAAATAGAGGCAAAAAAACACTACACTTGGAGACAAATGCAACCCCCAATCCACAAAAGGGGTACTAAGCCCCACCAAGGGAGCACCAGCGCTAGTGAAAACGATGAGAGTACAAGTTTTAGGAGCGTATTTGCATATAACTAATTTTACTTCCAACCCAATTTAAACAAAGTTAAAGGTAGATTTCTCCCCTCGACTAGGTCGTGTGGGAGTCTTCTCCTTGTTTCTCTACAAGCTCTTCCCTTCCTTCATGTGAGACTTCCCTTTCCTTGTGTGAGATTTTCCTTTCTTTGTGAGAGTTCCCCTCCTGTCTTACTCGTTTTGTCTGCTTTCTATCTTGTCTTCTCCTTCCCCCACATGGAGGAGGAGATAATTTATATCAGTGATAGCACTTCTGAGGAAACCACATCCAAGGGCTCTTGTTATTTGTTAGGGAAGCTATGGACTGAAAAACCGTTTAATGCAAAGGCTCTTCTGAATACGATGCAACTTTCATGGAAGCTTCTTAGGCCCATGGAGGCAAAGCAACTTGATTCGAATCTGTTTAGTTTCAAGTTCTCATCTGTCAGAGATAAGCAGTTTGTTCTCGAAAACGCCCCCTGGTCGTTCGATAAACAAGTGTTGATTTTACAAGAAATCAAGGGTAGTGATCAGCCATCAAAAGTGGAGCTGTTTTGGATTCCTTTGTGGGTTAGAGCCTATGATCTTCCTTTTAATGCCCTATCTAAGGGGACAGCCATGGCTCTAGCGAATCGCATTGGGAGCTTTGTTTCGCTTGATGATGAAAGTCTAGAAAGTTGGGGATTTTGCCTGAGATACAGGGTCATGTTTGATGTCCGTGGCCCTCTTGTCAGAGGCACAAAAATCAAACAGCGGAACGGTGAAGTAATTTGGATCAAATTTAAATACGAACGACTACCCAATTTTTGTCACTTCTGTGGCTTTATAGGGCACATGAAGAAGGATTGTGAGCTTGTCAGTGGTGATGATGACAATGAGGATCCAGTTCTGGAGCCCGTGTGTAGTTATGGGGAAGATCTTCGTGCTTCCCCAGTTAAAAAGGCAGTTCTTAAAGCGGATCCGATTGCGATAAGCAAAGTGGGTTGTTCTACATCTATGTTGGCAAGCTCAAGTAACAGTAAAGGGCAAGCACTAAGGACCTCTGATCTCCACTCATCCCCGTCGTCACCGACTCAGGCAAGAAGGGCCAGAACAGGGGAGGAAACGGTGCAACTGCAAGAGGCAGATTTTGCGGAGTCTGTTATGGCAGAGATTGATGGACTTCAAATTCAACAGCGTGATTCCAGGGATACAGCTCAGCTGGATGGTTTAAATCCCCCTCCTCCAGATTTTGTTGCCTTACAGGACAAACCAATTGAAAAGGGAAACAATATCTCTCAAATTCTGAAGATGCAGCGTGATTTAATTTATCAACGCCCTAGTGCAACACTAATTGGGTCAGCTAGTGGCCCACAAAATCATGCCACGTCCCCACTTATGCCCATGCCACATAATTCTCTTAATTTGAATTCATCAATCAACCCAGGAAGCTCTTTAAGGAAAGTTCGAATAGATCATAGTAAATGTGACAAATCAGCTTCTCTTTTCTCAGTTGGTGCGGGGCCAACTTTGCCCTCCAAGGTAGGCCATAATTCTCAGGCAACTGGGGAAAAACTTGGCCGTGCCTCTAGATGCAAGGGAGTGTCTCAATCTGGAAATTATGGCTCTCTAATAGGGAAGCAAAAATTTTCATCCAGCTCTATTGATGAGGTGCTAGAGCCTACGGTAGCCCATTGCAAAAGGCTTAAAGAGGCTCCAACTCCCGTCTTAACTGAAAATTCTCCTACTCCCTCAACAGATGCTACAAACACTGAGTCACCCAACGACAACATCATATCGGCAGAGGCTGCGAAGCAGCCCTGCCAGGAGCCATGATTCTACTTGGTTGGAACTGTCGTGGGCTTGGGAACCCACGATCAGTTCAGAGATTAAAAAACCTGCTCCAGCTTAAAGTTCCCCACCTTGTCTTTCTTATGGAGACAAGGTTATTTTCACATGAGATGGAACTTTTGAAACAACAACTTAACTTTGCTAATGGATTGTTTGTTAGCTGTGTTGGTACTGGCCGGAGGAGAAGCGGGGGCCTAGCTTTGCTTTGGAAAGACTCCCTTTCTATTAGTCTGCAAACTTTATCCGAACACCATATTGATGGCCTCATCAGTGACTCTTTCCAACCTAAGGTGTGGAGATTTACGGGACTATATGGTTGGCCAGAAGATGGCAACAAGAGCCAGACTTGGGCGTTGATTCGCTCCCTTAAAACCCAGTCCACTTATCCATGGTTGTGCTGCGGAGACTTCAATGAAATTATGTTCTCATCTGAGAAGCAAGGAGGAAGGCCACGTAGTCTAGAGTCCATGGAGGAATTTAAACAAGCTATGGAGGATTGCTAGCTTAATGATTTGGGCTTTCATGGCTTTTAGTATACATGGACTAATGGTAGGGCTGGGGCTGACAATATTCAAGAGCGGTTAGATCGTGCCTTTGCCTCACCAGACCTGGTTCAAATCTGGCCGAATATTCAGGTCCTCCATCTCCCTAGATTCGGCTCTGATCATAACCCCTTACATATCTCTTTGGGTCAAACCCAAGCTGCTCGGCAAAGTTCCTGTAAACGCTTCCGTTTCGAAACCATGCGGCTTAGGGACAATTCATGCGCCACTACAGTCACCAAGGCTTGGTAAGAGGCAAGGTCTATATATGAGCTAGGTAATATTTCTTCAATGATTTCTTATTGTGGAAAAATGCTAACGAAATGGGAGCACCGAGTATTTGGTTGTGTCAATACCAATATTCGCAATCTTATGCAGCAACAACGGGTATTGGAACAAATGCAACCATCAGTGGAGTCCATAGTAGCTATGAAGGAAGTCCAATCTAATCTTGACGAGATGTTAGCCCGTGAAGAGGCTATGTGGGCACAAAGATCTCGTGATGTGTGGTTGCAAGAGGGAGATAGGAATACAAAATTCTTCCACTCGAGAGCAACAATGTGGAGGAAGAAGAATTATATCAGGAAATTGCATACTACTGATGGGAGAATATTGTCTACATGCGACCAAATTGCCGGTGAGTTTAAATCCTATTTCCAAGAACTCTTTTGTTCCCATAATGGTGGAGCAATGGAGCCAGTCCTAGATGCATTGTCCCCACGGGTCACAACAGTTATGAATATGCATTTAACCCGTCCATTCACAGCACAGGAAGTCTCTGAGGCACTTAATCAAATGCATCCCTGCAAGGCTCCGGGGCCAGATGGAATGCCAGCTATCTTCTACCAAAAATTCTGGCAGACTGTCGGTGATGAGGTGACAGCTACGGCGCTTAATGTTCTTAATAATAGTGGAGATCCTTCCGCTATTAATCACACACATATATGCCTGGTCCCTAAGATAACCTCCCCAGTGTCTTGCAAAGACTACAGGCCGATCAGCTTGTGCAATGTGATTTTTAAGGTCGTCACCAAGGCGATAGCTAACAGATTGAAGCCACTCCTCTCTCAGGTGATTTCTAACTCTCAAAGTGCCTTTGTTCCTAATCGGTTGATCACTGACAACGCCTTGGTTGCTTATGAGATTTTTCATAGCATGAAACATAGATACAGTGGCAAAAGAGCTTCTATGGCATTAAAGTTAGACATGAGCAAGGCCTACGATCGAGTTGAATGGGGGTTCCTTGAGCAGGTAATGATGAGGATGGGCTTTGCAGCAAGCTGGGTACAATTGGTGATGCGGTGTGTTCAGACCGTGTCTTATTCTGTTGTCGTTAACTCAGTGCCCGGAGACCCTTTTCGTCCATCGAGAGGATTGCGACAAGGTGACCCATTATCACCATATCTATTCTTGATGTGTGCAGAAGGCTTCTCAGCTCTTTTAAGCAAGGCAACTCAGAGGGGCAGCATTAGTGGGGATACAAGTATGTCGAAGAGCACCAACAGTTACTCATCTATTTTTTGCAGATGATAGTCTTATTTTTTCTGCAGCTAATAAACAGGAATGCCAGCAACTGAAGTTGATTCTTTCTCAGTATGAACAAGCATCAGGACAGAAAATTAATTTGGAGAAGACGGAGCTCTTTTTTAGCCGCAATATGCGTACTGAAGAAAAAATTGCAATTGAGAATTGTTTGGGGGTTACGGCAGTAGAGCGCCCACACAAATACCTTAGCCTACCGATGGCTGTAGGTTCTTCTAAAAAGAAAATTTTTGAACTGATCTTGGACAGAATACAGAAGAAGCTAAGTGGATGGAATGGAAAATATCTCTCTAGAGCTGGCAAGGAAGTGCTTCTCAAAGCTATCATTCAAGCAATTCCAACCTACTTTATGAGCTGCTTTTTACTACCCAAGTCTCTCTGTGACGAGATTGCCCGGTTGGCTAATTGTTTTTGGTGGGGAAGTCAGGATAGTCAAAGGAAAATTCATTGGGCATCTTGGGACCGATTGACGCTTCCAAAAATGAATGGAGGATTGGGCTTTAGAGATTTCTATCTTTTTAACCAAGCCATGCTTGGGAAGCAAGCATGGAGATTGGTAACCTGCACTGACTCTTTATTGGCCCGCACCCTCAAGGCGCGCTACTATCCCAATTCTACATTTTTGGAGGCAAAGAGAGGATATCGGCCAAGCTATGTGTGGAGTAGTATTCTCGAATCCCGATCTTTACTAAGTCGTGGGATTCGATGGTTGGTGGGTGATGGAAAGAATATTAACATATGGCAAGATCCCTGGCTCCCTGACCAAAACGGGTTCAAGGTGCTCTCCCCAATGGCTACTCTCGCATCTGATAAGGTGGCGGAGTTAATTGATGAAGATACAAAGAGCTGGCGGATTAACCTAGTTAGACAGATTTTTATGCCGGATGAATGTGAACAAATTTTATCCATACCATTAAGTGTGCGAGGAGTAGCTGACCGAATTATTTGGCATTATGACCGATTGGGGCATTATTCTGTCCGTAGTGCCTACAAGATTGCGAGGACGATGGCTGAATCAAATGGGGCAGCATCAAGCTCTCCCTCAGTCTCCAATGCAGGGGGGTGGGACAGCTTGTGGAAATTGAAGATTCCAAACAAAGTTAAACACTTCCTCTGGCGTGCCTCCCGTGAATTCCTCCCTACGGCAGTTAATTTAGCTAAGAAGGGAGCTGTTATTGATCCAATGTGCATCCGTTGTGGTCTAGCTGAAGAAACAACTGCGCATGCTCTCCTTCAGTGCACATGGACAGAAGGTACATGGTTCTTGAGCCCGTTAGGTCTCCGAACAAGATTGATGAATGTGGACAATTTCCTAGATTGACTTGGCTCGTTGCCTAAGCAAGATGGCCGAGAATTCCATGAAATTACGGCTATGCTTGCATGGTCAATCTGGAGATCCCGTAATGCATTAGTTATGGAAGGCAAAGTCATTGATCCTCAGATGACGGTGGACACAGCAATGAGAATTTATGGGGATTTTAAAAAAGCGAATGGTGTATCGCAAAGTCAGCAGTTAGGTTCTCGAAGGGACAGGTGGTCTCCCCCCTTGCAGGGAACAATTAAAATTAATACAGATGCTGCTCTGGCAAATGGCAGAGTGGGGATTGGTATGGTGTTCCGGAACTATAAAGGAGAGGCTACGCTGGTTTTTGGCCAGAGTTTCGCAGGTTCACTCTCTTCAGAGGTCGCTGAAATGCTGGCCATCCGATGTGCTATTCAGAGAGCTAGGGAGGTAGGTCTCTCCCAAATTGTAATGGAATCGGATAGCCTCATGGCAATAAAACAAATCTTGTCAGGGCCCAACGAAAATTCTGTCTTGGGGATGCTAGCTGCAGATGTTCAAGCAATCGCTTCCTACTTCAGGTTCTGCACCTATCAACATATCAACAGGCTATCTAATGCAGTGGCGCATGCCGTTGCCAAAATCTCTTTATCTCACGAGGATGAGTTTCATGTTACCAGGGCTAACTATGGCTCCGTTTTCGAACTCATTGAGCATGATGTAAGAACGGAATATTGAATAAATTCATCTCTTTGTTCTCAAAAAAAAAAAAAAAAAAACTAAGTTAAAGGTAGATAGAAGGGACTAAGGGTGTATTTGATTTAATTTTTAAGAGTGTATTTGTATTTTAATTTTAAAAAATATCAATAATAATATTTAATTATTATTATTATTTTTTTGATATTGTTGTTACTGATAAAACCCTAAAATGCTTATAACTGAAAACACAAAATTTTTTTTTTTTGACATAGAAAATACAAGTTAAGATTGTCTTTAATGTGTTCGGCAGCCCATGGTAATGAAAGTACAAAATTGTCCTCTGTAAAGAAGAACAAGACGTGGAAAAGTGAGACCCTATTGTGCCAACAGCAACAGCCAACAATTCGATTTGTCTTTGTTAGTACTGGGTGAACAGTACATGAACAATATTATAATATTGGTAGAAAAACTCATTCTTTCATTATTTTTTTTTCTTGAGAAGGACCAAAGGCCAATGTTGTAAGAACCGGACCGGACATTGAACCGGAAAGTTTAGTGGTTCAAGGTCCAACCGGTTCAACCGGTTTAACCGGAAATTGAACTGGTAAAACCGGTATTTAATATTAAATATATAAAAAAATATTTATATATATTATACATCAAAATTTATATGTAAAATGTAATATTATAATACATATATATGTATTATAATACTTACATTTATAAATTTAAAATATATGATTTAGAATTTATTATAGGATAGAATTAACAATTTAAAAAAAATTAATAATTATCTTAACAAAAAAAAGAAAATAATAAGTGTTAATTTATAAGAAATATAAAATAGTATGTGTCTCATATAAAACATTTGAGAAAATAATAAGTAAAAAAAAAAAAGAAGATAACAACAAGTTATAAGTTGGTCTAGTGGTATGAGACTTACCTTTCATGTTGGAGGTCAAGGGTTCGAAAACTAGGTTCTACAAAGTTGAATGAAATTTTTTGTTAATAATTAAAATGACCAACCCGGTCAACCCGGGTTTTGACCGGTCCGGTTCCAAGCAAATTTAGGCTATAACCCGGACCGGACTTCTGACCGGTCACCGGTCCGACCGGTTAAACCGGCCGGTCCGGTCCGAGTTTGACAACAATGCCAAAGGCACGTCGATTTTTTTGTTCTTATCTTTAATTTTTATTTTCAATTTTATCATTGACGTTGTTTTCTTTTAGACAAAACAATTAAAAAATAAATTAAATAATTTAAAATTTTAATCTTTTAGGTACTTTTGTGAGCAAAAAAATAAAATTTCAAAACTAAAGATCTTAATTTCAGTTAATTTTTAATTAATTAAATTCATCGTTTATTTAATTTTTTATGGTAATCATATTTTATTCAATTTTTTTATATATTTATTATCAATTAGTTAATCTTCAAGTCACACATTTAATAAATTTTTTTATACAAGAATAATATGTCCAAAATAGCCATTTTATTATTTAATCAACAGCAACAGTTAATATTAATTTTATTGAATATTATAGTTTCATTTCATTCATCATTAACTGTAGCAACCAACAATCAATAATAGTAATTAATAATTAATAACAGTAACAACAATAAATAATAGATAAAACAAACAAATCTTAACCAACAATCAATAATAGTAATTAATAATTAATAATAGCAACAACAATAAATAATAGATAAAACAAAAAAATCTTATAGGTTTGGGTATTTGTTATATTTACTTACTTTTCTTAAAATATAATACACTTAAATTATGTAAATTTATTTTTTTTATTTCACTAATATCTCACTTAATTTTTTTTTTTATTTTTTCTCATACATATCATTGAATTAACTTAGTGAGCCAAATTATAAATCTTTTAAACATGATTTATTGGGTTAAGGGTAGGGATAACAATTTTACTCGTACCCGTTAGGGATTACCCGTACCCGCCTCGACGAGTATGGGTCAACGGTGATTGACCGGGAAATGGGGTAGGGATACCCATTACCTGAAATTTTTTAACAGGGATGGAGACGGGGACGGGTTTCACTATCCTCGTCCTTATACTCGTCCCCGTTCCCTACCCGTTTTCAAATTTACTGTTTTACCCCTCATCTTATAATTATATATTTATTTTTAAGGGACAATTTTGACAATCATATCAACCCATCCTAACATTCTATCCTAATTACTACTTTCTCTCCTTTTGCAGCCTAATGACAGTAGCCACCCACTTCCATTTTCAATCAAATTGTTCAACAAAGAAGTAGGTATTGTTTGTACATAGAAGAGAGTAGCGAAGAGAAGAAAAATATTTATAGACATCGTTGTTGCCGCCGGAGGACAACAAATGATGGGTTATAAAAAAAAGCAGAGATTTTTGCTAGAAATTGTTACAGCGATGATTTGTTTGAAACTTTACTTGATGACCTGGTGATTTGTATTCTATGCAAAACTTAGCTCCACCGCTGCCTGCCCCTCGAATTTCATCAATGCTTTGATGATTTACATGCTTTTTAATATATGCCCCATTGTACTTTCATTTCCCCATCCTTTTTGGGGGTTTTATTTTTGACAAACTTAAGCATTTGCAGTTCGAAATCTAAAATATGGTTCTAAAGTCCTAATGCTTGTTATATGAATCATAATCATCCTCATCGAGTTATTATTGTGCAGAATATTTAAACCATTGGATGGAGATCTATAGCTTGCAAAATTATAGCTTACTTAAGATCTTCCTGGATGTAGGTATTCTCTGTATCTTACTCTTTTCTTTTTGTAGGTTTCATTTATGTACTACAGTAGTTTTATTGTCTAGGAATTTCTTTAGGTGAATTTCACGTTAGTTCTAATTGAGGTTTGCCCGTCCAAAAATTGGATTTGTTTGGCAATGTGTATATTCTAAGCTTGAACTAGTTAATTTGGAATGATGGCTGTATATGAATGTTAAAAAAAGGGCTTGCAATTTTAATGATTTTAATAGAATTTGTAAATTGTCAGGATTTTGTAGCATTTCTAGTGTTCAGGAAATATAAGTTTATCCTTTGCTATCTCGTCCTCCTTAGATCATTTCTCGGGAGATTTATTCTCATAGTTCAAAGTTGCAGGATTTTGTTGAAAAGATAGTGAAAGCCAAGCTCGGGATGAATTTTCCAATGATTATTCATGGGTCAACACTTCTTTATGATGATCAGAGGAGGACAAGATAGCAAACTACGCTGCTAACCTTGATAAGGTAAATTTTTTATCTTGCTTTAAAAATGTATATTTTAAGTTTTTTAATTTGCTTTTGAGTAAAATATATTTTCTCGTTAATTATAAATGTGGTGTCAAGGTGTCAATGATCATTTTGCTTTTGTCTCTTCCTTAAGCCTATTTTTCAAGATAGTTTCTTTATGTGTATTTGCAGTACATTTTATTGCTCCATTAACTGCTCATATATTCTGCAATTTCGTGGGATTGCTAGTGCTATTGGCAAGAGGCAAAGGTCTAATAGTTTCTTTACAAATGAATTAATTTCATTGATTAACTACATTGATTCTGGTACAACATTGGTGTCCTATAAGTTTTATCAATTTATAGCATACAATGAGTTTAAAGAAATGCTCCCCTATCATTCTTTTTATTCTCTCACTCTTCTCTCTTAATTGCTTTCTAGAATTATAGAATTAGTGAGATGAGTTTTTAGTTTTACTTGTCTCCAACTTAAATTGTATATTTTGCAAGTTCATAGAAGCTACTATCAGTCGTATTCCTTTTCTCTCCACCCAGACACTTGCCCCTCTTCTCTAACAGGCTGTAGTGGTGTCTTTTTTCTTAATTTTGAAAGAGAAGTTCAAATCTAAATTATATTGTGGGTTTAACAAAATTGTGCTGGTGTAGCTTCTGATTTAGTATTTACGTTGTTATGGAGTAAAAGGCATAGTTGCTAGTGTGGAATGTGGTTGTGAATCATAAATTTTTGGGGCATATAAAAAAGTCATTTTGGGTTGGAAGCTTGGCGGGGACGACCCCCAATCCCCGATGGGGATCAACATTTCCTCTCCGTCAAGTATGGGGACGGGGATAGGGATTGAGTTCAGAAGCAGGGACGGGCATTGTAGGGGCTCTTCCAACCCCCAATTCTCTCTATTGTCATTTTTAATTAAGAGTTTGGATGCTCATGCACCAACAGAAGAAATAAACTACGAATAAACAAGTGCTGCTGTCTAACAAAACTCACAGCCTCCCTTTCTACTTTGAGTAGAATGCCAATACCGAATGGGGGGTACCTCAAAGGTAGCTTCACCATCTACCCTCGCAGCCCCGATTTTGGTCAGATCAGAATGTTGGCTGCCTTCACTCGGGACATTTCCGAAATTCAGAGTCCACTGCCGTCCATGGACAGAACCAACAGATATTATCTGACAGAATATTAATAAAGAAAGTGTCAAGGCAACCCATTGACTAAACTGATAGCTGCAGCAATTCGGTGACCATGTCTAAACAGATGCCATTGCATCTGAAACCGCAAACCAGTCAGAAAGCCATGTGCCCCTGTCATCTCTGACTACAGCCACCTAAGCCACCTACTCCTGGATTCCCCAAACGGCCACTTGGTTGAAATTTATTCTTTTTTTACACTTTTTTTTTTCAAGTTTACAAATTTGCACAGTAGAGATAGACTACCATTTTACAAAGCGAAAGGGGATGAGAATTTAGAATATCTTTCTCATCTCATTAATACGTCTTCAATGTATAATAAACTTATCATACTACAAGAGCATTTGTATTTGTTGTGGGCCAATCATATTCCCAAGAGAGTGCAAATGAAATTGGTAAAAAAAAAAAAAAAAAGGGGACAGTTATACTCCTTTGGAGTCGACTTTTGTTTTGATGATGCATGCATGGAATTTGAATGAGTCCAAATTGCAGCCGGCACCGCTTGAGTTTTCCCCAGTTGAGCTTTTCTTTCATCACAGCATTCTCAACCGGTATGAGTTGTGACTTGCGTACGTCCCTATATAAACAACCTGAAAAAGTCAATTACAAACGACGTCACTTCAATACTTTAGCGGCTTTTTTTTTTTTTTAAATGTTTTTTGGTGTGCGTGTGTGTGTGTGTGATAACGACTTAAATTAATTACCCGCATTGAGCAATTCCAAATTTCCAATCCCATCCTAACAAAGATGCAAAGGAACGAGCCGAATAAGTCTAGGTTGTTCAAATTTTGTTCATTTACCTAATAAGCTGAATCAGTTTGAAACTATTTTTTTATTGAGTCGAGTTTTGAATTTTTTAAAAATACATCATTTAATTATATAATTAGGGTTAATATATAAAAAAATTATACATTAATTTTGTGTCGAGTAACAAATTTAGTACTAATTTTAAAAAGTCATAATTTACTTTCATAGAATTTTTTTATAATAAATCTAGCATGTTGTGATTTTCGATGAACATAATTTATCTGTCTTAATAACATATTTATAGAAATTTATCTGTTTTGATATAATGACAATTATACACGTTAGTAGTTAGTGACAGTATGCTCGTCACCTCATCAATATAAACAAATTCTATTTTAAGAAATATTATAGCGTACTAGATTTAATACAAAAAAATTAAAAGAGGTAAACTGTTACTTTTTAAAATTAATATTAAATTTGTTATTTCAATAAAGTTGGTGCTTTCTTGTATATTAATCCTATATAATATTAACAAAAATAATTGAAATTATAAAAATTATTTTAATAAATTATCAAAAATGTTTACTTTTATAAAATTAATTAATTGAAAATTAAAAGTTTATTTGTTATGTATAATTGTTAATATTATAGAGCATTTCAATAGACAAGATACTCACATTTGCGAGATTTATAAAGGGTTAAATGTGCACAATTTTATTATTATTCTCACAAAAAAAATTATTTCATAACTCAAATAAGCCTCTAAACAAATTCTAATGGCATACTAAACAAAAAGTTTTAGTGAATTTAAGTTGAGTCTTAAATAATTCTTAAATGAGTTGTTTATGAGTTTCTTGAGTTGAATTTATCCTTATTCATGTTTGGTTTGTTTAAACGACTTTTGATATTAAGCTTTGATCAAACTTATATCGAGTTAAATGACCTAACTTTTAGTGAAGGTATTAGTTTATTTACACTTCTACACCCCTCGCCTCCGTTGCCAGATCATTGTCAAACCGTGCCTTTGGTGTTCGTCGTCACTCGCCAGCCAACCAAAACCCCCCAAGCCAGCTTGGGACTTATTAATCAATGAACTAAAATAGTGATTATCTTTATTTTAGCAAATTAAACTAAGTCAGATTATATTTTGTAATGAATAAAAAGGTTTGATAATAAATTATTGTCAAAATAGACATAGCTTATTTTAAATAAAATAAACACTACATTTCTCCTTCTCCGATTCCAGTTTGATTGGACAATAAATATAAATTGATAAATCAAACCTCCACCACTTGATAGTGATCGGGCTAGTTGTTAACAAGTTGTCTAAATAAATCAACCGTGATTAACTAATTATATTACACAACACACGGCACTATGGGTATATATATAGAGTACCAATATATATTTTGAGTATTTTTATATTAAGTAATGTTTTAATTATAATTAAAATTAATATTTTTAAAAAAAAATTAATAATTTTTAAAATATATAAATAACAGATATTTAAAAAATTATCAATCTTTCTTTAAAAGTATCAATTTTAATTTAAATGGAGACACGGGATAAAAACTCATGAGACGCCTACATTTTTTCATATATATATATCCCCAGCATAAAGGCTTTGTCTTTCCTCGTCGAAAGCTAGCCGCCACTGCCTTACTTCGCCATCCGACAGTGTCTGTCTAAATGGCTCGCTCGAGCGTCTTTGTTTTGATGCTGGTGACATTGTTTTTAACCTCTGCAATGGCACAGTCTCCGGCACATTCTCCGACCAAGTCTCCGGTACAGAAAAAACCATCCGCTGAAGGCCCTTCTTCTCATTCTCCGATCTCCGCGCCTTCTCCTTCTCGGGCGACCGGTTCTACTCCCCAGTCCGCAGTCTCCGCAACGCCAGCTGCAGCTCCTGCACCGGCAGCAAGCGGTGCCGTTTTGAGCAGAGTCGCTGTTACTGGAACCGTGGCTTCTGCTCTGTTCACTGCCGTTTTACTGATGTAGAGTTGTTGAATGTTGATGATGAGACAGCATGTTGTTTTATAATTGCATGAGTAATTGTGGTGTGGCTTGTTTGTTTGTTTGTTTTTGTTTTTTTCTTAATTCATTTTACATTATTTTTTCCCGTTTTCTAAGTTTTTTCTCTCTTTCTTCTTCTAAAACTTGAACCATCGTGGGTGTGATGCTGGTGGTTTGGCCTCATTGTATCATTATAATTGTTTTAATTTTTCATAGTTGATTCATTATTTTTACTATTAAATTATGTTCTTTCTTTGTTTACTAATTTGTTTCATACGATTATATATATATATATATATATATAGTGATTCATTTACTCTTACCCTCTGTTTAGTTACATGTGAGACATGAGTGCGAAAGAAAATTTCAATATCCAATATGGTTTCATGCGTTTGGAGTCATATGAGAAAAGCAAGAGAAAAGACGCATGTAAGAAGAAATCAACTTACTGCTGTACATTGTCAGAAAAGATTTAAAAAAAATCAAAACACATGGAAACAAAATTACTAAAATAGCGCCAATCAATTGAATTATTTATTTAGACATTCTTGTAATTTCAGCATACTATTTAGTTATTAATAGGATTATTTTTGTAATTTTATCCGTACATCTTACTTTCTCACAATTTTCCCATACAATCTAAATACAAATTTTTACTTTTCCATCATTTTCTTATAACTTTTTTTTTTCAATTTTCTTTCTCATAAATTTTTTTCTCACCAAAATCTGAAAATTCAAATAAACCATTAAGTTGCTCCTGAAATTAAATGTCCAAAAGCTTGAGGTTTATTGTCGGGAAGGAAAGGTACCTTTTATGCTTCCACTAGCTCTCGTTGAACCACTTAAAAATTTAGTTATTTCAAATTGAACAGAACTTTTGTTTGCCACATGAACCAATGAAAATCAAGAATTGGCTAATTAAATTCAAGAAGATGATAGATATGGACTTCTTCGAGTAGTCCTTGGGCTCATTTGACATGGAACGCCCAAGCTCAAGTCCCTTGGGCCCACAGTCTGTTTAGTGTTCTTACACTTTCTTAAGCCTAGTTACATGAACATCAAGCAAAGGTGCCAATTAGCACCCATTTAGCACTTAAATACACACTATCAAAAACAGTGCACGCTACCAAAGTCACATCATTATTATTATTATTATTATTTTAAAGTTGTATGGACTAAAGATTGATTTTTCTATTTAAAAATAAGAGTTTAAGTGATTTTAGAGTTTTCAGTGTTTTTAAAATAATATATCTTAAAGTTAAATTTTACTAAGTATGAGTGTTTCAAAACTTATAAAGACGAAGGTCTCTGGGAGATCCAAAATGTGCAATTTTCTCTATCGTTATGGCTTCCTAAGTTTGGGATTGACATCATTAGCCCTTTCCTTTGCTTTGCAAGTTTCTTGGCCCAGCTCGCTTAACTCGGAACTATCAATGATCAACGTAGAAGTCCATGATTAAAACGTTGCCCTTTTGTGAAACCGAAGCTGTTGATCGGTGTCTGTTGTTGGGAATCGGGATTGATTCGACGATCCCACTTTGCTGGTCAATGTGGTTCCAAGCGATGGAGACCGACATTTTGATATTCGTGTTAGCTGGTATTGGCCGCACATGATTAAGACTCATTATTTTGATTGCTACGGTGGAAATGAAAGAGCTACATTAAAGCAGGGGTGAAGAATCTCTCGGGGGTTCCGTTTTGCTTTTTCTTTTTCTTTTTCTTTTTCTTTTTGTGGATTTCCGAAAGCTAAGAGCATAATTTTTCAATGACCCCATGTGCCGTGGAAATCGGAAGCGCGTTCAAAGTGGGTGCTGAGGCAGTATCAGTGAGGCTTTTTTTTTTTTTTTTTTCTCACTGAAGGGTAGGTACTAGGTCGAGATTGCGGTCTTTCAGCCTTTTGCACTTTAGCTCATTTAAAAAAAAAAAAAAACTGAAGAGATATACATATTTATATATATACTTATACACATATAAATATGATAATTATTTTTTATTACATTAGTAAAAAAAATTGTTTAATTAAAAACTAATAATTAGATCTAGATAAGTATTATTTTAAAATATAAAATATAAATATTATATAAGATTCTTTAAATAAATTTTTCTTCTTTCTGAAATTTGTTTTATAATGCAATATAAAAAATAATTATTATATTCATATGCGTACCAATTTGTGTACGAAAGTGTGTATTTATCTTTTTCCAAAACAAAGAGCAAACATACCAAATATTGTGTATCAAATATATTTTTTTAATACCACTTGAGTTGGTAGTTTGGTAGTAATTCAGCGCGCTTTCTTCTGCAATGATTTGAATTTGAGTCTCTGCGCTATCATCCGCCTTAAATAAATGTGATTTATGTAGATGCGTAATTGTAAATTCACAACTCGTTAACACTGTAGGCAAGTGCGAAGAAAGCTCGTTGGGACCAAAGTACATGGGTAGTGAGGTCTACCCTTTAGAAGTGATTGAATGAGACACGACAAGAGTTACTCTATCCTCGACTTACAAATGTGATCACCAATATACTTATGATAAATCCTTTTTTCTTGTTCAAAAAAATATATACTTTTTTTTTTCACAAATTTCACATGATGTCAATATTTTAAATTTTAAATTAATATTTATTTATTTTTAAATTTTAATTTTGTAAAAAAAGAAAATAATATTATTTTAATATTTAGGTATATCTCTTGTTCGGTGTACCTATTCAAACTAAGAAAAAAAAAAAAAAGAAAAGGAAAGAGAGAGGAAAGTAACAATGGATTAAGACCAACGGACAAAATTGTACCGTGTAGAAATCATGTGGGTCAGTTTTGGTTACTTTACAGTTTTGTGGAATCATGTGGCTGTTTATAAAACCATAAACATTTATCAGCGGACCCGTAAGAAGAGGAATTTCCAGTCAAAAGTTATTTCATGTTAAAATGCAAGAAGACAGACTAGGAAGAATGAAGGTCCCAGGAAAGTTGAAATTGGGCAAATAACGGTGTCCATCAGGCGTTAGTGCTTTTCTGGGAAGAAGATTGCAATGAGTTAACTCTTTTCTTGGCATATAAATTAATTCCACCCTCGGCCTATTTCTCTCTTTTATTTTTCTTAAATTAGAGCTGCTTAATTATTCTTTTGGGTACATGGAAAAAACAAACGAGGTAACTTCGTTAAATCAGATGGGTTTAGTAAAAGACAGAAATAAGCCGAGGGTGGAATTAATAGCCCCTGAGGCCGGCCCACCCACTTGGAATCTATTCAGAAGCCACTCGTCTGCTTTTTCTCCTGGTATCCGTGCTGTTGTTGTGAAAAGCGAATCAGACTGATTAATCGAACATATTTAATAGGTGACTGATCAGAAGTTCAGTTTGATTTAAGGTTAATTTTAAAAAAAATTTTAGATAAGTTAAAATTAGTTAATAAGTGGTTAAAATTGATATAAATTAGATCGATTAGATTAATTTAAATTAAATTAAAAATTTATTAATTATAATTTAATTTTAAATATTATTTAAATTATAACTTAAACTTTAAATTTAATTAAAAATTTTAATTTACTCTTAAAATGTGATTGAAAATTTTAATTTAATTTTTAAAATTAAAAAAATTAATATTTAATTACTATTTATAAATATTATTTTTTTATTACTTTTAATTTATTACTTTTGTATAAATATCGATTCAAATGTTGGTTCGAATGATTCAATTAATTAAACTTTAAACTATTAATATTTTCAGTTCGATAATCGGTTCAGTTTTAACAACGTTAATCCATCTTGTGCAATTGCAATTTTGGCAAGGAGAAGATTAAGTGAGCTTATTACAAAGTTAAAAAAAAAAAAAAAACTAAGAAAAGAAAATTACTTATGAGATGATGTGAGAATCGCCAATTTTCATGCTTTTTTTTTAATGTTTGGTCGCTTTTATCAAAAATAAAACAAAAAAATATTGTAATTTTTTCATTTATCACGGACTCTTAGGCCTCTGCTTAGCAAATAAATAAAGAAGTCAGCAAAACGAACTCAAATAAAATCATATAAAATTATAAATTCGAGTACTAGTAGAAGATAAATAAATCAACAAATAAAAAATAAATATGAAAAAATAAAATCCAGTAAACGCTGTTAAAGTGTCTGGCCTCTAAATCACATACCCAATTTAAAAAAACAAAAAACCAAAAAGATCTCATCGACTGACAACTGCCAAGTCTCCTAAACGACCAAAAGGACAGCAAAGAATCCGGCGGCAATGCACCCAGTCACGGACAGTCTGTTCAAAACGGCTCCGTTCTGTGCCGGAGAAGGAGCTTCGGTAGGCGGAGCGGAGATTACGGAAGGAGTGATCGCCGGAGCCGGAGAGGACGATGAAGGTGGAGGAGATGGAGGAGACTCCACGACCGTCGGAGAAGGTGCAGCCGCTGGTGGAGTCTTCAGAGGAGAAGGAGGAGATGCCGGTGGTTTCACAGCTGAAGGAGTGGGAGAAGAGGCTCGTGGAGATATCGTCGGTGCTGCCGCCGGAGATTTCGCCGGTGACTGAGCCGCCGTGGATCCCACCAGTAATGCCATCAGCGCCAACAAAAGAACACTAGAATTTGCCATTATGGGTTTCGAGGAAGAGAGAAACAGAGAGAGATAGTGAAAGAGAGAAGCTGGTGGAGATTTGTGAGATTCTGTGAAGCGAAGAGGAGGCGAGGGGGGCTATTTATAGCCGTGTGATTTGGGGAACGAGCGATTGGTGGAGGGCCCGCACTTCTCATTTCACAACCGTCAGATTATCTAATAATCTTTCGGATCTGATTTTGATTTAGATGAAGGGTGATGACGCGGTTTTGTCTGCCAGCGAGATTTTAGGTCTGTGCTTAATGATTAAGGTACAGCTGTCCAATTAATCGTGCACGTACACGTGGGTTTGGTTTTTTCCAACCTAACCGTTGCGGCGATTTCTTATTGTTTTTTTTGCAACGGTCACAAACGGCAACCACACCATATAATACTATATTGTTTTTTTTTTTTTTTGTTTATTATTTGTTTCTTTTAACGAAAAAATGAGATCAATTTTCTATCAAAAAGATTAAAAAAAAGGAGATCAATTATATATTATTTGCTTGTTTTTTTGTTTGAACCCTATCTCCCCCAAAAATTTTGTTTTCTGTAACTAACTAAATAATTATTAGATGTTATAGTTGGAACAAAACATTGAATACAACATATGGAGAAAAAGAAAATTACCAAGAAGGTAAAATGGATGAAAAAAACATACTTGAAAGAAAGATTTTTTCTTGTTCGGATGACATCAAACTAACAACAACAATAAAAAAACTTAAATTATAAATTTGTTTAGAAATTAGATGACATAAAATTGAGGGGAAAAAACCATGTTTTGATATTTAAAAAAGGAAATAGAAACCATTATGTATATAGGATACGAGACATAAAACTTGGAGTAATATCTTATGTTCAAATCTCTTATTTCACTGAAAGTTAAATCTCAATTCT
Organism: Carallia pectinifolia; assembly: GCA_037832335.1. Classification (NCBI taxonomy): domain Eukaryota; kingdom Viridiplantae; phylum Streptophyta; class Magnoliopsida; order Malpighiales; family Rhizophoraceae; genus Carallia; species Carallia pectinifolia. The sequence goes on along the minus strand of CM075444.1, from coordinate 12,556,177 downwards.
CACCCCAATTAGACCAAAAAGGGGGCAAATATAATTTTTAAATTGAAATTATCATTATACTTTAGCATAAAGCCATTGAATTCATAATTTCAAGGACAAAGCACATGTAGTTCAAGAAAAGTGTAAAAGAAATCATAAATCTCATAAAAATATGGGTAGTGGAAACATCCCAAGCAGAAGCAATTTAGGAGAGGGGAGTTAATACCTAACTGTTCAGCTTGAAGAAGATAATAGGCAGGCGGGTAAGGTACGGAAAGATGCTATTCGTGCATAACATAACTATGAAAATTCGGTAAACTTCAGAAATTTATTGCAGCAGCTGACAAATTTTCTTTCCTTTTCTTCCCGCTTTGAGAAAATTGAAAAGTGAAGGCTGCCATAGAAACACTCCATTTCTTCTAATTTTCATTTGATTTTGGGTTAACTATAAATTTGGTTGTCAATTTTTTGGATTTTGTCAATTTAAGTTGTGTACTTTAATTTTTATCAATATTAATAGGGGTATGGCAGATGGCATCATAGTTAAGTTCTTGAGAATGAGTGATCGGAAGAGGTGTGATTTAATGGGAGTTGGACTGCTGTGTTTATTGTGATTAAGTCTGGGGTCGAAGGTATTCTAATCGTGTTGGGAAATTCTCCGATGATAAATTGAAACTCTGGTACAACTATTGGGTTGCGAAAGCGAGAAAGCAAACACCAACAAAATATAGAAAGTATAGGAAAAATAAAAATGAACACACAGATATAATTTAACTTAGAGTTTATGTTTATGGGTGAAAACAGACAAAAAATTATTATTGACAAAACAAATAAAGAAATTATAATATCTTACAAAAAAATTCACTATACTAAAAAACTTAATATGCCTAAGTAAATACTCACTCTATTTGCACAGATCTCACAACACACCAAATACACAAGAGTGCCGCTATCAAACCAAAATAAAATATCATAATAGACAAACATCTGTAACACATAAAAGATTAAGGCAAACTGTGATATCAAGAGATACTATAAAATAGTATAACTTTTCTTCTCCCCAAATACCTTATAGATATATATATCTAGTAGTCATAACTTAAAACCCAAAACTATATGTGAATGGTAGATAATCTTATACTATTAATTTTTAATATTTTATTTCTTTTGGTGGGATACAATAAATTCTTTTTCTTTCTTCCGCACTACACAAATACTTTATCCCCAGTCCATGTATACTTTGTCCCAATACCGCACAACATTTATTTTACCACTCAATTCTAATTTCACCACATAATTTGAGTTTGACCCCAATAAGTCGAAGGTTGAACGTCGATGGTGGAAGACTTTGATGAAGAGTCATAGGCCATTGTTGATGCGGTTAAGCTTGGACAGCCCTGGTACCAAAAAAGAATTAAACAAATGAAATAAAGTTGGCTACAGTTTCATTGATACAATAGCAAAACCTTACAGGCGTACAAGCATTGTGCAGTTGAAGAGGATGTATGAAAAGGATAGGAACTCCACGGATAAGCGACAAGTAAAATACAAAAATCAAATACAGAGTATTATCCAATACATAGTTCCTACTTTATTTGTAACGTTAGCTGCTGAACTTGCACCCTAGTGAAATTGTAAACTTGGAGTTTGGAATATAGTGCGATTTCTTATGTCGATTTGTTATAAATGGAATTCAGGGAACCTTGATCTCAGCCCAGCTAGAATTGTGAGTTCTCGGGTCCAATTGGATTAAGATTTTAGCTCCAATTTTGATTTGATCTAGTTCCATTTAGTCCTTCATACTTATTTTTAACAAATCTCCCACTCATATCATGGGAACATTACAGGAATGATTATAGGAGTTTGTTTTAGACAATAAATTAACAAATCTCGTGACTTTAGGATATTATTCATAAACTTAATTATTTTGGAAAAGATCTCAGGATTTTTGTTTGGGAAATAATTTGACAAATCTCGAGAAATATCACTCATAAACATAATCATTTTAGGAATGGTTTTGAGAGTATGGTTTAGGAAATAATTCGATAAAATCTCTTAAATTGAGGACATCGTTCATAAACTAAATGTATTTAGGAATATTTTAAAAAATCTCCAAAATTCATTATATTATCCATAATCATAATCATTTTAGGAATGATTTATGTGTGAAGAGCAATAAAATTGTAAAGAATTCAATGTCATGTTGGTCAACAATCGCTATATTCATTGATTAAAAAGGAAATCTTTCTTTTGTAGATAAATTTCGTAGACTCAAATCTTGCTTATTAAAATTGCTTTTATATATTAATCACGGTTAAATGTTCCAAAAAAAAAAAATTCACAGTTAAATATTTGTTACGGCAAATGACTCTCAAATCACGGTCAAATTTAGTCTTCAGTGCTTTGGTAGGGTTCCTGCCGATTTGATTCTTTTCAGTGCTCACTTCAGAAAAATTTCGGACCACAACCTTCAACTATTACTATTATTATTTTTTGAACAATTATTAATTTTTTGTGCTAACAATTATTCTTTAACATACGAAGAAATTATTCACAAAAGAGAAACAAAAATACGAAGGCCTTAGAGATGGCCTGTACGGTGGGCCTAACAAGATCGCAAAGGTCCAAGACGAGCAAGGCAAGGCACTAACCAATACTGTTCGACATTTAAAATATACATGGTTTCGTAACTAAAAGAGTGAAACCAATCACATTGTTGTTAACACGTTGGTTTAGTCAACTTGAGGATTTGAACCAGGTTTATAAGAAAAAATAAAATTTCAAAAATATCGATAGCAAAAATTTTAAGAAATTTACATAAGCAACATAAATAAGGTGATTGTGTTTTTTTTAGAGTGGTTTACCTCTTTATAAAATAAAATTTGAGGAATTACTATTAATGGGTGGCGGTCGGTTTAGTTTTTTCCCATTTTTGAATTTTTTTTTTTAAATGCAACGAAACTATTGATGGGGTTTGCTTAAATTGGAAATCATAACTAATCTGTTTTTGACAGTTTCCATTTGATATTAGTCAGCTTAATTCAACAAAACGGATCTGGTGATTTCACGTACACTCTTTGTCTACGTAGAGTGATAGACACAATCTTAATCGTGTTTGTGTCGTGGCCTTGACCTGTTCTAGAAAGATTATACTTTAGATGGGCATGGTCACTGGCCCTTTTTTTTATTTCATTTTTTACTATCGCCAATCACCATGCAATTAATAGCAAATGAGGAGAGGGAGTGGCAAGGAATTATAGCCAATCAGCATACCTTGTCTCTAGCGTCACCCGGCATGGAATCGTTGAGTGCTTATAATTTGTAGCTTTGTTCTTGGGGCATTCAGCTTTCTTTCATCCCTCAGCTTCTCCTGTACGATAATTTGACTTTTTTTGAATAGGAATTAATTTCTTACCTAAATTGAATATCTATATAAAAAAAAAAGAAGTCTTTTTTAATTTGTATCCTAATTACCTGTTTAGCAGGTTATTGGTTTTTTAAAATTTTTATATCCAACTATTACAACATACCACGTAAAATTTAATTACAATAATTTAGTAAGTATGAGTGCAAAAATTTTTATTTCCTGCACCATAATTTTGCCCTGATAATTTGAAGAGGTGTTTGTTTCACCATTTTTCACTTGGGAATGAGAATGAGAATGAGAATGAATGATTCTCATTCTTAATGTTTGCTTGGAAAAATTTTTATTCTCATTTCCTTAATTTTAGGAATGAGATTCCCTGTGTATAAAAATCACCATACTCATCTTTAGGTAGTTAATCATTGTCATGCTCACATCTTCTTTCTCTCTTTACAACAATATTTTATAATAAAATAATACAAATAAATTGTAGAAAATAATGATGATAATTAACGATGATCATAAATGTTTGTATATTATAATAAAATTAAATATTTCAAAAATTAAGATAATAATTAAAATATAAATATTATTATTATTGTTATTATATATATATATTTTTTTTCATAATAGTAATAATTAATAATAAATAATAAAAGTGTTCAAATAACAATTTCAATAATTATTTATTTATTCTTCCTCAAATAGAAATAATTATTTATTTATTGATAATAAAATATTTTTTAATCTCTACAATATCATTTCCATTATATTAACTATACTTCATATTTAATAATATATTATTATTATTATTATTATTATTACTATTATTATTAAATTTCATTTTTATGGTTATTTAATTTTTTTAATTTGAAATTATATTAAAATCAGTATTTTATCATTTTTAATTTGATATTTAATTCTAATAAAATTTCTCTTATTTTCTCACTAAATAAATATTATTAATATTTCACGTTGAGTCCGATTTCAAACTGAAATAAATAATTATAAACAATTTTGATTCTAATTCATAAATAAACCAATTATGTTATAAAATAAATTATTTTATATTTAATTTTACTTCATTTTAATTTTAATTCTAATTTCTATTTCAGATTATAAATCAAACGTGCCCTAAATTTAATTATGCCAAAATTCTCAACAAACTGTTTAAAGCTCCATGCATTGAGAGACGGCAACTTCACTTGACACGTGAAACTCAACCATTCACTTTAATTATGCGTACCAGCATCTCGAAATTCACGTGCCAGCAATTCCGTAGCTGTTGAGTGTTAAGGGTAATGGACAACCGACCAAGGAAGCCCTCTAGTGTCCTTGATTTTGGGTGTGAGGAAGCCATTTAAAATAGTCATGAAATAATTATATAAATGTGTTTAATTTTTTAATAAATTATAAAAATTTATTTTTAAAATTTTAAATATATTTAATATTATTTAATATTTTTTAATATTACTTTAAACTTTTTATTTAAATATTTTCTACAAAATTTATTTCTTTTGCTAAAAAATAAACTTTTTACTACATAAGACTACTCTATAACTATTTTATATCTCCTAATTTTTCCCTTTATTTATTATAATTGTCAAGAAACTATTTAAAGGTTAAAACTAAATTTAATTATATTATCAGAGCTTGATTTATAAATAAATAGTCTTGTGTAAGAATTAAGTTGTCTTTATATTTAATTATGAATTTTTATAATTATGGTGTATATGTCTTTTGTTTATATTTTTAATCTCAACCATCAATCCGTGTGGTTTAGTAGTAAGAGGTTTTATCGTGTCTTTGCAAACTTATGAGTTCGAACCCTATTATGATCTGTCGGTGGGACTAAACGTACATTATACATTTCGGGTTCACGAACAACCTGACGGTAACTCTTACTGGACCTGTCGTGGTTTATTCCCTTTGCAAGTCCAAACATAAAGGTCTGTATCTTACCTCAAGTTAGTCAGGCACAATCCTTCCTGATGAGTTTATAGGACTCCAACTTTATTTACCCATTTTCGCAAACAAGTATATTTTTAGTCTTAATGGGAGGATATTAAATGATGTATAATCTATTACACAGTATGACTCAATAGTTCAAACTTTTAGATTAAATGGTATTTTTACAATAGCCACACACAAGTAACTCTTAATGTTCCCGGCCAAACTAATTTAGCTGCTACAAAATCTCATATTTATGTTAAGTGAGAATTAAAAAGAACTTGTCCTTTTGCAACATTTTTAGAATTGTCTACAGTATTTATAAACTTGTAATTCTTTTTTTCGTCAATTATTAACAAACTAACTACAAATTATAAAGTGTTATGAGAAAAAATAAACACTCTATGCCTGGATCGATACAGACACGACCATGGATCAAGTTAATTAACTCCCTCGGATTCCTAAGGAAATTTCCCAAGCCAAGACGATTGTAGTATCCTACGCCACAGAGCTTTGCTGCTTGTTAACGAAATGTGAAGGACGAGGAAACGGCACGAGGCCGATATTGATTGGGGTGTTATATTTCCAAGGAAACTATTTCCAGCAGCCGTAGTCTCCAGAAATCTTGCAGCTCGGGTTGCGTGTCCCTCCTTGCTAATGCCACATGGCAGCACTTTTTTTTTAGTTTTAGTTTGGTCTCACGCTCCCTCTAATTTTATTTAGGAAAATATTTTTTTTAAAATATTTATAAACATTTATATGTTAATTTTATTTTTTTTAATTTTTCAATTAAATTTTATACTTTTCAAATCTTACACAATTGAATCTTTTCAGTTAATGGCCGTCAGTTACATCGTTTAAACTGTACTTTGACCAAACGAATATAAATAAATAAAAAAGTATAAATACCATATCTTTCCTATTTTTTCGTTTCAGCATTTTAAAAAGTAATTAAAATACAGTAACTAAGGCGTTGTTAATTTACTTCTATTTGGTCAAAATACTATTCAAACAATTTGACTGATGCCCATCGACAGAAAAGATTCCATTGTAAAAGATTTGAAATGTATAAGACTGAATTAAAAAAATTAAAACGCTTAGAATTCAATTACAAAAATTCATAGATGTTTAAAACTAAAATTGATGTTTTCCCATTTTACCAAAAACATTCAGCTTATGACTGGATAAGAGGAACATTTGTTGTGGTAAAAAGAAAAAAAATAAACTATGATAATTCACTTTTGTTTTAGTATTTTAAAAAATAATTAAAATACAGTAATTAAGATTTTTTTAATTCACTCTAGTTTAGCCAAGTCGGATCTAAACAATTTGACTAATGACTATTAACAGAAATGACTCAATTGTAAATGATTTAAATATATATGACTCAATTAAAAAAATTGAAATATTTAGAATTTAATTGTAAAAATTCATAAACATTTAGGACTAAAATTGATGTTTTTCATTTTACCTGTAACATTCAGCTCATTATTGGACAAGTGGAACATTTGTTATGGCCATACTTAATTTAAGCAAAACAATTTTACATTTTTCTAATGCATAATACAATAATATTAATTAAGAATAATGATATATATTATCAAAATTGTGTCATAAAATATCCTAAAACTCACAATTATGGAAAACAATCAATAACTTTTTCTTTTCTTGGTTTAATGATGTTAAAAAAAATTGATGATTATTTTCATAATTATAAGTTTTTAGATATTTTATGACATGGTTTTGGTAATATATATAATTACTCATTAACTAATTAAACATAGTTTTATTTTTTTTGGAAAAAAATAGTGAGGTTTTACATTATTTCGTTAGATCCTGTGGTACAAGAGTCTTATGTATGATTAATCAATTATTTTATAAGATTAATCAAGAACGTTAATATTTTATCATTCATAGTTAAAAAAATGTTTAAATGAATTGAACAAAACAAATCTGGATTGTTTTTATATCCTTTTTTTTTTTTTTTTTGATGTAATGAGCAATATAAACCAAAGGAAACAATACAAAATTAGACTAAAAATAGACAATTAAAAAATTCATATTATCTTGTTCCTTTTCATTTAATTTTTTCAAATACTCGATTAATCATACATATATAAGTTAAAAAAAAAAAAACTCTAAGCACGTGCTGCAAAATGGCAACAATATATATACAACTTGGATGTTTTGGTTGGAATATGATGTCAGAATATATTATTATAGTATTACAGAGGTTTCCGAAATTCCAACAAAGTGTTGGATGAATCTACCAGCAATTGGCGACAATATGCATGACAAATCTACTCAAAGCAAAATCATCAACCAAACAACTTGACAGGTAAAATACATTTTCATAAACTCCAAAGATGGACTTTGTTCCAACACCCACTATTGTTGGCAGAGCACGTAGGGACGCTGCACTAGATTTTGGGGTTGCATCTATTTGGATTTTAATTTGTTGACGATGATGTCAATCTTCTCACCCACCCGTTCTTCATCATCAAAACAAAGCTTTACATTTTATTATGTTTTTGGCGTTTTGTAAACATACAAATTATCACCCATTTTGGTATTAATGACCTATTTTTTCAGGATGGTTTAGTGAGTATATATATATATATATATAAAAGTGTCAAAGTTAATTTTCTAACTATAGGAACGAGGATTTGGAAGAGATGAGATCGTATTCCTGACTTCCTCTCTAACATAATATTAATAAACTAATTGTTTTATACATATAATCCCAAGTGAATATTAGATTTATATTTTTCTTTACTTCATTCCATTTTTTTTTAAAAAAAAATTCTTCCTGAATTTTTATGTGAACTTGGCAATCTTCCCGTTTATATATTATATATACAAAAACCAACTGAAGGAATTCATGAGAATTTTTTCTCCTACAGCTCCATATTTGAAATTAATTAATATACTAAATTACTACTTATAAGATTAAGTAACGCATTCTCATAGTTTTTGGACACAGGATAATTACAAACGTTAAAAGTTACATGGGACGATAGAGAAAGGCTTAAACCTAAATTAATACAAAAAAGAAAGGATATGAATCCTCTCTAACCTACTATTTTCGGTGGTGGCTTGTGGAAGTCATTTGGTATTTATCAACGATATAATTGTTCTTATGAGACTCTTGTACGTTTGTGGATTTCTGTAGTTGTTGGGGGAGGATTGTAGAGAAGCAAACCCATTATGATAATCTTTTTTTGAAACTCGTGAAAGAAGGATTTCGTTAAAATGCGCCATGTACACAAAAGTCTTTCGAGAGATTGGGGAGGGTTCCTCACCCAATCAAGGGGACAGGAACTAATTCGCATTGCCTTAGCAACCCATTATGATAATCAGAAAATCATAGGATTCATAGCGTAGTCTTGCTATGATAAATGTTGGTTTCTTTGGAAGCTCATGGCTTGCTCTATGTCAGAAAATCTCGACTTTGTTGATTTTTATTGTATATCGCCCAGCTCCACATGGCTTTTTGTTAAAAAAATAGGTTAGGAATGGTATGCTATAAACTTGTTAAAACAAATTACATAGGATTATCGTACAAAATAAACTGAGTTATTTACAATGAATTTTTTAAAGAACAAACCCCCCCTCTCACCAGTTTAGTAAGAATGATTAGACTATTTATAATTCTATAAAATAAATATAAATTTAACTCTATAATTTAATTTTACAAGAATTCAAACTCATATCTTTTATATAATAATGAACTCCTTAACCAATCCGACCACGCTCATGTCAAGAGTGACAATTTGCGACATATCTTCTTCGTAGGGTTGTGGACTAACTGCAGGTCCAAAAATAATAAAATTATTGATGGTTAATGTGTCTTTGGACTGTACTACTTGTGAATTATAGGTGGCTAGAAGTGGATTTAAAAGGCAGCCTCATATGACAGCTCATATAGTAGCGGACGGTCTATTGGTGCCCGAATTACTAGGGACGACTTTAGGACATTATTTTTTAATAAAAAAAATTATAGTAAATACTTAATTATTAATTTACATATTAATATTTGAGTAATTTTTAAAATCTTGTTTAATTATTTTAAAAAAATAAATTTATAATTTAAGTATTAGTAAGATCGACGATGACTCTGATACTAGAGACTATAATAATTATTAAACTATACACCAAATATTATGTATCACTTCTTATATCTAATTACCATTCAACTTATGTTAGAAAAAAATATGAGTACATGAATTTAAATTTAAATAATTAACATAAAAATATATTAATTTACCACTAAATCATTGTATCAAATAGTTGACACTTATGACATTGGATCTTTGAATTCTTCGTTGATATTGTTTTTTGCTCCAACATAGCTATTTTTTTTTTTTAATCATCGAGAGAAAAGAAGTCTAAAAGGGTTTAAAGTGAGCTTGGATGACAAAATTCTAGTGCATTTAATTAAGAGTAGGTTAAAAGCTGTTCATTTGATCTAAAGATGCAGATGTTAGCTAGCACCCTCTATGGGTTTTTTTTATTTTGGATCATAGAGAATTACTATATAGATTATGTAATTGTTTACTTATTCATCTGTTAATAGAGATAATTTTTATCATTTAAATTAATAATTTAGTAATAATTTGACGTATTTTTTTTACGTCTGACTCAAATTTGAATTTTAGTGTCAGTATTAAAGACAACACATGCCTTCCGACCTATTGAGTTGTGACGTGATACTAATTTTAAATTTGTTAATATCGTAGTCAATTTGAGAGAGTTATACTTGAGTTTAGTAATGTTTGAGTAGTCAATTTGTTCCTTTTAAATTAGTTGAATGAAGTATTATAATAGTTCAAATACCGACCTTAACTCAAAAATTTTAGAACTAATGTATCTATAATAAATTTTTTTAATAATAACAAAAAAAAGACAAATTTTTGTCTTAAAGAGAATTGAAAGCGAGGACAACCTTTTTTATTTTTTGAATTAATAAGAGACGACGGCTTTTGCATTGCACCCACTTGCCAAACAAGCGAAAACTTTCAAGAGAAGGGATCATTGCATTCGTTCACTTTTAAAAGGTTTTTTTTCTTAAATTTGTTTTTTGAAACAGAAAAACTCAATGACCATAAGTTTTAGTGGTTGTAAGTAGTTATTAATATATGATATAAGAGATAAAATATATGATATAATAAAAAAATTATAAAAATATTATATGATATATTAAAAAAAATTATATAATTGGAGTGAATATTTATAGAAAAAATTTTAATTTTTAATGATTGTTCACACAGTTACAACATAACAAAGAGAATTATACGACCCGTGTGAGCATTTATTAAGAATCACAATTTTTTTTATGAATGTTCGCACAAATCATATAATTTTTTTGACATATCGTGTAATTTTTTTATAATTTTTTTATTATGTTATATATGTCATTTTTTTTTTACTGTATACTAATAGTTATTTACAGCCACCGAATTTATAGTTACGTAATCATTCTCTTTTTAAAATAAGGAGGCACATAAAGTTGTTATATGCCCATACTTTATTATTTTAAATTTAGTATATATTTTATAATATAACAATGACCTCCCACTGTTAATCTTGTGTCGGTCTGTAGACTTTTCTTAATAACTGCACCAAAAAAATAAACTTTTCTTAATAAACAAGTAAAAGTGTAAAGTCAAGTTGGATTTCCTTCTGCAAGGTGCTACACAAGAAACAGCAGAGTGGCTATTAGTCATCAATCAACCTCGTAAAGCCGTACACTGTACACTGCACTGCATGTCTAGAGATAGAGAGAGAGAGAGAGAGAGAGTCTTGCGCTGGAAAGGAATGCTTCTTTGGGGTTTCCCTTGATGATTTCTAGGGTTTCGATTCTCACTATTTTACCATGACCCCTTCCCCTTACTACGCAGCGCCCACGCGCCACCGCGACGACCACCACTCCTACAGGTTCCGCCCACACGACCAGCAGCACCGGCGCCAGCAACATCAGCGGCTTCAGTACCAGCAAGTCCGTCAATTTATAGTCAAACTCCTCCCAGGCTCCCCCAACCACCGAACCGGTCGTAACCCCTCGGTCGAGGCCGTCGTTTCTCAATGCGAACCGAAGCCCAGCAGGTCCTCCATCAGCCCCGCGGAAAAGGTCATGGCGGGCCTCGTCTTCCGCGACCGAGCCGACGCGCTGAACGCCTTCGTTTTCCTCTGGGAGCGACGGCTCGCCGGGGACCATCTGTTCGTCCCGGCGGTTGATGCTGCTGCTGGCTTCAGTGAAGATGCGGACGAGAGACTGAAAATTCTGTTTCGATTGCATGTGGAGAAGCTTCTGGAATCCGAGCCCGTGAAGAAATTGGAGAGAGAGTTGCAGAATTTGGGTGATGAGATTAATAAATGTGACGTAAAGAAGCCGAAGAGTCTTCAGGTGTTTAGCCAAATTAAGGACAAGGAAAAGAGGTTGAGGGCAGATATGAACGGGATTGTTAGGAGGAGCGAAGAGTTCAGGAGTGGAATGAAGTGTGTGATGGATTATCTTGAAGGGAAGGAGATTGAGGAGTTGGGGGTTTTGAGGTTTGGAACTGGTAGAGGTTTTAATTGGGGTAGGTTGCATTCTCTGATATTGAGGGAAGCTAGGCGGCTCGAAGACAGGTTGCCCTTATATGGTTTTAGGAGGGAGATTTTGCAGGCAATGCATTCTCAGCAGGTATTCTTTTTTGGTGAATTTGAAGTGGGAAAACTTTGCTTTTATGGGCCCCATAAAGGCCCAATATTTTCTTTAATTCGAGCTGTTTGATAACGTGAATGTATTCATATGTTCTTATTTTTCTCCTGGTGTTTTATCATGAATTGATGGTTTTTACGCATCTTACTTCTATGTGTGGATTTGAATGGTTGGAGTTTCATATATAATGCACATTGAGATGGTTAATGAATTGAAAGCTGACAATATTGAAATGTCACCAGTGGATTTGGTTTCTGAATTAATAATTTGTTGATAGCATTATGTGGTAAAAAAAATTTCAGGGGTCCTCATCCGTCTGGTCTTTTGAAATCCTATGTGGTTTACATCCTTTTTATTTCAGTTAGGCACTTTAGCACATAGAAATGGATGAATTGAAGGTGATTATTTGAATAAGTTCAATATTTCTTGTCTATTAGCTCATAAGCTCTGCAACTTTGGAAAAAAGAGCACCTAGCAATTGTAGTTTAGTTAACCTTTTGTGTATTTTCTGATGAAGGCCCGTCTTCTTGAGTACTTGAAGGTATCTGAATTTGTTCCGTAACTATAGTTTTTGTGTCCTTGTTACACTTATAAAAAGGACGTCCCTAAGACTCCGATACTGTGGGTTCTGGAGAGGGTCAAATTCATGTAGCCTTCCTCCTGTTTTTATATGGAGGTAGTTTTTGTGTCCCTGTTACACTTATAAAGAGGACGTCCCTGAGACTCTGATACTGTGGGTTTTGGAGAGGGTCAAATTCATATAGCCTTCGTCCTGTTTTTATATGGAGGTTGGTTTCCCTGTTTTTACCCTTATAAATAAATAAATAAATTCATTTCTGCTTTTCTTTTTTATTATAAATTTTGAACTGTGTTGCATATCTTTGTTGGGACAGCGTGGAATGACCCTCAATCTAGGTTCTATATGTTGAACCAGGCGTGACTTGTGAATAATATCTTGTTTGTTCTGGACGAATATGAAGAATTCTTATATGATTCGTAGATTTTTGGTCATTTTTTCCTTTTCTCACAGGTAATGGTTTTGATTGGAGAGACAGGTTCAGGGAAAAGTACACAGTTGGTACAATTTCTTGTTGATTCAGGTGTTGCTACTGGTGGCTCAATTTTGTGTACCCAGCCACGTAAAATCGCTGCAATATCCTTGGCAAAAAGAGTTGGAGAAGAAAGTAGCGGATGCTATGAAGATAATTCAATAGCTTGCTATCCAACGTTTTCGTCTTTCCAGTTGTTTGATTCTAAGGTAATATACATGACCGATCACTGCCTGTTGCAGCACCTCATGAAAGATAAGACTTTGTCTGGAGTTTCATTCATTATCATTGATGAGGCCCATGAAAGAAGCCTGAATACTGATCTTCTGCTGGCATTGATTAAAGATTTACTCATCCAGAGGCATGACCTGAAGCTTGTTGTAATGTCTGCAACAGTGAATGCAAGCAAATTGTCAGAGTACTTTTTTGGTTGTCTGACCTTTCATGTGTCAGGTAGAAGCTTTCCTGTTGAAATCAAATACGTTCCTCATACACCCCGAGCTTCTGATCCCTTAGCCAGCTCCAATCATGTTGCTCCATTTGTTGTTGATGTTGTTAAGATGGTGAAGGAGATCCATGCTACAGAGGACGAAGGGGCAATACTTGCCTTTCTGACTTCTCAGGTGGAAGTGGAATGGGCTTGTGAAAATTTTCAGTCTTCATCTGCAATTGCATTTCCATTGCATGGAAAGCTTTCCCATGAAGATCAGTCTCGTGTTTTCCAGAATTACCAGGGGAAGAGAAAAATTATATTTTCTACGAACTTAGCCGAGACATCCTTGACAATTGCAGGGGTGAAGTTTGTGGTTGATTCTGGTATGGTTAAAGAGAGCAGGTTTGAGCCGACTACTGGTATAAATGTCCTCAGAGTTTCCCAGATTAGCCAGAGTTCTGCTAATCAAAGAGCTGGTCGTGCTGGTCGAACAGGACCTGGGAAGTGTTTTCGGCTATACTCAGAATCTGATTATCAGTCAATGGACTTATATCAGGAACCTGAAATTTGTAAAGTTCACCTCGGTATTGCAGTTTTGAGGATTCTTGCCTTGGGCATTCAGAATGTACAGGGATTTGATTTTATTGATGCACCTAGTCCCAAAGCAATTGATATGGCGATAAAAAATCTGGTGCAGTTAGGAGCTGTTTGCCGCAAAAGTGATGTTCTGGAATTGACTTATGATGGGCATTACATGGTTAAGTTGGGTATTGAGCCTCGACTTGGGAAAATAATTCTTGAAAGCTTCCGTCAAGGTTTGCGTAAAGAAGGAGTCATCCTTGCGTCTGTTATGGCAAATGCCAGCACCATATTTTGCAGGTTTGGCACTGATGATGATAAATTGAGGCGTGATGGTCTTAAGGTGCGATTCTGTCATCAAGACGGAGATCTTTTCACTTTGCTCTCAGTTTATAGGGAATGGGAGACTATGCCTCCAGATTGTAGAAATAAATGGTGTTGGGACAATAGCATTAATGCAAAAGCAATGCGAAGATGCAGGGACACTGTGCTGGAATTGGAGAATTGTTTAAAGAATGAACTCAACATAATTATTCCTACTTACTGGCTTTGGGATCCTCATGCTGTCACTGACCATGATAGAAGGATGAAGATGATTATACTTTCTTCATTAGCCGATAATGTAGCCATGTACACTGGATATGATCGCCTAGGCTATCAGGTGGTTTCAAGTGGGGAGGATGTTCAACTTCATCCCTCTTGTTCGTTACTAGTGTATAATCAGAAGCCGAATTGGGTTGTCTTTGCTGAACTCCTGTCTATATCAACTCAATATTTAGTATGTGTTAGTGCTGTTGACTTTGATACGCTATCTGCTCTTTCTCCTTCTTTATTTGACATATCAGAGGTGGAGAGTAGAAAATTGCAGTTGAGGGTCATAAAGGGATTTGGATGTACTGTTTTGAAGAGGTTCTGTGGAAAGTCAAATAATCACTTGCTTTCTCTTCTTTCTCGCATACAAACTAATTTCTCGGATGAACGCATTGGTATTGAAGTCAATGTGAATGATAATGAGATTCACTTATTTGCACCTTCAGAACTCATGGAAAGCATTTATGGCATTGTTAATGATGCATTGCAATATGAAAGTAAGTGGTTAAGCACTGAATGCATGGAGAAGTGCCTTTATCGTGGTGGAAGAGCTGGTTCTTCTCCCCCTATTGCACTTTTTGGTTCTGGTGCAGAAGTTAAGCATCTGGAGTTGGAAAACAGATATTTGAGTGTGGATGTGACCCTATCAAATGCAAGTGCCCCAGATGACAAGGAACTGTTGGCCTTCTTTGAGAAATCAGTCTCTGGAGTGTGTGGTTTTCATAAATATGCAGCGGTTGGAATTGACAATGATGATAAAGAAAAATGGGGCAGGTTGACATTTCTTACTCATGAGGCAGCTAGAAGAGCTTTAGATTTTAATGGAGATGATTTGTCTGGCTCTATTCTTCAGTTGACCCCTGCCTGGCCAACCGTTGGAGTTAATAAGAGATTATCATCATTTGCTGCAGTAAAAGCCAAACTCATTTGGCCCCGCAGGTGCAGCAAGGGATATGCAATTGCCAGATGTGAAAGGGGTGATGCCGAGTTTGTTGTCAGGGATTGCTGCAATCAACTGATTGGTGGGAGGTTAATTCAATGTGAGCTCAGTACAAAGGATGTGAATTGTGTTGTCATTAAAGGATTGGATAGAGAAATTTCTGAACAAGAAATTCTTCAAACTCTGCAGATGGCCACAAGAAGGAGAATTTTGGATCTCTTCCTTATAAGAGGGGATGCTGTAAATGGTCTTCCTATGGCTGCTTGTGAGGAAGTAATTCTTAAGGAAATTGCTCCTTTCATGCCTGACCAAGGCCCCTTGAGTGATCATTGCCATGTTCAAGTCTTTCCACCTGAGCCAAAGGATAGTTTCATGAAGGCATGGCTCACTTTTGATGGTAAACTACATTTGGAGGCGGCAAAGGCTCTGCAACATATTCAAGGGAAAATACTTTCTGGTTATCTTTCCTGGCAGAAGATGCAGTGCCAGCAGGTGTTCCATACATCTGTATCATGCCCTGCTCCTGTCTATCTTTTCATTGAGAAGGAGTTGAATTGTTTACTCAAAAGCATTAAGCGTCGACCTGGTAATTTCTTTAGCAGTGGATGCTTTCTATATATGATGCTGATGTTCTACCCGTCCCTGATATGCAAATTATTTTTGTTGTCCTCATGATTTTGTCTATTAACTAAGTGCCTTAGTTGTTTTGCAATGAAATATGTCATTATTAAATTTAAGTTATGACTAATTTGTCCAGGTCTTTTCTTTATTTGTGACTCTTTTGTTTAATGATGAGTGTGAGATGGTTGGTCTCTTGTAATTTTGGTCATGGTTTCTTGGTTATAGAAACAACCTCATTGAAAAATGTGGAAAGAATGCTGCGTATACCCTCCCTCCCCAATCCCGGCAACGTGGGGAGCCCTGTGGAATTGGGGACACTTATTTATGTTTTATTTTCTCTAGTCTAATGAGGAAGCTTTTTTGTGTAGAAGTGTGCCCAGTTATGTTGTTTAATAATCAAGTTTTCCCTATTAGTCTTTTGCAATTGTG
The DNA here is from genome assembly GCA_037832335.1 of Carallia pectinifolia. NCBI lineage: Eukaryota > Viridiplantae > Streptophyta > Magnoliopsida > Malpighiales > Rhizophoraceae > Carallia > Carallia pectinifolia. The sequence continues at coordinate 12,539,539 of CM075444.1, read as the reverse complement.
TTCCTTGGTCTTTCTTTGAGAACAGAGCAATTTTGAATGCAATGACATGATATGCTTCATAAAATCTATTAGACAATGATATCATATTTACCGAATGTTGAGTCTAATTGTGAAGAATGGGTTGCTTGCAACTGTGAGTGTTTCTCATTTTAGCCCACAGTGGTTGTTTTGTCATGACAAAAAAGGGCCTTTTGATTTCACAATGGGGATTGAAATTCATGGAGCAGGCTTCTGAAGTGCTAGATGCAGAGATGAATGTTGTAGCTAGTGGCATTTTCCTGATCTGATTGATGATTTTGTGATTTGGCATAGATTCTTGGGCATGGGTCAATCTTTATTTAGTACTGACAAGCTTATTTGTTCAGGTGTGGTTTGCAATTTAGAGCGTAACGAAAATGGCTCTTATAGAGTGAAGATATGTGCTAATGCAACGAAGACTGTGGCAGAATTGAGGAGGCCGCTAGAGAAGTTAATGAATGGAAAGACCATTCATCATAGTAGCCTCACCCCGTCAGTTGTTCAGCTTGTCATCTCTAGAGACGGCATTAAGCTCATGAAATCACTGCAGCAGGAGTTGGGAATTTACATTCTGTTTGATCGTCAGAGCCAGGGTATTAGAATCTTTGGTCCAGAGAACAAAGTTGCTCTTGCTGAACAGAAGTTAATCAAATCCCTTTTAGCCCTCCATGATACGAGTCAAACAGATATCCGCCTTCGAGGTGGAACCATGCCAAATGATTTTATGAAAAAGGTGGTTGGGAAATATGGATCTGACCTACATGGGCTTAAAGCAATGTTTCCTGAGGCTGAGCTAGTTCTCAATACACGCCGCCATTCAATCTCCTTTAGAGGAAACAAGGAATTGAGGCTGAGAGTGGAGGAGATGTTACTCGACTTTGCTCGGTCTCTTAGTAGTGCTGGGCATATTGAGCAACCTGAAGATGAAGCTGGTTCCTGCCCTATATGCTTATGTGAAGTTGAGGACGGTTACCAGCTCGAGGGTTGTGCACATAAATTCTGCAGGCAATGCCTAGTTGACCAGTTAGAGTCAGCAATAAGAGGGCGTGATTGTTTCCCTCTACGTTGCATGCGTGAGGGCTGTGGCGCGCTGATTTGGCTTACTGACTTGAAGTCGCTTCTACCCTGCAACAAATTAGAGGAGCTCTTCAGGGCCTCGTTGACAGCATTTGTTGCATCTAGTGGTGGCACTTACAGGTTTTGTCCCTCTCCTGATTGCCCCTCGGTTTACAAGGTGGCACAAAATGGGGCGGTTAGTGACCCATTTGTATGTGGAGCTTGCCTTGCTGAAACATGTACGAAGTGTCACTTGGAGTATCACCCCTATGTTTCTTGTGAAAAATACCAGGAATTTAAGGAGGACCCTGATATGTCGTTGAAGGAATGGCGCAAGGGGAAAGACCACGTCAAGTGCTGCCCTGTTTGTGGGTACACCATTGAGAAGGTCGATGGTTGTAATCATGTTGAATGCAGGTGCGGAAAACACATATGCTGGGTCTGCTCAGAATTCTTCGGCAGCAGTGACGATTGCTATGGACATTTGAGGTCTATACATCTTGCTATTGTATGACATTATAATAATCATACGGCTGTTATAACCTCCTCGTCTATATGTTGATATGTAATTTTCTTCTGGTATATATATACACATATAAGTGGGTCTAAGAGCGTCCATGTATATCTGTGTATATCGCTGTCAAACTCTAATAATTACTGTGGGGAATTAGTTAGGATGTTAGTCCAGTTTTTAGTTTTCCAGTTGGCACTTCTCATAGCATCTCTGAGTGGTAGATATCCTGGTCCAGTTTTCCAGTTGGTATTTTTCAGAGCATCGCTGAGTGTTAGGTATCCTGGTCCATAGAGGACTTGATATCATAGTTCAGTCTAACTGGATTAGAATCGCCAAAAGGCGACCTTCATTGTAGATCCTCTCCTGCTAATTCTTACTATAAGCAAACCTTCTTGTTTGTTTGCCTACCTTTAATGCCTGATTCAGAGTTAATCCAATGGTGTTGGTTGTCAAGGGAAACTATGATGGACGATTGTTCTTATAAAAATTCACAATTCAAAGAACAAGAAAGGCATGCATGTCTCTTCCTAGCCGGGGAGATCAAAAGAGAGGAAGAACAGCCTTCACTCCTTGTTACAGATTATTGTGAAGGGCGAGTCTTAACGTAGCGTTGAGATTATATTGACTAACATGAACATCTTCTCTCTATCACTTTCCTTCGGATTTTCGTGGTACAAGCTTTTCTATGACAGGTTCAACCATCTTCTCCAAATCATCAAAGTCGTGCTTCAAGTCATCAACCTGCAATTCATCGAAGATGAAAGTTTGCTGACGCAAGTTACGATCCTTTTGGATACCATTATTTGATCGATTATAACTTAAAGAGGAGTTGGTGTCTGTAATGAATGCAATTAACCTTGTGAATGAAATCTTTTGCAACTTGAGCATCATGAGCAGCCTCTTTTGAAATGCGCTCTGCAACCAAAGCTGCCTCCTGCAGTTTGCCATGTTCAGGTAGATTTTCTGCTACATCTGCTGAGACCTTCTCTGCCACCGTTGCCACCTTTTCTACTACCTCTGCTACCATTTCAGCCCCATCAACAACAATTTCTACCTCTCCTGAAATTATCCAATTTGCTTGAGATTATGCCTTTTCTTTTCTCGTTCTTTCTTTTGAGGAAAGATTCCGGTACGCAAATAGTATCATTTAAGATTCAGAGTGAAAATAAGAGAAAAGCAAACATTGATTAAGAAATTAATAATGTTCAATAAGCCACAATATCTTGGCATCAACAATGTACCTTCTATCATTTTCAGTTGCTCCCACTTGTGCTTCCAGAAGGGTAGCAAGACAGATAGTAAAGATCCCAGCGCCCATCTTGCCCTGCAGGGCGTGGTTATATGAGTGTTTTTTTTTCCCCCTCCTTTTTCCAGTTAATATTTAATATTTCATAAATTGATGGATTGAATTAAATTGAAATATTTGTAATTTTCCGAAGATATCTTTATTCAGGTGTCAAATATGATGCAAATGAAGTTCATACCAGAGAGGGAATCTAAATCTTGGAGAAGCTGGCCCTGCTGCGGGTGGTGGTTTAACATTGTCACTCGTTCCCCTGGTTTTTGAGATGAGAATCAAAATCAGTATGACTTCCTCAGTTAATAGCTACAAATCAATCTAGTTCAAGTGACTGAAAAAATGGCAGTGTTTTGAAAGGGTCGATGGGAGATACGTATTAGCATCAGGTTTTCTCCACCATCCGCTGCTATTGGCAGTGAAAAACCGCAACGCGGGAGGCATTGCGTAGCCATATCCAAGCTTAGCTGTCATGGAACTAGGCACACCTCCAGGATAAACATTGCCCCAGCGCGATGGATAACGATAAACGAGCTCAAGAAGGCTTCTAAAATTGTAACCTGGCGTAGACATTGCAAACAAATATATTTGCCTCAGCAATGCCTTTGTCTAATGTGCCAGGATAGGCATGCCGCGTGCATATTATATACGTTTAATGTTTATGTGCTGAAATTCTGAGTTCCCGGGTAATGCTTGGTGCATTTGCTTGTGGGAGTCCTTGAAGGCCAAGGCGTTGAAATTGTTTGTAAAGGGAAGTATACGAACACGCCAAGCGATGATGTGGGTTTTTGGTTTAGTGTTATTTGGTCACTTCAAGTAATTGTTTACATACCTAACAATGCTAACAAAGCATGTCATTTGTTCCTTGCAAGTCAAAACTTGTAACCCGTTCAAGGCTTGTAAAGGAAATCTCATCTTTGGCATGTTCAGGTAAATTTCACGCTTTGGCTTACAATTTCGCACAAGAAGGAAAGAGGAGGGGGCGGTTCTCTGTTTGATGCCGACCACAATTTGTTTTTTATTTGAACCTTTCACAAAAATGAATTCCAAAAATCCTTGTGTTCCCAATATTGCCCTAATTGCTTTAATTGTAAATAGCATTTTCGTGAGAAACTTTCAAGAACATACTGTAGATCTTAATAAATTAAGTTATTCTTGCTTTTGACCATCTCAAGTATCTTAAACAAATTTGCGGCGGAGAGTTTGGGGGATAAAAAATAAAAATTATGAATTTTCTTATTTGACCAAAACCACGTTGAAAAGGCTGCCAAGTAACTTGGATCATTACCCTTGCTAAAAAAAAAAAAAAAAACCTTCTATCATTACCCATCATCTAATAGTACAAGTAAATAAAGGGAATTCTAATTACATGTCTGTACACATTATCAAACTATAAAAGATGAGAAAGAGTTAGATATTCAAAACTTTACTCATATTTTTGGACGTTATTCTCACAACGTAAATTTGTGACTTCTTGTTTAAAATGAAATAATTTTATCATTATATGTCCTTTGTTTGATACGAATGAACAAAATCAAATTTTCAATAATTTGCTTGATTAATGTGCCATACTAGCCAACGTTATATTAATTTTCCATTGTTAGAGTTGATTTGATACATTTTTACATTTCAATAAATTTGAGTGGTCAACCGAAACTAATATCACAAGAGTATGATACATTATATCAGCCATCCTCGGCGCATTACCTTCACCGCTGATACCAGACCCTTTGTGGGACAGCGTTGGACACTGCTGCTACAATGGCCAATCCACCTTGTACGATTTAGAATTGCCTCCTTGTTGAGCTTAGCTTGGCATGATTCCGCCAACTTCCACTCACTTGTTCCTTGTTGGTTAACAACGATGCTATTCGTGGTGCCCCAACTCCCCCAATGACAAAGCAACTTGGGTGAAATGGGCTGGCCGACAAGGCCCAAACGTCTCGAGCCCAAGTTATCAGCAGCATTCCTAATCGGATCCAATCTCGTTTCCTTGGCCTGTGATGATGTCCCTCGTTGCTCAACCTTGGAATCGGAAGTGAGCTCCGCAATGTCCTGATCTTGCTGGAACAGGTGCATGTTCTTTTCTTCCAAGCTCACCCATGCTTCAATTCCATCACCATTTTTGGTATCAGTAAGAAAAACTATTTCCAGAGGCTTATGCACAGGACTAACCCTTCCGGGTTTTCCCCAACCAAAATCAATTTCATAGGAAGGAAGCTTGCAATTGCTGCTAAACACACATATATCAGCATCTCCTTTGTTTATTTCTTCATGTATCTCTTTTAGAGATTCACTCAGCATTGTCGATACGTCGTCAGAATTCACTGCTTTTGCACACTCTTCCCAGGCCTCCTTTATTCTATCATCTAGGACAGTCACCAAGTCATGAAGCTTCACATTGCGCTCATCAGGCTCAAATCGGGCATTGACCAACCTGTAAAGGTTTCCAAAAGAGTTCTCTGCTATTGGAAATGCTGTTCTTCCTCGGAGATTCAATGAAAGGGTCAGCAGAGAAGGCCTTAATTTCCCATGTTTTGCTATTGACATACGGATCAAAGCCTTCCATATTAGTGCTGTCACTACCTGCACCCTAGAAGGAGGGTGTTTGATATCCAAATTGGCGCAATTAGTATAACCTGCGACTTTAGCTTTGAGGGTGGATATTGCATCTGCATCGAACACAAACTTCTTTGTCACTATCATTTTCCCATCATCTTTGGGCACCGGAGTGCCTAACCCTGTTACATCTCTTGCTGGAAAAAGCGATCCTGCATTAAAACTAAGCGGTATGACTTCGTTTAGCCCTGCCCGGCAAGCTTTAGCCCAAGAGCTTATGAACAAACCAACAGAGGCACCATCAAGTACCTTATGTGAATTGCACATACCAATGGCCAATCCACCACAGTCAAACTTGTTGACTTGAATTGCCATTATCACAGGACTAAGGTCTATTTCATTTCTAATTGGAAGCAAACGGTTCAGCAGCTTAGCATCATCGGGTTCTCCCCGGATAAATTGATCAATCTGACCACCCACTTTGGCTTCCAAGAATAGCGCCCCAGCATCATTGCAATTAACTAAATGATCATCTTCTATGTATCTCCCGGCTAGTGGATAATACTTGGTTAGCGTCTCGGATAATGATCTTTCTAATTGCTTACATCTTTCATCAATGTTGGCTGCGGTCAGGTTGTCGTCGTTTGGCGAGTAGAATAAAATAATTGGCATGTATGCTCGAGGGGCAAGTTGATCAATGAATGATATCTTCATGTTCCTGAGGTGATGTGGAGTTGGAATTGATGGTTTTATGAGTTTCTTTGATAGAATTTGAACCTTCATTGTTCAACCTGACTCCTGAAAATGTTTTTTTTCTTTTTCTTTTTTAATTTTTCATTTATTTCAAAATCAAGTTGTGGCAACTCCACAACTTGGCAAAAAAGTTTGAGGGAAGCAAAGATTTAACAAAAAGCTTAAGCAAGATTTTAAATATTGTGGAAGACAAGGTCACTGGGTGAAGGATGGAAAAAGGACTGTCACTCGTGATGGCTATTTGAGCTATAGCATAATTAAATTCTTAAAGGGAGAAACTTGGATATTAAATATTGCTATCTTATTGAGGTTACAGTTTATTTGTTCCAATTTACGTTACCGAGTATGTTTCAATTTACGTTGACGACAACATTGACAATACTGGAAAAGTAACTATCATATTTCATAAATAAAGAAACATATAACTTCTATACGAGAACATGCGGTATAATGTTTGCAACTCTTCTACGTTTTTTTTTTTTTTTTTTTTTTCTGCCATCAACTCTTCTACATTTCCCTCTTTGTCAATTTTAACTGACGGCTTTACAATTATAATATTGAAAAAAGTGGGGGACTAGAGGTCCTAACTAGGGTGTTAGAGGCCCCTTATCTCTCTCTATGCCTGTTTTGTAATGTATATGTCACTTGTGTACCATTAAAGCCTGGGAGGAAATTTTGATTTTTCTATGGATGATTGCGGTCGCGGACTCTTGTAAGTTAATTAATTTTCTTGAGTCATTGAATGAAATTAGAGGCTCAAATTCTACGCAGGGGGCGGATCTACATGATTAATTAGATCAAAATTTAACGTGTCAAGTGTTTAGAATTTTAAGTTATGTATCCATTGAAAAGTTTTGGTTGCCCCTCTAAATCTTTAAACATTGACAAAATTTTCTAAATCAACCAGAAATTTTGCCTTAATTTCTTTATTTTAGACAGAGTATGATACTAATTCTAAAAGCAAAAAAAGTTCAGTTAGCAAAAAAAAAAAAAAAAAAAAAAAAAAAAAAGAAAACCTCTATTTTAATGAAATGTGTATCCATTATTGTGTCAAAGAAAAAAAAAGGAAAACGATCTATTCTCTTATATAAATATAAAGAAATGTCAAATAATTAAACATAAAAAGTATTTTGTTAATATGCTGCCCACACTCACACACACACACACACACACACACATATACACACACTAAACATATAAAATTTGCCTCCACTGGATCTGCCTCCTGATTCTATGTGACTATAACATAGTCTTAAAAGCCGTTTTTTTTTTTTTTCCTAGCAATCTCATTTAATGTCTTCTTGATGGCTTTATGTTTTCATCTTCTTCGTTGCAAATACAATTTAGTATTTTAATTCTCGTTTCAAACTAGCACATACATTTAACTATTAATAAACACGGTGACATTGGTCTATTAATCCACCTATCTATATGTCACGTAATCATATTATGTACTAAAAGATAACACGTGCTCAATTATAATTATCAATCTAATATGTAATTTAAAATAGTATATTAAACTATTTAAAGTACTAAATTAAATTAATTCGATATTAATCATCCATGACAGGATACTTATTTTTTATTGGATTTCAATCTTCAATTAAAATTTCCTTTACTTTTTTTGTTTTTTTGGGAAATGGACAGAAAAACACCCAATTTAAACGATTATAGAGTGGGGCAAAAAAATCCCCACTAATTTTTTCTAAACGCAATTTAAGCGCTCTCACAGGGTGGTTCGTTGGATACTGGGAGCCATAAGCTTGCTGCGGACCCAATCTTGCTATAAATCCACTACTCAATTGGCTTCCCTGTACACGTGGGTGAGGTAAACTTCCCAATTCTAGCCAATTAAGGCTGGACAGGCATTTAGCATATAGCCCAATAAGGGGGATGGGTAGACCCGGGGTCAATACGGCCATCTACCTCTGCTCAAACTAAACATTTGATTCACAGTTTCACACAAATCACTACCACAATTAAGACTACTGACATTTACTAAATGGAAAACTGTTATCTTTAATTAATTTAACATTACTAATTTATTAATTGAATAAGATTACACAACAATAATGAGAAGTACACACATAAAATATAAATCACACGTCCTTATATACTAACAACAACAAAATTCTAATTCTACTCGAATATAAAAACACATTAAACAACTAAGTTCTACTTAAATAATAATTAAAAATTAAATCTAAATTAACTTCAACATTTGATTCACAGTTTCACACAAATCACTACGACAATTAAGACTACTGACATTTACTAAATGGGAAACAAGGATTCCAATACTTACCAAAAGCAGTTGTACCTAGTGACATATTTTTTCTATTTCCTGGTGGTTCACGTTGGTGTTTGTCCCTTCGACAACCTTCCGTAGATTTGAAAACTACGTTTGCACCCATCCTGTGCATCCTTAGATGCGTCAGAGCATTCAAACTCATCAATCTCAAAACTGTCTACATATAGATTGTCTTTGTTCTTCTCAATCTTCACACAACCCTACAAACAAGTAATCAAACAACCACAAAATTTAATTTCAAAAGAACTGGGATCAACTTGAAACACCCGTGACGTTTAATTTTTATTTTCTAACTCATCATCACTTTTAGTTACGCCGGCTAAGCTGCTCCCTACATGGCTATTATTTGTGATGCATTGGGTTGACACTAATGCTGTGTTTGGGAGGGGGGAAAGTGGGGAGAGGGAGAGGAAAGTGAGAGAATTAAGGTAAATTGTTATGTTTGGAAAATGTTTGAAAAGTGGGGGAGAGGAAAGTTTCTAATTCCTCTAATCCTCCCTACCCCACCAAAACCAATCCTCCAAAAAATGGGAGGAAAGTTGTTAGTTCTCATACTAAATTTATTAAATGACTCAATTACCCTACATAATTTAAAAATTACAATTTTACCTAAACAAAATATTTTAATAGAATTTATTATGAAGGATAAAATTGTTATTTCAACATATTTTATATTATTCTCCCTCCCTTTTCACCATTTCCTAAATAAAAGAATTTATAATTTTCCTTCCTCCCATCACCTCTTTCCAAACACAAGAGAGGATAGAAAATATTCTCTTCCTCTAATGATCCTCTCCTTCACTTTCCTCTCCTTCACTTTCCTCTCCCTCAAGAATTTTATCCAAACACAGTGTAAATGAACTATTTGTGGACACAAAGGAGATATTAGGTGCTTATTGTATCTATCTAGTCCGCAGACTAACCCCATCAAAACCATCAAAATGGCAAACGAGAGCAGAAGCTGTCTAGTGTAAGTGTTTGTGCTTTTGCAGTGCAGTGAAGTTAATTTTTACAGTTTCGTATTGTGTGTTATATGCAATGTAAACAGTAGTAGCTTTTGTTCTCATGCGTAGGTTGTCGTTGGGAAGGCGTGGAGGGGACTAGGAGCAATGGAGAAAAATTCAAAGCAGAAGCAAAGGCTATCAACAACGAATGGATAGATGGCCAGCAAGGTAGAAAGATTCCACGACAGAGAGTGGTGAGTGAATTGAATACTATGAATGTATGGTTAAATTGTAGTTGTGTTTTATTTTAATCTTTGACATTGATAGGGAATAAAAGCGAAGCTCTTTGGCTTGAGTAACTAGGTTTTTGAGCACCCAAATCGTATATGCTACAATAGTGGCGAGTCAAAAATTGGAGTCAGTGGGGACAAACAAAAGTAAAGTTAATGAAATAGTTATTTAAGTAATAAAAAAAATTATAGTATTAAATTTATCTGCATTCTTTTCTTTTCATTCATTTGAAACTGAAATATAGAAACAAATGTATCTATATTTTGTATAATTTAAATTATATTTGGGTACAACCCAAAGTCATACATATCTTTCAAATGTAATTAATATAATAAATTAACTCATTTGAAAAATTAAAGAAAAAATTAGTGACAACATTGATAATTCATACTAACTTAAGATTCTAAAATGTTTCTATTCAACAATGTTAAATTTTGAATGAGGGCAACAAAAAAATTTGAGGAGGGCAAATGATCCGTAACTTTATCTATGTTATATATAAATTTCTCATTTGAGTGGGGCGATTACCCCCATGACTAGCAATGTAGCACCGCCACTGCCAGATGATTAACTTTTTAAAAATGTTATCGTTACTAAGGATGCATTGCATTAGATGAGAAAGGGAAAACCCAAGTGACAGTATTAGTTGTATAATTGAAGTACTACAGAAGTGGATATGCAGGAGTTGGTACATCCTTTATGTGCTTTTAACTATGATGGCAGTTAAATAGTGCGGTTTGCTGATTTTCCTTCTGTACAATGATCAGACATTGCAGATCAATGTTATATTTGTGCTAGCCATATGGCATGAGGTATAGGAAATATTATAATTATCCTTGTAGTCTGTAATTACCAATGCGTTCGAATCTTTGGATTACTAGTCATCATCTGTAACGGAGTTGTAACAAATGCTTCTAATTTGTGCAAGTTGCATATTATTCCGAGTGTGTCCCACAACAAATCATAAGGCACGTTGAAGAGCTTGAGGCAACATCATGCATGCGGCCACTAATCAATGAAATGGGATTTGGGTTGTTATATGAGGTGACTTGCGAGAATATGCCTAAAAGCTTCATAGTTATGTTGTTGGAACACTTTGACCTGATGATTTGCTAGTTTTCTGTTAGAAGGCAGAAATACACACTCACATCATCTAATGTTTCACAGTTGATGGGGATACCAAATGGCCCAGACCCTGTTTCATCCAACAATAGCCAGGGAAAGATTCTAGCGCAAGTTTACGCGCACAGACCAACCTTCTCACTTCTAAGAGGTTTGTTGCGGATAAGTGAGGGTGCATATATATTGAAGTAGGCCTTTTTGCTGCTTGTACTTGGTTCTATCTTGTGCCCAACGTCGTTAGACACTCCATCTCCTAGGCTATACAAAGCCGTTATGGATGTTTTAGAGGTGTAGAAACACAGTTGGGGTGAATTTGTTCGCGATTGGTTGTGTCGGGAGATTCGTACATTTAGACGGGCGGCAAAAAGAAAGACGCCGGAGGATGGGAGAAGCAATATTGGTGGATGTCTCTTGTTTTCATTGGTATGCATGTTTTAGTTATTGGTTTGATTGAGGTAATATGAATAACTAGGGTGCTACGAGGTCCGATTTAAATTTTCCTTTGTTATGTGTGCAATTGTTCTATTTTAAACGATTCCCCTTCAAGCTAGTGTTAAAGGACTCAATCCAACTCAGGTGCTTGGTTGCCTAGCAACCTTGGGGTTAACCACAGTTAACGGAGGTCTATATAAATGAGCATTTAGGCAACAGAGTATTCATCAAGCAATTCTCCAAGTTTCCATTCCACGCACAAGTGACATTAAAGATGAGCAGCGGCAGCGGAAACTGTATCCCAAGTTAGTGGAAAGTTTCCTTTCAACCTGGTGTATTCTATTTTACATTGCATTCTTATATTCATGCTACTCAGTAGATGCTGTTGTGTTATTACTACTTGAATGAAACAGATGTTTGTCTGTTGGTGTTGGTAGTATATTTCGTAACTTTTTCATATTTCTTAGTGACTGATACCCTTCTCCCCCATTAAAAGTGTTTCCACACTTCTGTTTCCTGTCCTAGCAATCTGCATCAAAACACACTTGGGCTTTGTCATCAAAAGGGGGGAAAATGAGGCACTGAAGATGGTACCGTATTCCACATACCAATTAGTGGCCAACAAGCGATCATAGTTAGGTTGAAACTTCACTTCATGGTCAAGCGCCACCTCAAATATCGGACCTATCAAAAGACATATTGGAGAGCTCTTTAAATGATCTGATTTTGTACTTGCCTAACTTATATATAGATATTATAATAATGCATTTGATTGGTCATGTAAAAAGTTGAAGAAAAATTGGTTACATGCATATGGTTCTATATTTCTAAACTTTGAGAATTGTATAGAGTTTTTACCTAAAAGATGAGAGATCCATTCTCTTAATGTAGATAATGTCGCAATTAGTCTCAAAAAAAAAAAAAAAAGAGTATGATCCAAATTATATAAGGATGTTAAAAGAACTAATTAAATTAAGAAAATTCAGCTTTGAAATGTATAACAGTAACATTATATAAAGCTTAACGAGTGAAATGGATATTTAGCTTTAAATTTGATTACTCGAAATAACAGTTTAGATGGTAATTTAACGTATCTCTCCTGCTTGTGGTCCGAGTTCGAGTCCCAGTAATAGCGTTTAGGAGCTTTGACTCTTGATTTATTCGGTTTGATCGTGAGTTGTGTGCCACTAATTCTAAATTCGGCAATCGCCATAACCAGGTTGAGAGAGCCACGCTCAAGTCCGATAATGTTCCAGTGGTAGGTCTCTTCTTATAAGTTGAGTTGAATGAAACTTTTAAAAGGAGACACTCCGGTCCTGACCCACTGATCTGATGACCGACATACCCGCAATAAATTTTTTTTTCTTTCATAAAAAAAATTTAGCTCTGAAATTTTTTTCAATTTTATATATATTATAGACTTTTATTATTATATATAGTGGCAAAGCTGCCTTAAATTCTAACTTGCAGTTGTTAGTCACTGGTTTGACTCAAAGGGACCCAACTGGGTTTTCCCAATTTCAATATGCTGAGCGGTCTTCAAAATCAATTGAAAGGTTTTCTGGTGAATGACACTTTGGCTGTTGCTGCAAAGATTTCCCGCATCTCGATTGTCCAAGCCTCTCTTGGTGAAATGTAACAAAGCATTACCGAGACGTGAATCACTGATGGCTAAATTACTTGGAAGATGTCATCTTTTTGTGCACTGCAGGCTTTGCTCGATTCGGTTGTTGGAAGTCAATCATTTTGTTGGGTAGTGGGCAGCCCAGTCATATGGGGGCGACTTGGTAGACTTCATTTTGTTGCTCTATTGTTTTTGGAGTTGGAATGACTTGGCAGCTTAATAACTTATAATTTAGGAAGAAATGAAGAGGTATTCTCAATGCAAGACTTGCATGAACTCGTAATTCCATTTTATTTATCCAGTCTGGAAAAGATTCATTTTTTCTTATGTTTAAACAAAAGCACTTAGGCTCATTGCCACTCACACCGGAAGTAAGAACCTTCCATTGTGTGGAACAAATGCCGCAGCCAATCCTAAAAATCTCAGCCTTTGATTATTATTATTTAAGGAATTCACTCCAAGAATCAAAATCCTAAGTTCTAATTTTATCTTTTTAATATCTTGTTACACGATAAAAGATGTTTATAACAAACTATCTCTTTCAAAATTGGAAAAAAGAACTTTTCTTTTGGAGAAAAACTGATCTTTTTGTTAGTTATTGTGATGTGTGACAAATTTGAAAGGAATTGAGATTTCTTTATTTTTTAATGACACATACTTTTGTATTTATAATTTTCAAAAATAAAAATACGAATGACAAAAAAAAAAGTGAAGTAAAATTCTTAAGAAAGCCAAAAAAAAATTAGTGAGATCAAAATAAATGAACAAATTAAAAACTTTTACTGGGGTAAAATAGTAGTTAGGAAAAAAAACACTGTAAAGAATTAGCTACACTAAATATATATATTTTTTTTCCATTGTTATTAAACCCAACTTGGTTTGTCTTGTCGGACTAATGGCCCGGTGAATGGGTAACTGGACCAAGCCAAATTAGTCAAAAAAAAAAAAAAAAAAACTAGGTAGGCATCTAACTAAGAAAACTCGGTAGACCCGGCCAAATTTTGGAATATAAACAAATTTTGCCAAGATTCTATTGATACTAATAGATATGATTTTTATAGAATAACCTTGTATTAACTAAAGTACCAATCGTAAGTGAAATTCAACCTCAGTCCAACACTCTATTTTAATATTATTCAATCACTCTAACAAATTTAAGCTAAATCGTAATTTTATGAATATATGTTTTATTTTTGATGTTAATAGAAAAATAAATTATTTAGCTCAAGAATAAATAATATCACAAACAATATATATTGTTTCATAAAAGAAATTAAAAATCAAGTTTATAAAAGTTTTTTACATCATATTTTGTTATTTAATAAAAAAATGAAAAAAATTATTTAATTTAACTTTAACAGAACCACAAATATAAAATGACAAATCAAACTTTTTGTTCTTAGTTTTCTTACAATAACCAATCAAAACTACTAAAAACCTTTTTGCTCCCACTTTGTATCTATTTAAACTATACTTACGTAATCATGATCTAAAAAGTTACTTTTATTTTTAATTTTTGAATTTCAGTGGGGCAAATACTATTTTTTAGTGGGGGCAAGGATAATTTTCTAAGAAATAATTTTAGAATTCTTTAATATTTCAACATATTTATCAATTTTCAGAATGTGGTTCCGCCACCGGTAGTACTGATAAAATCTTCCAACAATATGTTGAACTACTTCAACAAGTCAACGCGTAAGATATCCTGCATCTGATGTTTGAATGCGTAAAGCACGCGGCAGCAACCGAACTGGGGAAAGTATATAGAAAAGACAACGCTTGTTCTACTTTTGGAAGACCCTACGTTATATCACCATATCTTTTGTTTTTTTTGACAAAAAGAAATCATTTCATTAATATTTTTTGAGACTGTACGCAAAAACCGACTTTAAAATATCGAGAATACCAGCACAAAGTAAGGAAGGAACACGGTTTCAAAGACCTATATTTCGTAAGGTCATAGTTAATCGGTATTATGTCATTCCAATTCTTTGTTGACACCTCCCAAGGAAAACCCCGAGAAATACTTCCTTTTTTTTTTCTTCTAGGAATTATTATAGGTTTCCATTAAAATAATTTCCAATAAATAGCATGCAGTCTTCTACCCTTTCCTGGGAGTCAATGACTAAGGTGAGATACTTAGGTATCTTTTTCATGGTCTGTTGGTATACTCATTTCAAATTGTATTTATCTTTGACCACACTCAAATAATTTCCTTTTTGGGTCGCTTAGAGATGGTTTCGAAGATGTTCGAGGTTGTTGTTTCTTAATTCACCTCTCAGTGCTAATGAGTGGCTGTGACAAAATTTGGACAAAAATTCTCAGGAACAAATATTTGTCATCTTCAGGGGACATGATGAGTTGTAATCCTACTGCATCATATACTTGGAAGGCTCTAACCAAGAGCTATGTATATCTTAAGGAGGGCTTTGGACATAGAGTGGGTTCAGGAAACTCCATTTCCCTATGGTTTGACCGTTGGGCTTGCAATTCCCCTCTTAATTTGATGGTCCCTAATATTAATGCTAGTGAGTTAGACCTCCGTGTTAGCTCTATTATTGAGGGTGGGAAGTGGGATCTTTCAGGCCTGCAAACCGCGCTCTCACAACAGATTGTGACATTGATTTCCCCAGTACCTCTTCCGCGGCATTCTATTGGGCGGGACTGTGTCTCATGGTTTCCTAACCAGTCCGGGGAATATTCTACAAGATCCGCCTATAATTTGATGGCTTCTGGTAACCACTCGGTGCAACATCCTTTCTCTTGGAAGGCACTATGGAAACTGAAAGTACCAGAAAAATTCAAAACCTTCCTTTGGTTAATAACTAAAGGCCGACTCCTCACTAATGAAGAAAGGTGGAGACGTGGATTGGTGGATGATCCCATCTGCACTAGATGTAATCTGGCACCCGAAACTATTTTGCATATCCTTCGGGATTGTCCTTTTGCTCAATCTATATGGCTGAAGCTTGATGACCGTATGCTTTCTTCTCAATTTTTCTCTCTTTCTTGCAATGAGCGGCTTGGTACGTTCATATGGGACTCTACGGTATCGTCATATTTAAATAGACAAGGATTATTGTTCCTATGCACTTGCTGGTCCCTGTGGTTGTTTCGGAACGAGGCTATTTTCAAAGGGAATCACGCTACTCTAGTAGCTTATGTGCAGAGAATCAAATTGCTTTATCTAGATGTTGGCTCTTCATTTCTTGCGTCGGATGTGGTGGAGCCATCATTGCCAAAACTAGTCTCATGGAATCCACCCGGTGCAAATGCTATAAAAATTAATACTGACGGGAGCTCCCACGGTAACCCAGGTACTGCTGGCTTTGGTGGTTTACTACGGGATGCTAGTGGTGTTTGGAAAGGGGGCTTTATGGGCTGTGCTAGTTTTACTTATAATATGGTGGTAGAACTGCTTGGCATTAGAAGAGGTTTGGAGCTAGGTTTGGGAGCTTGGATTTCGGGATGTCATCTTTGAATCTGATTCATTTAAAGCATTACACTTGATCTCTATCGAGCATAGTCAGGCTCATCCTCTTTCAGGCCTGCTGAAAGATATTTGTTGTTTGTGCGCTCGTAACTGGATTGTGTATTTGAAGCATGCTTTCCGAGAAACTAACATATGTGCTGACTTCTTAGCAAAAATAAAGGCTCATTGTGGTGAAACAGAAGTTATTTTACAACGGCCACCATTGGGGCTTTTACCCTTTTTAGATGGGGATATTAACGATGCTACTTTTATTCGTAACTAGTTGGTCTTATTTTTACTTTCTTATGTATCAAAAAAAAAAAAATCATCTCTAAGTAGAACAAGGCGCCTATTTGGTGAGTTTGACTTCCATGGTAGCACACATTGCAAATCTAATTGGTATCTCAGCTCTTGCTATCAATTTCGGATTCTTTAGTGGTGTTCATCTCTACCATCACAAAGAAAAGTATCCTATCATCTCGAAATTTATAAGAGTTAGGATATGAACAAAAGAAATACATCTATATATACACAATTAATGTTAACTAATATCTATTAATCAATGCTAGTTAACTTAGTAGTAATGATAAAATCTTGTGACATATCCATAGGGAAAAAAATCAATAAAATAAATTAAAGAATAAAAAGAACCACAATTGATTGTTTATTAATAAGAATTTATACAAAGAAAATATTAATTTATACAATTTATACGAAGAAAATGTTAACTCACAACAGATAGCTTACTGCATATATATGTTTTTTTTTTTTTGGAGTAATTAGACGCCTAGTTTTCTACTTGTCAAAAATTTTTTATATTTTTCATATAAATTAAGGACATGGTCAAATGTAATATATTTGATCATTATTTAATCGCATAAAAAAATGAAAGGATTTTGAGTTCAGGATTAATGTAAAACTGAGCGAAGTTTAAGTATTCAAATTCAATCGACTCACTGTTTACCTCTTTTCAAGAAATTTTCAATTTTCATTCTTTGTAATATTTTTTTCCCAAATAAGAGAGTAGGCAAACTTTTCTCTTACTCCAAATTTTTCCTCTTCTACCTTTTCCTCTCCCACTTTGTTATCGGAA
The DNA here is from genome assembly GCA_037832335.1 of Carallia pectinifolia. Taxonomy (NCBI): domain Eukaryota; kingdom Viridiplantae; phylum Streptophyta; class Magnoliopsida; order Malpighiales; family Rhizophoraceae; genus Carallia; species Carallia pectinifolia. Next base: position 12,522,053 of record CM075444.1, on the reverse strand, counting down.
CAAAAGGGTAAAAATTCCCTCAAAAGAAAAAAATAAAATCAAAAGTGTGAAAATTGCCTGAACAGTAATTGAGGGCAGCAGTGACCTTTTAGTAGCTTATTAGTGGGTTGTTTGATTGAGTAGCGAAGGATGGTTGATGCATTGGGAATCAACATAATCGTTAAAATGACGATTCAAATTATAGGATCGTACTACAATCTTATAAAATCCCAACGATTCAAATTGCTAAAAAAATTTATACTAATCCGAATCACTAAAAGAATTGTTATTTGGTGGCACAACAAACCAACAAAGTCGTTAATTGGAAAAAGGAAAAGCACATTAGACACTTCACAAGTAACGCTTGGATTCCTTGTTCCTCTTCTTGTTGTTTGGTTCATTCTTTTCTTCATCGTTCTTCCTCCTTAAACAAAACAAAAATAATGCATCTTTCCAACCCAAAATCAGAGCACCCAATCGAAGGGTAGACTGTTTCCTCTCAACTAATCCAAAGTAAGTTTTTCCTCCTTTCTTTTTATGGGTTTTTGTTTTGTTTGGGTGGTCTTTTTTCCAATAGAAAAATGTTAATTATTGATTTTGTTGAGATTTATGCTCATTTTGTGCACTTTTACCTTTGGATTTGACATGGGTTTGTGTTTTTATTGCTAATTTTCTAATTTCTTGCGTGGATTGATCCAATTATGAATTTGGATTAGAGTGGTTGTAAGAAACTTTTCAGTTTGAATTTGTTTTTCTGTGAAAACCTTTTGGTTTATGATGAAGTGGGAAGTCAGCCTTTTGTGTAACGAGTGTTGGTCTATTGAAATCTTGAAAGATTAGAATAAAATTTTCAAGCTGTCTAACTTGGACCCTGAAGCAAATGAATGGCATATTCTATTTTCGATGGTTTTGAAATCTTGAAGCATGAGGTGACAAAAGAACTCGAAAGACCAATTGATTTTTTTTATGAAGTGATTGAGTTCTTTTTTGGTTTAGAATGAAATCATAGGATTCATGGTTTCAAGCTCTAAGAGTGAAAATTATGTAAACAGTTTAAATGAAAAGGAAATAAGCTTGCGGTACTCATTGATCTTTTGTTTTTTTCTCTGCTGCAAGGATGCTCACAAGATTATTTGGTTAAAAATTATATATGGTATTGTTTCTCCTTGAATCTTGGTTTAGAAAGTTGATAGAATGCTTAAAAATTAAAAATTATATTTAGGTTGTCACTTTTTTATTTTTTTGTTAATTTTAGTAAAATTTTATGATTTTACGATCCGATCTTATGATTTGATCTTGACATCTTTAAAATAATTTTAAGTAGAATTCTGATTTTAACAATCTTAGGGATGAATTGATAGTTGGAGATGATCAGAAAACGGTGGAAATTGCGTTTAAGACATTGGGAGGTTGTTTTTTAATTTGTTCAATATGTTAATACTTAATACTCAAAAAATAAAGGAAAACACTAGATATTAATATTTAGGCAGTAAAAAAGTGATATAAGTTATTAAGTGATTGAAATTTGAAAAAATAAAAAATAGATGAACAATTAGATATCGATTAATAAATTGTATGACTATTTTATTATTATCTAAGATTAAGTTGAAAAATAAGGATTAAGAGAGTCGATTTAAAAAAATTAAACAAAAATATTAATGAGGTAAAAATCTAGTTTAAAAAATGGCAAAAGTCTATGACCAGACTATCAAGTCATAGACTTACGTGTCATTTTAGGTCACATATAACTAAAAATAAAATTTTAAATTTCAAAAATTCTTGTCAAAATTGTCTAAAATAGAGAAGATTGCAGCTCTTTTTGGTTTCTGCTCTCCTAATCAATTGTCCTCTAAACAAAGACTGACTATGATGTATTGTTGATCTCGATTTTTCAATTTTCATGATAATTTTTTTGGTTTTCTCATTTTTTGTTTTGTTACCTAATCTTTTATGATAATTGCGCATGGGAAAGTGAGGTTGTATCATTCCTTAGAAACAGAGCGTAGGTTTGCCCAAATGCTTCCACAAGGAATGATTTATGATTGCAGTTATGGGTTTCATGTGTGTGATTGCTGCACATTTGGAGCTGAAGTTTATGTAATCAAAGGTACAGCCAAGGTTGAGAAGCTTGCAATTTTGGACAATCCAGAGTGCGGTACTTTCACACGGGGGACTGAAAAAGTTCTCTTCATTAGGAAATGATAGTCAATTTTTAAGTAAATTTAATGTTGGTCCGTTCACTTGGTATGTACCAAAAGTTTTTCTTAAATTCCTGTCACCGTCCCTGAAGCCAAAATTTTAGTTTTCTCAATTTTATGTATATTATAGATTATTATATATAGTTTAATATATATATAAAACAAACTATTCCTGTCACCGTCAATGCTATAAAGGTTGAATCATGTACTAATAGACCGTCACTAGTGTTTGGATGTAGGATATGTTTGGGCCGTTGGCCTGGCGAATATGTCAGATGACCGGGCAGAGTCCGTCAAAAAAACCAGGTTGACAATGGACACTCAAACCGGGAAAACTCGGTGGACCCGCTTGGATTTTGTCAACCCAGCGACCGGTAGACGAACTGAATCGGGTCATTTTTGCTGAGTGGCGTCTACATGTACTGCTTGATCTACATCCTTTGTAGCGCAATTTTTAGTAAATCAAATCACCCATTCGCAATTCCTTCTCCGACTCGATTCTTCATATTCGATTTTCTCTTTCCACAAATCAAAACCAAAAGCACTTCAACTCATGATCTCTTCTCAAATTGGTTCTCCTGATTAGGTTCTTTCAGGCACTCTCCAATTCAAAACCTAACTGATAATTTTGTTTTGCTTTTGTGATGGAGATTCTAGTTTTGATTTCAAATTAGCAGTAAGACCTAACTCAAATTTTATACACACGTTGTTTTCTCCATTTCCTTTTTATTCAGTGCGAAAATATCCTTAACTTTCCTCTGATACCTTTGTAGGATGGTAATGGAGCCATGTGAGACGTTTTTGTGCTTTGTGGAATCGCATATGTGAATATTTTATATCCTTGTCAATTAGGATTTATTTCTTTAGCACAAAGTCGAACTATGCACGAAATTTCCATAAGGATTGCGGTTGGAAATTATTGGGATCCTTACTATTCACTGCTTGTTGTATCTTGTATTGTTTGTTTAGAAGCTTGCTTTGATTAGATGTTAACACGCACATTCTGCTGCTTTTTGTCCATTATGGGGGGAGCAATTTTTTAAAGAGGGCATTTACGTGTTGTTTTCAGCTTATGATGTTGGGCTGCTTTCCATGTCAATTGGAGCCCTTGTTTTTTAAATGAAACAAATTTCGAGATTTGGATATTCTTATGTTTGATGGCCTCGATACACATAGAGGTCAAAATTTGTTTTCTTTACATTTTATGGTTTTAAGTTTTTAATCATGCGTGAAACTATTTATTGAAACTGGTAACCTCTTGATTTGCTTTCGAAGGAGCTTGGCAAGTTACTACATCTATGAATATCATATGGTGTAGCATCCTCAATGACTTTCTTTATCTTGATCTAACCTTTCATATATCGCATTTTTCCTTTCTCATATTCGAAGTTTCACAAACTCTGCATATATGCTGCTTATTTTAGTATGTTTTTTAGTAATATGGCAATTTCCTTCATCTTTCCAAGCTGCCAATACATGTAACAACAAAAGTTTATTAAATTTTATTAAATTATGAAGGTTAATCTATTCCATTTGCTTGCGAGGATCACAGGATTTATGACGGCTTCCCAGGAATCTTATATATGATGTTGTTTGTTACTTTTGCAATAAACAATGATTCTTCTCATGGTTTTAGTAGTTCACAGCTGGGACATCTCTTGATTCCCTAAATTGCCGATTTTCTTGTTCATAAGTGAAGGCGAACCATACATCTATGGATATGTGTAGGCTGAGGGTTTAAGTGATACTTATGTGAATATATTCATAGTATATTGATTATTAAGATTTTTTTGTTTTGAATATAATTAATTTGCGTGCATCTATCTGCTATAAGGGAGACCTGCAGCATATTTCATTTGTTGGTATATATAAAAAAAATTGATATAAATGAGCCGGGTCAATTATTGGCCCACTAATTAAACCAGTGATCCAATGACCCAATATCCGGGTCGATGTCCAGACCGAGTTTGATAACTATGATCCCATTGACTGATCACAAAATGTTATAACCAGAAGTCGAACAGAAGGGACCTGGTTACGAAATATTGAAATCAAAAGTCCAAACAGAACAAACATGATTTCGAAATATTAAACCAGAAGGGTGGCTCCACTAAATTCAAGGTGTACTTCTTGCAAAGAATATGATAAATAGCCTACTAGTATCTTTGCTCTCCCAATTTCATTAAATTGATGATGTGAATATCACATCATCAATTTAATGAAATTGGGAGTAATTTATCTTAGTCTTATCACTCGATATTACTCATCATTGTGAAACAGTGAAACTATGCATTGAACCCCTGTACTATATCTATGCAGTGTTGTTTCGAGTCTTTTGACACTGTTTCCATTTAGTCAATGATGGAGAATATTGAAATAAGATTATTATTATTTAAGAATTTATTCATATCTTATATTTATGAATATTATACTATTCAGAATTTTTCCTATTTAGAATTATATTTCTATTTAGTTTAGTCAGTGTCAGCTTTCTTATTAAATAATTGTTCTTAGTTCTCTAGTGGATTCTCTATTAGGTTTTTCTTTTCTGTTACATTGTCCTGTCTCAGTCGCCATCAGAGTTTGGGAGTGTATAAACCTAATTCTAAGAACTGAAAAGTAACACCATGGATGATTACAAGAAGGAAAGTGAGGGCAAAGCTAAGGCTGAAGGAAATCCAGTAGTTGGTAAGCAACGTACTCTAACTCTATGAAGAATCAATCTTCATTTTTTTCCCTGTTTTCCATCTCCCCCCTCTTTTTTCTGTGTGGTTGCATGTCATATAGTAACTGTTTTTCGTCTTTGGGGCAAAAAAAAAAAAAATTTTCAATGTCCTCAGCGAATTTTCAGCTTTAATTTATTTTTAAGGAGTTAGAATTATATTATAATTCGTTTTACCAATTTCTTCATCTTTCTTTATCTTCTATCAGAAATTTTCAAATTGAAAACTCCTGCACCACCTGCTCATTACACGCTGAAATTAGAGTCATTCTCAAAATTAGCAGATGTACTCATAAAGACTAATAGTGAGAAGTACGAATCAGAGGTCTTTGAAGCTGAAGGTTACAAATGGTGGGTTAATTACTAATACTGATTACAATTATAATTTGTTACTTTATTGTTACGGGAAAAGAAAAGCAAAAGTTGTAAGATCTGCAGCAACATCAATTTCAAAGACAGAAATATCTGTGTTTTGAGGGCCATGACTCTGTTTGCATTTTTTGGATTTATGGCAGGAAATTGTTGCTGTATCCAACTGGCGACCGGAAGAGAGATGGGAATGATCACATTTCGCTCTATTTGGCCATGGATAAGACAAATAAGCTTGCTCCTGGATGGGCGGTTAATGTCGTCTTTAAATTCTTTGTTTATGATTGGATTCGAAGGGAGTACTTGATAGTCCAAGGTATTATACAATAGTATACATGTCCATATTCTCGATTATATGTGTGTGTTCCTGCATATATTTGTTATTATTTGTCCAGTCTTAATGTGCACCTTTTTGTGACAGAACTTATATGATTGTAATTATTTTTTGTTTTTGCTCTTCTAATCAATTGTCCTCTTGACAATGACTGATGTATAGTTTATTTCGATTATTCAATTTCCATGATAATGTTTTGGTTATCTCATTGGTTGTTTTGTTATCTAATTTTTATGATAAATGCAGATGGGAAAGTGAGGTTGTATCATTCTTTAGAAACAGAGCATGGGTTTCCCCGAATGCTTCCACATGGAATGATTTATGATTCCAGTTACGGGTTTCTTGTGGGTGATTGCTGCGCATTTGGAGCAGAAGTTTATGTAATCAAAGGTTCAAGCAAAGGGGAGAAGCTTTCAATTTTGGACAATCCAGAGTCTGGTACTTTCACATGGGAGATTGGAAAGTTCTCAACATTAGGAAAGGAAAGTCAATACTCAAATAAATTTAATGTTGGTCCGTGTGCTTGGTACGTACCAAAAATGCTTCTTGAATTCCTGTCACCGTCCGTAAAGCCAAAATTCATTTTGTCAAGCACAATTTTTAAGTTTTCATGGAATCAATTTGTGAATGAGTGCAGGAAGTTGACGTTATATCCCAAAGGAGGTTCCAGCACAGACGGCAAAAGTTTGTCACTTTATCTGGCGTTGCAGGACCACAATTTTGTTCAGCAACCTAGAGTTTGCGCGGATTTTCAGCTGTTGATAAAAGATCAGGTCCATCAAAAGCATCATGAGAAAACAGGTTTGCCACTTTGGCTTCTAAATTTGTGTCTAGAGTACTTCATCTCTTTAATTGTACTATAATTTTACCTCAAAAAAAAAAAAGGAAACTACAATTTTACCCCCAAAAAAAAAATTTCGCATGAGCCTAGCGCGGTGTAAAGACACGTGCAGTTTATTTTTTTTAGTATAATTAAATTTTACATTTTAAAATAATATATTTTTTAATTGAAAAACAATATTAACTATTGTATTTGATCGTAAGAGAATTATATAATAGATAGATAAAATGAACTAAATTGGTTCAAGACTTTGTAAAACATCAATTTAAACTAAATTATATTCTAGACAGATAAGAGAACTAAAATGGCTCAAGACTTTGATCCTTATTTATTACAATACCAAAATAAAATAAATAAACTAATAAGGACTTTAAGCTTGTTGTAAGTCAGTAGTATGTTTTCATTCAATAAAAGGTTATCACTAAAAAATTTAAGAAGTCATTTTCCTCACATTTTTGGCTGATAACAACTATTCTGACTTTTCTGTCGAATGTTTTGAATTTTCAATGTTAGTGGTTTGGATTCTCACTTGTCGGATTGCCATCTTTGTCTCTAATTCAAATAAAAATCTATTCAACAATAAATGAAAAGAAACTTGACACTTCCATTTGGTAAAAATCTTGTCATTATTAGTTCAATCAAAGAGTGTCTGAAACAGTCCCACAGGCGACATGCTAGTGATTAAAATTTGGATATGTATTTTAGAATTACCACATTTTAATCTTAGAAAGGAGGATTTGAGATTCAAGAAAATAAAAGAGTTATTTTTATCGTATAACTCATTTTGCAACGAGTCTCTTAATTGACAAATAAAAAAATTTTCAACACAAATTATATAGGGATATTGAAAGAACTAATTAAACAAGAATATTTAGATTTGAAATAGATAGCATTAACATTATATAAAGGTTAATGAGTGAAATTAGAGGTGTTAAAATTTGACTCGATTCGATGGGTTGACCCAAATTCACCCGAAAAAATACGACTCGAATCCGACTCGAAGAATGACTTAACTTGAAATGACTCCAAAATCTCAGGTCAAACCCGAACTCGACCCAACCTGACTTGTCTGACCCGAACTTTTTTAATCTTAAGAGAACAAAAAAATAAAATAAAAAGAATTTAACATATTTTATGTTATAAAAAGTATAGATTCTACTATTTTTAATACAAAACTTAATTATAAATTTTATAAAAATATTTTGATATTTTTTATACAGTTTTAAATTTTATTTTGATTTTTTGGAATATTTTAAAATAAACTTAGATTATTTTTTTCATCTTATAATTTTCTTTAATTTTTAAGAATTTTTAGCAAAATTTTTAAAATTTTTAATAAAAAACGTACTATTATCATTTTCATAACATGATTAACTCCTGAGTTGAACCGAACTCGATTCGAATCCGAAGTGATCAAACTCAAAATAATTCGAATATAACTTGACTTATAAGTAATTCGATCTAAAGTAACTCAAACTCAAAACAATCCAATTCAAACCTGACTCAATAACCTATTTTGACACTTATAAGCGAAATGAATATTTAGCTTTGAAATTTTTTTTTTTCAAGTTTATGTATATTATTGATTATTATTATATATAGTGACAAAGCTGCCTTAAATTCTAATGTGCAGTTGTTGGTCGTTGGTTTGACTCAAAGAGTATGGATTGGGGTTTTCCGAAATTCATTATGCTGAGCGATCTTCAAAATCCATTGAAAGGTTTTCTGGTGAATGACACCTTGGCTGTTGAAGTAAAGTTTTCAAGTATCTCTGTTGTCCAAGCCTCTCTTGGTGAAGTATAACAAAGGATAACTGAGATTTGAAGCTTTTTTTTAATTTTTTACGGCAAGTTTATGAAATAAAGTTGTCACAATCAGATCGGTCATTAAATCAGAAATATTATTAAGTTAAAATTCAACCGGTTGAATCGATATTTAATAATATATATATTTATAAAAATTAATTAAAAAATTAATATTTATAAATAGTAATTAAATATTAATTTTTTTAATTTTAAGAATTAAATTAAAAATTTTAATTACATTTAGAACTAAATTAAAATTTTTAATTAAAATTAGAATTTAAATTGTAATTTAAATAAAATTTGAAATCAAACTATAATTTTAAATTTTTTTTTTGACTTGAATCGGTCCAATCGATTTGATTTTTTATCAGTTTTGACCGGTTCGGTCACTCACCTATTTTTAAGTTTAGATCAGACCAGACTTAGAACCAATCATAAGTTCAATTGGTTGAACCGGCCGGTCTCCTATGATTTTATTAACACTGCCGTGAAATTTACTGTTGCTGAATTACTCGGAAGATATCATCTTTATTTTCACTTATACCGTCTTTATGTTCACTCTTTGGTTTTTCTGCTTTCCGCCGTTAGAATTCAATCACTGGGCAGTGGGCAGCCTAGTCATATGGTGACGACTTGGTTGTCCTCATTTTGTTGGAATGACTTGGCAGCTTAATAACTTATAATTAAGGAAGAAGTATTCTCGGTGCAATGCTTTTATAGACTTAGGTGCATTTATTTGTTAAAAAATAATTTATTTTTATAAAATATTTATAAGAACAAATATTTACAGTAAAAATAATAATTTTCTCTTATCACTCACTTAAAGTGCACTTTATTTTTTTTAAAAAAAAATAACCAACGCTCTAAATGAGGAAAACTTATTTTACTTGAAAATTTCAAAATTTTTTTAAAAGTTTTGCTGGACTACTCTTTTTTTGAGAAACAAATGCCAAAAAATAAAAAAGAAATTTATAAAATATTTTACCACAAACAAACACAACCTTACAATTCTATTTTCTTTCGCTTGCTTGCCTTAGACCTTACCTAGCTAGAACTTAAAAACCATTGCAATGGAAGGGCATGGTTATTTTGGGCTAATACCCCTTAAAATTGCTGTCGACGGAAACATTTGAAAAACTTATAATCTTTTGGAGCAAGCTGATACCATGGGGATGTCTGGGAACTTGATAATTTTGCTCAATTTTTTTGGTATACACCCAAAATCTACTTGTGTTTGTGTTTTTTCCTTTATGAAAGGAGAGTAGGGTTTTTCCGCGATGGGTCGATAGGCCTTACAAGTTACAGACTGATTGAGAGAATTTGTGTACATATTTACTCCACAGTGAATTTCACACTCAGTGACTTGAAATTTTTTATACTCCTATTAAGGGTCGGAGTCCCGTTAGGTGGATGCATAAATAGCAGACTCAAAACATGTACGTTGTCATCGATAAATTATTTTGTGTAATAAGATAATTAATGTTTGTAATCAAAATTTGGTGACAACTCTATTCTTTTTTTTTTATTGTAAACATTAATTTTTTGACTGTATAAAATAATCAATAGATTACTATAAATATCACACCATCAAACTTTAATGCCTTACTTTTTTTTTTTTTTTTTTTTTGGCCAGAACCTCAGTGCCTTACTTACTTCTCCCTTTTTTTTATCCAATATGAAAAGTAATTCATTTTCCTTGTGTTTAACAAAAGCAATAGAGAATTTAGTAATAATTAAGGTAATTGGAGTTAGTGGCCTATATATGAGATAACTGGTATTTGAATTCTAATCCTTAAGTTCTTCCTCACTTTCTCCAATTTTTTAATCGCTTGGCCACCAGCTTCGAAAGATGCAATTAGGCTCACTTCCTTCACGAAAGGAATTAAGAACTTTCCATTATGAAGAAGAAATACTGATAGTCAATTCCAAAAATTTAAGGGGTAATATGTATTGTAATAATTAATTTTACTAATAAAAATAATAAAGGTTAAGACATAAAAGCAATTATGTACTTAAAACAAACAAAAGGCTGTCAGCGGGGTCTCATAGGGCGAAGGGAAAATTGCGTGAGTCCTATCATTTTCCCTTTTTCTTTTTCTTTCTTTCTGTTAAACACAGTGACATTTCTTTATTTTAACCTAAATTCCTTGTCCTCTCCCTCATTTTTAATCTTCTAAACAAAAAGTTATTTATTAGTTATACGTCCAAAATAGCTTTTATTCCGATATTAGAATTCAAGACGATTTTAACCACTAAATGTCTCCGACCCAATCTCTTTTTTCCGATCTGCTTAACCACACATACAGTTCATTGGGGACTCGTGTTATCAGAAGAACTCTATAGGATATAAAAGAACTTTGCAAAGATCAATGGCGTCTGGTCTTGTTTTGCTCCGGCAATGGAGAAATCGTTCTGGTCATGTTGCCGTGTACAGAGATTGGAGACAGCCAGCATACGTACAATACTACTGTGGGTGAGAACTGCAATGCACCGCAATGGATTCAAACAATGATATAAAGACTAACAATAACTTTAAAGATGAAATACTTAGTAAGGGCTCTCTAGGTTGCTCCCTAAAACAAATTTTTTTTTTCTCTCTATCGGAGAGCGTATACTTACAATGAGAGAAGTGAGATTTGAACCTCCACCTCTCTTTCTTGTCAAAGAGGTCAGTAGCCACCCAAGCTTGGGTGGTTCTTAAAGCAAGTTTCTTCTTCTTAATTACATGCATATACAATTTTTTCGACACCATCATTATGCATATATAACTCATTCATTCACATAAGAAGTTTGAGCCTTGTTTTTCTTTTATTCCGCCCCTTAAAATCACATTTGGGTTTCTTTATTTTATTTTTATGATGAAGCATTTGCAATCTACTAAATCTGTCACTTTTTTTTTTCTCTTTTGTTTTAACTTTGATTAGAAATTGCCAGATTGAAAACGGCAGCCCACCGGCTCATTACACATTAAAGATACAGTCTTTTGAAAAGAAGCAAGTGATTCTGAAAAAGAAAAAAGCAGAGAAGATTGAGTCAGGGGGTCTTTCAAGCTGGTGGTTACAAATGGTGGGTTAATTTCTTTGTTCATATTAATTGTCTGGCTCAAAATCTGGAGGCAATAGAAAAGGCAATAGAAGTTTTATTACTTAGTAGCACTACACTACTTTTAACCATTTTTTGATGAATATATATGAGTTCAACTCATCACTTGGCTCTTACATAGTTCCTCTTATATGTGATGTTAGGAAATTGTCGCTGTATTCAGTGGAAAGAATTACATATCACTCTACTTGCCATAGGACAAGACAAATAAGCTTATTCCTGGGTGGACGGTTAATGCAGTCTTCAGATTTTTTGTTTATGATTGGACTAGGGACAAGTGTCTAGTTGTTCAAGGTGTGCATTACTCTGTGGATTTTAATTTGCTTTACAGAAAATTGTAGAGAAAAATTAAAATCTTTCTTAGTGAGAATGCTTCAGAATATTTTTCTTTTCAGTGTCAAAATTTTATGATTTCTCATGAGACTATTTACCAATCTTCATGTACAGATACCCCACAACAAAATGGGGTCGTTGAACGGAAGAATCGTCGTCTACTTGAAACTGCAAGAGTTTTGATATTTCATACTAGTATGTCAAAATGTTTTTGGAGAGATGCAGTATTAACTGCTTGTTATTTAATTAATCGACTGCCCTCTTCTATTCTTCAAGGAGAAATTCCTTATCAAGTTCTTTTTTCAAATCAACCACTGTTTCCTTTGGCTCCACACATTTTTAGGTGTACTTGTTTTGTTAGAGATACTCGTCCTGGTCGGAGTAAACTTGATCTCAAGTCTGTAAAATGTGTCTTTGTAGGCTATATTAAAACTTGAAAAGGATACCGCTGTTTTTCACCAGAACTTAATCGTTATATTGTGTCAGTTGATGTCACATTTTTTGAGTCATCTCCTTTCTACCCTGTGTCATCTAAGTTTTATAATGAATCTAGTACTGATGACTTTCTCATTTATCATTTATATCCTGCTTCAGATCCTGCTACTTTTACACACACTGTACCCACTCAAATTGTTGTCTCTACAAATACTATACCTGTTCAACCTCCTATCCAGCAAGTGTATACTTGTGGACCTCGAGACATTGCATTTCCCATGACTTGTTTAGAGCAAGTAAGTCCTTCCTCTACTGAGTCAGCCCTCTCATCTAAAGACATTGTGCAAGATGATCATTTGAGTGACTTGGATTTACCCATTGCTCTTCGTAAAGGACACTGAAGTTGTACTCAATATTCTATGGCCCATTTTATACAATATAAACATGTTTCTCCCTCCTTTCGTGCCTTTATTTGTTCTCTTGATGGATATTCTATTCCTAAGTCAATTGCTGAGACCATTAGTCATCCTTGTTAGAGAAAAGCTATGGAAAAGGAGATACATGCTCTTGACACCAACCATACATGGGATTTAGTTCCATTACCTCCAGGGAAACATGCAATTGGGTGCAAATGGGTGTTCACGATGAAATTAAATTCTGATGGGTCTTTAGCTAGATTGAAAGCCCGACTGGTGGCAAAGGGCTATACTCAGGTTTATGGAATTGATTATTCTGATACTTTTTCTCTAGTTGCTAAACTAGCATCAGTCAGATTACTTATCTCTCTTACATCTATGAATCAATGGCCTTTATATCAGTTGGATGTGAAAAATGCATTTTTACGTGGTGATTTACAAGAAGAATTATATATGTAGCAACCACTAGGGTTTGTTGTTCAGGGGGAGTCTAGTAAAGTGTGTAGGTTGAAGAAATCTCTTTATGGCCTTAAACAGTCTCTAAGGGCTTGGTTTGGCAAGTTCAGTGAGGTGGTCACTAAATTTGGCCTTTCTCGTTGTCATAGTGATCATTCTATTTTTTCGCGAACCTCTGATGCAGGGAGTATACTTCTCGGAGAATATGTGGATGATATTGTTATAACTGGAAGTGATTTTGCAGGAACAAAGTCTTTGAAACAATTTCTTGCTCGATGTAAACAAGGCATATTTTTAAGTCAAAGGAAGTATGTGTTAGATTTATTAACCGAAACAGGTTTGTTGGGAGCAAAGCCAATGGATTCACCTATGAATCCAAATTCGAAATTGGTAGTAGAAGATGAAGAGCTATATGAGCATTCAGAGAGATGTAGACAAATAGTAGGTAAACTCAATTATCTTAGGAAAACAAGACCTGATATAGCATTTGCTGTGAGTGTAGTGAGTCGATTCATGTCATCCCCTCGAGTTTCTCATTTGCATGCTGTAGTGCGGATTCTCAAGTACTTGAAGAAGAGAGAAAATTCAACAAGGATTGATTGCACCTACTTGTGTGAAGATAGGAGACCAAGTTGTAGACATTCTTACAAAGTCTTTGCATGGAGCTAGGATCAATGTTCTTTGTAACAAGTTGGGCATGATTAATATCTTTGCTCCAACTTGAGGGGGAGTGTTAAGAGTATTGGTGTGTGTGTGTGTGTGTGTTTCTATGCAAATAGTAGTCTCATATACATTATGTAGATATCTAAAATGATAGACTAGTAATATAAATATAGCAATTCCCTAATAAAATGTGTGGGATGTGTGGGCTTTTCAACATCTTATTTTTATTTACATGGTATCAGAGTCTGAATATTGCTGCCTTTCACATTTAATGGTGAATTAGAGTCAGCTCAGGTGAACTGGGTTCAACCTAGGTGAGTTGGACTTTTATTGTTTGTTCACGCTTCTAGCCCAAGTAGCTGGGCCCATCTTAGGTCAGTTGGGCTTTCGTGTGAGAGAGTGTACTGAAGTATAAGATATAGAAATATCATATTAGAAGAATGAAAAAGTAAATCAACGTATAAGTGTAGTAAGAAGGCTTATAACTTAAGTTTTAAGATTTTAAATAAGATGTGGTGTCCAAAATCCTATTTAATATTACTTGTTTCTTTTTTCTTGTTACCATCTAAGTTATTAGGCCAACAATTTTGCAGGTCTTTACATTGTCCATACCTTTATACCACCAGAAAGTATGCCTGGTCACCACACAAATCCATGGTCAAAGTCAGACTACAAGGACACATAAGTTGAATACACAAACAAGAGAGATTAGAAAATGAGAGCCGGATAGAAATCATTCATACAATTATAAAATATTTTGCAAACAAAAACAACTCATATCACTACAATTATAAAAACTCTTCTACCTGGGCATTATTTAAAACTGTCAAATAAATGAGATCCTATAGAAAATCAAAGAAGGCATTGGAGCCCGTAAGCTAGAAATGGAGTCTACTCCATGGACTCATGAAAATATTATATCATAGTAGAATATACATGGCAATCAACATACAAAGGAGTAGTAAAATGTGCTTCAAAGGAACTTTCGTTCCAGTATTGAAGCATTCATCAGATTACTCATTGATTATTATTAGCAAAACCTCCCCACACCGTAATACCCATCCAGCTCTTAATAGAACAGAGGTAAGAAGAAAAGCATTAATAACAGGCTAAATTCACTCTACTGATCATTCATAATATTTCACAATTAAAAGGTCAAGGCTAGAAACAAAGGAAACTACAATACCAATATAAGATTTACTTGCAAAAACTTTATTCTCCAAGAAAACAAAATAAAATTAAATACCAAGCAAAATGGGTGAAATTCAGACTGTTTTTCACAAAAACGACATATTTGATAATAAAAGTTAAAGTTATGAGCAAAAGAAACTAAAATACTAAGAAAAGATTCAATCTTTTGGACCCACAAATACAATGGAACAAAAAAAAGTGAAAAACACAAGCACATCCGAATTAATTACAGTAGCAGCAACAAAATCCATAAAATTTTCACAAAAAAAAGACCCAGAAATTCAATGTTCTGAGGAAAAAAAAAAGTTAAAAACAAGAGAGACTCAAAGATCAAGAAAAAGATTTAAAAATGAAACGTGAAATGTCACTAAAACACCATATTCTCGAGTAAAACAACAAACCCAGAATACAAAGAAAACAAAATTGCATTTGGAACCAAAAGAAAAAATCTTGACTAAATCATCATTAAAAGATAAAAACTAAAACAGAATAAAAAAAAAAAAACTAAAGAACAAAGAAAAAAGACCAGAGATGAAGGATTCAAGAAAACCTGTACACAATACACTGCGTTAGAAGATCAAAACGAAGTGGCAAGAAAAGAAAAAACCCGGAAAGGCATGCACTGAAAGTCCCGTAAGTTGATAACTTTTCCTTTTAGACCTTCCAGGTGCTCAGGGACAAAGGAAGGACAAGAACGTTGGAATCATGGCTCGCAACCCATAAGCGATCACATTCTCAGCTGGTGAAGAAAAAGTGACCATTGAAAAGGTAAGAAAGACCGAAAAGAATGAGCCTTTTGAATGCGATGAGGTGACAGAGAATAAAAATCCATTGGCAAAGAAACTCTATGAACTGAGAGAGATTGGGGCTATATAGAGGGGGAGCCTTGGAGTATCAGAAAGAGAGGAATGCTTTGTGAGAGATGGAAAGAGAAGTTGTTGAGGTTTAGTTTGTAATAACAAAATTAATCCCATGTGACGCATAATCAACGGTATCATGAAAAAATAGTTCTTATCAACTGGTAAACACATTAATATTACAAAGCAACATTAGTAGAAACACTGTTGAGGGTTAGGGTGTAATATAACAATGTTTTTATCTTGTTTGAAATTAAAGAAGAAGAAAGAAAAAGGAAGAACGAAAAATTAAAGAAGAAGAACAAGAACATAATAAGGTTAGAAGAAGGGGCTTACAGTTTGTAAATCTTGATGATCTTAACACTAGATTGGAGATGAATTAGGAAGTCATACTTCCTTGTAGTGGACCTGTGCACCGTCAAAGGACTTCGAATGGCTACAAAGAAAGAAAAGACCCAATATAACGCTAGAAAAAAATAGAATCAACAGAAAAAAGAAAAGAAATAAAAGAAAAATGGAAGATCTAAAGGAAAGGAGATAGCCAATGACATGATGACATGATGTCTTTGCAAATACCTAACCTTAGAAGAGCGTAGGAGTGGCATAACGTATTTTTTAGGAGGGAGGAGGAAGAACCGAAGAAGATTGATTGGAATTTAAACAAGCAAATAAAGATTTTGTAGAAAGAAGCCACCGGTGGATTTGGCCGTTACTACTTTATGGCGGTGGAGAATCAGAAGAAAACAAAATATAATACTATTTTTTTTTATTCGAAACCACTTAATATTCTGTTCAATGAACTGATTAATTTTGACTGACTCGAGTAGAACTCCAAAAGATGAAAAAGATCTCTTAGCAGATATTTAACACAGATGCATCTTTAGAGACTCGAATTTGAGATATCTAATTAAATAATAATAAATCACTGTTATTCATATTAGTACTTGCTGGTTGTAATAGTAACTCTTTTGAAATGGGTCAATTCAAGTGAGATGAATATAGACTTTTTTTTATAAAGTCAGGCCCAGCCTTTCTGTCCTTCGACTTTAATTTTCTTGATGTTTTTAATAAAATAAATAATATCCAAGGCCCAAGCTACAATTAACTTTACTTCCTCCCTTTTGTATGTTTATGGCCAAATGATTTTTTTTTATTATCTTCACACGAAATTTTTTTTGTGTAATTAAAAACGTATTTTGTGCAACCAAATAGATAAAAAATAATTCAAAAAATATTATTATTTTTTCGTTGCACATTTTTCCTATGTGGTTGCACAAAAAATACTTGTAGTTGCACAAAAAAAATTCATGTGAACGTAATAGGGAAAAATTGTTTGGGCATGTAATGATCCCCTACACAAAATACAGATAATAGGGCAAGAGAAAAATAAAAGTAGAGTGGGCCACCAAAATTTATTTGTCTTCTTGCACATACTCTGTGTGTTTTTTTTTTTTTTGGTCAACTCTGTGTTTTTTTGTTGTGCAGGCTTCCAAGCGAGTGGACTTGGAGGACCCGTTCTAACTAATGGGCCAATCCATCAAAAGACAGCTTCTAACTAATGTGGTTTTCTATAATTTCTTACCTTATGAATGACAGAGCCTGTCTAGGCCCAAATTTATGCTACTTGGCCCTAAACAGTGAAGGTTAAGTCAAGGTCAACGTCAAAAAGAAAATGTTGGTGTCACCTGCGCCAGCTGCCATGCCGACCCATTTTCCATGAGAGAACACGTGAATGAAACCAAGTGGGAAACTTGGACCCGTTTTTTTGTTTTGACCAAAGAGGACTTGGGCGTTTGATTGAAGTAAGATCAGACAGCACGGCGCTTTTTTTTTTTTATTTTATTACGTAATTTAATTTTAAATAATAATAAAACAGTCATATAATTTATTTAAAAATATTTAATAATTAATTTTTTAAAAAAATTTAATTATTTAATTATTTATATTATTTTATTATTACTTAAATATTATTATATAATATTTTTTATTTATTAAAAGTCTATTAAATTATAATTATAAATAATAATTTTCTTATTCCTATGAACTTGGTATCATTTTTTAAGATTAGATTCCAACTTCTAAAATAGAAATTTAAACTTTTAATTATTACCTTTTTTTTTACATGATTTATTTTAAAATTTTTAATTATTAACGTGACATTGAACACTACACATTAGAATTAAGCTGGACTAATTAATTACTTGAGGTAACAGCTTAAATAATAATTGGACCTGAATTTTATATGGTTAATCTAGGCTCAAATCATTTCCATGGCTGACCCCCCCCCCCGCCCCAAAAAAGTTGAAATATAGTTGGTTGTGATAGCCAATGGGTTTGAAGGTTTGATTTTAATGGGGCGGTTGATTTTATGGATGTAGTTTGCTACATACAGTTACAGTCAGACTCATCGATATTTAGGTAATAATTTTTTTAATAAAAAAATTAAATAAAATTATTAATAAATAATTTTTTATCTTAATTTACAAATATAATAATTATTATCTTTATAATATACTTTATTTTGTTGTTAAAAAAAATAAAAAAGGAAGTGTTGGACTGATTAACAGGCGAATGAAACGAAGTGGGAAGACTTGGGCCCTTTTTTTTTTTTTTGACCAGAGAAGACTGGGGCGGTTGATTGACGTAAAACCGGACAACACGGCACAATTTTTTTTAATTTTATTATATAACTTAATTTTAAATAATAATAAAATAATTATATAATTTATTTAAAAATACTTAACAGTTAATTTATATTTTTTAAATTTTAACTATTTAATAATTTATATTACTTTATAACTACTTGATTATTACTTAAATATTATTACTTTTTATCATTTTTTTAAAATTAGATTCTAATTTTTAAAATAAAAATTTAAATTTTTAATTATTACCGACATTCAACACTACACATTAGAATTAAGTTGGACTAATTAACCATCTGAGGTAAAAGCTTAAATAGTAATTCGATCTGAATTTTACGTATTTAATCTAGATTCAAATCACCTTTCTATCGCTCAACCACCCCCCTCCCCCAGTAAGTCGAAATATGCTTGGGTGTTATTGAGAATGGGCTTGAAGGTTTGATTTTAGTGTGGTGTCATATTCTAAATTTGTCAATCGTTGTAATTTTTTATGTAGAGATATAATTAAACTCATTAGTATTTAGATAGTAGTTCATCTTTATAAAAGGAGATTAAATAAGAATGTTACTAGGTAACTTTTAACTTTGTTCATAAGTATAATAACTACCATTTATGTGATATATTTTATTTTATTGTAAAAAAAAAAAATGTTGGACCGATTAACCATTCTTTGGGCATGCGAATAATGTAAGTTTCAAAGGAATTGACTACGCATGCTGTAGTATTGCTTCTCCTACGGGGAAAAACTAAAAACTGGAAATTTATGGTTGATATTTTATTCTTGTTCTTGTTGCTTTTTCCACAAGCGTGGGACCCTTCCGTGAAAATTACGTAAATCTACCTCCGTCACCGTCCATATATAGAAGAAGGCCTGAACTGCTTAATGCAACAAACATTAGTAAGTAGTAAGAGAGGTGCTAGTAACATACAAAACAAAATGAGGGTAGTAGCTATGAATATGAATATGAGGTCATGGATTTTAGTGATGATATTCGTTTTGTTATTGGAAGGATGGGGGAATTATTGTCACGGTTGCTGGGAAGACGAGAAAATTGCTCTTTTGCGAATCAAGTCTTATTTCAATCATTCAGGTCCATTTGACGACTCCCACTTCCCTTCTGACTGGGGGATAGATGCTGATTGTTGTAATTGGCAAGGAGTCACATGCGATGAAACAACCAAGCGAGTTGTCGAGCTTGATCTTAAATCTACGAAGGATCAGGATTTTGGAGGCTGGTACCTTAATGCTTCTTTGTTTCTTCCTTTCAAACATCTATTAAATCTTGACTTAACAGCAAACCAAATACTTGGTTGCATTGAGAATGAAGGTCCTCTTTCTACAACTCTTGCTATGTTCAT
The DNA here is from genome assembly GCA_037832335.1 of Carallia pectinifolia. Lineage (NCBI taxonomy): Eukaryota > Viridiplantae > Streptophyta > Magnoliopsida > Malpighiales > Rhizophoraceae > Carallia > Carallia pectinifolia. Next base: position 12,502,348 of record CM075444.1, on the reverse strand, counting down.
TTCATAATCACAACATAAAATAGATTTTTTTGTTAAAAAAAAGTAAAGAACATAAACAAGATATATATATATATATATATACATCTCTCTCTTTTATTATGCATGCTATTATATACTTCTCACATTCATGCAGGATTCGAGAAACTATCAAAACTTGTTTATTTGGAGTTTCTTTATTTAGGCAGCAATGAATTCAACATGAGTATCATATTATCTCTACGTGGCCTTTCATCCCTGATATCATTGGATTTATCCAATAATAGTCTAAAAGGAATAGTCGACATCCAAGGTAAGACTCATGGTAATTATGCCTATACAAGGCAATAAATTAAAAATCAGCTAACAATTGAAATATAACTCAAAATTAAATAGAGCTTAGTGAGATATATTTTTCTTACGGGGAATGACTAATCAATAAACTGGTGCGATTTTTCCGCTGCCTTGTTGTTTTTGTCTTGAAGAGCAGAGAAAATCGGACTTGAGTCTGAATGTTATCGTGGAAACCAAGAAATATGTTTGTCGAAAAATCAACTTAAGAATCAATCAGAAAAAGAAAATATTTTAAAAAAGGAAAACCTGAAGCCAGCCAGCCAAGCATACCTACAGAGATGGGGAAAGGCTAAAAGAATGACTTTGTAGTGCTTGCCTCTGACTTTTTTTTTTTCTTTTTTTTTTTTTATTTTTTGAATTGTTGATTGCTTCTATTTTTGTATCCTTTGCAAAAATAAACTAAACCCAAAACAAAAGAAGAATTCACAGTTGATTTTTTTTTTTTTTTGATACAACGGAAAATCGCAGCTGAAACTTTCAAATTGCGAGGAAAAAAACTCTTGCAAGAAAATAACAAGGAGCCCCCTGAAGCTCTATCCTTAATTTTAGGAGCTTAGTGAATAATATAGTACAATATATTACCCTTCAATGAATTGAAAATGAAAGACTATAGGTCTCTATAAGATTTGTCAAAAAATCTATATGTAATGTAAGTATATAAAATCGAAGTTAAGAGAAAATTTCAGTCTTTCTCTATCTGACATATGACGATTTCTCATAAATTCATAAATTAAAAATAATATTAAAATATTTTATAATTATGAAAATTCGATTACAATTAGAATTAGAATTTACAATTAATATAAATCTAATTATAATCAAACAAGAATTCTATTGATTTATATATTGTTACTTTGACTATAGTTAAGTCAATGCAACTTTAAATTTTATAATAAAATAAAATAATAAAAAAGAAAAACAAATTTCGCAAATACTTCTTTTTGTAAAAGAAAAAAGATTATAAAAAATCTGTCAAATTTTCCTATAATTTTTTTCTTAAAAAAAAACACTACTTTCAAATTTAATTTTCCTAAAAAGGAAAAAAGTTCTTTTATTTTCTTAAAAAATTTCCTAAAAAATAATACTCAAAATTTAGAATTTTTTTCTTTTAAATAAAATAAATCAAAAATAATTTTGTTAAAAAATGTTATTAAATTTGCGCATCGCGTAAGTCTATTACTACTTATATATATTTTTTTTAATAGGAAAAGAAAACGGAATAATTAGGACCATAGCTCAAACATGGAACTAAAAGATTCTAATAAAGCTATCATAACCAATTGTGAAACTTAATGATATTATTTTTATAGTAAGTGTTTCAATGGACTGAAAAAAAGGAACACATCTCCTTCCTCACAAAATACATCACTGTACGTGGTCAGATTTAAATTATCTGGCGAGCTTGGAGGAATTAAATTTACGGCATAATGAAATTGAAGGCTTCAAATCTTTTAGAGGTAAGTTTGTATTTCTTTTTTTCTGTGCTGTACACTTATTACTTCATTGAGATGTCGTGCACGTTAAGAGAAGCAGTTCCCACATGTCAATTGCCAACGAATTAATTTTATTGCTGTTCGATTCAGAACAATTTTTTCAGATTTGAGCTGCTCGATACATAATGGAAACCAGCTGAAATGTCAGGAATTCTACCCTTTACATAAACTTTTCCTTTTACTTTTTTATTCAAGTATTGTACATTTTGAAAATTACTACTCCATAATTTAAAAAAAAAAAAAAAAACTATTGTGCTTCTAGTCTCATCGATTCATCCTCCCTCCCCTTGGTACTTTCCATTGTTGACTGCACCCAAACGCCAATATATATCAATCCCCTCTGCAGGTGATGATGAAGAAGTGCTGAGCAATCTGCAATCCCTTGATCTGGGTTTTAATAATTTGGACAATAGCATTCTGTCATCTCTGAAGGGGCTTTCATCTCTTAAACAATTAGATCTTAATGACAACCAACTAAAAGGCTCAATAAATGTGAAAGGTTAGATATCTATTTTTTTTCCTTCTTTTTTCTTTTTTGAGAAACCGAGGAATATCATATGTATATATATGTGATTCACTTGTAGACGGTTAAAGGTTAAGCTTTGTTATTATTCTTTAGTTTCAATTCCTTGTTTTCAGAATTAAATGCTCTAAGCCAATTGGAGGAGTTGGATTTAAGCAGAAATGAAATCACTAAATTTGAGGCTGCAGGAGGTAAAAATCCAGTGTCTTTATCCATTCCGATTTTGTTCTATTGCCACAACTCGGCCACTCCGGCCCAAGTTTCTTGGATCAATTTTTTTGTCCACATTATACAATCTATAGTAACATCTTTTCAAATAAATGTAAAAAATTAACCAAAAAAACTATCAAGAATTAATTTCAATTTAACTCCTTGCATCCGACTGATAAGTTCTTTTTAATAATATCTTTCAGATAAATTTCAAACTTTGGATTCCTTATTCTTGGCATCGTTTTTAAATTATCTTAAATGCAAGGCTATCAAAAATTCTCTTTCACCATACTTGACAGAATATAATCTCTCAAAATTTTGTTCTCATTCACATATACTAGATAATGCTATATTATACCTCATTTTTCCTCGTCATATAAAAATGTAGGATCTCACATTACATATTGATCCTTTAATTTTAGTGATACTGTTGTCTCCTTGGCTTATGTTTCTCCAAACCGCGGAATTTTCAAGGCCTAACCCTTTCAATCTAGAGAGGCTAAATGGTTGACTTAATTAGTTCACAAAATAGGTATGCTTTTCCAAGGTTTTGATTATGGGGTGTCAGGATATATAAAAGGTTGGGAAAATGGTTTATGATTCCGGTTATGACGCGCAAATTTATCACTAGATTTTGAGGAGAATGTGTGGTTACATATAATATATAATATATAGTAATAATAAAAAAAGTAAGGACTTTTCTTGAAATATTTATGACAAAACTAAGTGTTGCACCTCCATGTTAGCATATAAGCGAATGAGCTGACTACTGGACTTAATAGAAAAGGATTATTTAATAAATTCCCGCAAACTAGCTTAAAATATCACTTGATTGATCAGAGCTAAAAAAAAAAAGGGTATCTTTGGACCACGAGATTAGTAGTTGTTTATTTGTGATATATTTCTTGTACTTATCAGAAATATTCCTTTTGACATCCCAGGAAGTAAAAGTTGGAGCAACATAAGTGCCCTTTTTCTCGAAGGGATCAGTACAAATGCAAGCCATGTGCTGGAGGTACAATCACTGCTTGAATCATTGCAAGGATCATTCCCTAACCTTAATACCCTTGACTTAACATCCAACAACCTACGAGGAACGTCATTTCGTCAAGGTAGCTGCCGCTAAGCTTATGGCAAGCTTACTTATTAACTTCTAATTCTTGCTGCATCGTTGGTCTTCATATAGTTAATCATTATTTTTCTAAATTTGCAATTACCTCTTCGATAGGGTCCCACCATCCCAATAATCTCGAAACCCTGTACTTGGATTATTCTTCTGTGGATGAAAAATTCCTTCAAAGCCTAGGGACACTGGTTTCTCTGCAAATTTTGCACATGCGAGAGTTGAATGGTTGCCTACTTGCTCAAGGTAAATTCCGTCTTTGTTTTTGTCAGCTTCTCCAACCCTTTACATGTTTTTCAACAATCGCTTTCTGTTTCCTACAAATATAAATTTAGGTTGATAATTTTGTGAATTTATTGACTTGAATTGCATATTTTAAAATTTAGTCTAGTTAAATCAATTAATAGTCATTATTACTATTCCTCTGTTATACTAGCATGTAAAGTACGTAATGTGACTATTCGGGTAAGCACACAAATCTTTCTCTTATCTTTTCAAATTTTGAATTTGTAGAAATTTTCTAAGTGAGCAATGAGCTCTCAAATTTCATCAATTTGAGTAACAACTCAAAAAGTCTTTAAAATCAATTTTATCTTTAGAATATATAGTAAATTGAAAAAATATTAAAAAAAATATAATCTTAGCTCCAAATTTTTTACGATTTTTATGATTCATCATATTTTAAATTTTAAATTATGCACTTGTTCAATGAAATAAATTTCAATAATGTACTGAAAGGAATTTTCAATTACCTAATTTGACAATAAACAAATTATGTGTCTACCCACATTGCCATGACAACTGTCATGTGAGCATTAATAGAACTTATTATGATTTTACTATCTATTAATTTATATTGATTGAATTTTAATGATTCGTAATTTATTCTTAACTGTTTAAGTTATTTATTACTAAAGAATTTTCAGGTTTATGCGAATTAAACCAGCTTCAAGTCCTACTTATGAGCAGAAATGATGTCAGTGGTAACTTGCCTTCTTGTATGGCTAATTTAACATCTCTTCGGAATTTGGATCTCTCTGGCAATCAATTCACAGGAAATATATCTCTATCTCCTCTAAGGGCTCTAACGTCCCTTCAATTCCTAGATCTTTCACACAATCGATTTCAGATTCCAATGACACTCGGCCCATTCTTCAACCATACGAAACTTGAGGTCTTGTATGCTGAAGGAAATAATATATTTTCGGAAGCAGAGGAACATAGTTTGGCCCCAAAATTCCAATTATTCTCAGTGGCATTATCTGGTTACGGATACGGCGTAAAATTTCCCAAATTCCTCCACTACCAGCACAAACTGCAATATGTTGATCTCTCGCACATCCAAATGTATGAAGGATTTCCACATTGGTTGTTAGAGAACAACACAGACTTGTATATACTCCGCTTGGTCAATAATTCTCTTTCAGGACAAGTCCAGTTGCCGCGTCATTCTCATACGAGTTTAGGAAACTTGGACATTTCTGAGAATTGCTTACGCGGCCATGTTCCAGAAAAAATTGGAGCACTTCTTCCAAACCTGTACAATTTAAACTTGTCAGGAAACAGCTTCAGTGGGAGCATTCCTCCTTCTCTTGTTAACATGAGCTTAATGGCATTCTTAGACTTATCCAATAATGGATTATCAGGAGAGGTACCTGCGCAGTTGGCTGGTTCAACATTAAACATACTCGTGCTCTCAAACAATATTTTGCATGGCCAAAGCTTTCTACGAAATATGAACTTGCACTACTTGGTTTCATTGCAGCTGGATGGCAATCAACTCACTGGGCCTATCTCGGATAGTTTATTTAATAGTTCCTTGTTAAAAATCTTGGATCTCAGTCACAACAATCTCTACGGGAATCTCCCACAGTGGTTAGGAAATATGTCTGCCCTTCGAGTTCTGGACCTTTCAGAAAATAATATCTCTGGAAGCCTACCATCAAATTTCCCATCGAGTATAGAGCAAGTTTATTTGTCTAAGAATAGATTGCAAGGGTCATTAGAAAATGCATTCTACAACAGCTCCAGTTTGGTGGCATTAGATCTTAGCCGCAATTATTTTATAGGAAGCATTCCAAAATGGGTTGACACATTGTCTAACCTGAGTTATCTACTATTGCGCAATAATAACTTTGAAGGTCAAATCCCAACAGAGTTGTGCAAGTTGGACAAATTACGCTTGATAGATTTTTCTCACAATTACCTATCTGGCCATATTCTCCCTTGCCTAAAGTCTGGAAGCACTTGGGATACAACAGAGATCTCTGGAAGGACTTCGGTAAGTTTTAGCTATGGTGGTAATTCTGCTTTTCAACCGAGTGTAGAGTTTACAACGAAGAGCATTTCTTATTCTTACGAAGGAAGACTCTTCTCCTACATGTCTGGAATCGATCTTTCTAGTAATAATTTGATGGGAGAGATTCCACCAGAACTCGGAATCTTTAGCATTATTAAGGTGCTAAACTTATCTCATAACAACTTGGTAGGATCAATCCCATCAACTCTTTCAAACTTGAAGGAGATTGAGAGTTTGGATCTTTCCTACAACAATTTGGATGGAAAAATTCCTTCTCAACTTACTCAATTGTATCAACTGGCTGTTTTTACTGTAGCACACAATAACTTATCTGGAAAGACCCCAGACATGGTTGCACAATTCTCAACATTTGACAATAGAAGCTACGAGGATAATCCTTTCCTGTGTGGACCGCCACTAACAAAGAGTTGCAATGAACATCCATCACCTCCATCATCGCCCAAAAATTCGGGTCAGCACAACGAAGAAACTGGATTTATAGACATGGATGCTTTTTATCCAAGCTTTCTAGCATCTTACGTCATGGTGCTGCTGGTAATGGCTGCAGTTTTATATATTAACTCACATTGGCGACAAACATGTTTTCACTTTGTCGAGGAATGTATTAACAATACTTATTATTTTATGGTGGACAATCTTCCTATGTTGTCCAGGTACCGAGCTTCACAGCCTTGTGTTTAGTCTAGATGTTGTTTGGTTATTCATTTCTCCTTTTTGTATTTCTTAGATGTTGTATCTAATAAACCAAAGTTGTCGATGGTAGAACATAAGATCTGAGTGGACACAAGAAATAGTCTCTTTGTTAAAAGAAAGGCAAGACAACATATACATATGGCCCTCTTCTAGACCTCACAATAACATGAGGTGGTAAGCATAATTTACCAAATAAACAAGAATTTCCCTATATGCTTGTATTTCCAAATTTGCCTATATTTGTTTTTTATATTTTAGATCTCCGTTATTCAACTACTCATAAAAAAAAAAAAAAAAAAATGAGTACTTGCTACGGGATATCATTTGTGTGCCCAACTGATTTTGAGACACTAGATATACTATTGTACACCTACATATTGTGTGGTTAACATATTCTTAGACAATGACTATGATCTTCCATTTTGTTTATACACTTGGAAAATGATTTCACCATGTTCAAATAGCGTGCTTTTTTCCAATCCGTATTGAGAGGACATAGCCAATATTATGCAATGCCGAAGGTTCCCACAAAATTGTTTTTTTTTAAATTGTTTCATAAGATGAATTTGTCTTTACTTCTAAATTCTTATGGCATTATCTGAACATCTTGTTGGCTGTTGTGATGTTGGCTATGAATAAGTTGGTAGTGTGTTTTAGTAGGCTGATTTAACTGTGCTTCATTTGTAGATTACTTTTTTTCCCCTTGATGGTGTTGTTAATAGAGAATTGATGAGTTTTTGTATAAATTGTTCTAACTGGAAGCAATATGCCGAAATTAATATAATCCAATCCACCACTAACAGATTGGATTAGATGAATTGGATAAGATGGTGAATTAGGTGCGGATGGAGAATCATTTAATCCATTATCAACGGATTAGATGCAGAAATATCCTCAAAATCATCTAATTCGACCCGCGAACACCCCTAGTTTTCATAACCACGCTTGAAGGCTTCGGTTTGAGCACTAAGGAGAAAAGCCATACAAAATATGTATTATGCCCTTGCCAAACCCAACCCAGCTTTCGATATTTTCTTTCTTCTTCACTTATGGGTTCGCCGTGCCACGTCAATTAGTGTACTATTAGTGCACTATAATCGGCATGTCTACATTTTCTCTTTAGCTTAGGGAAGAAGCCAACAAAACGATCGTATCTATGCTTTCTATTTTTTTTAATTTATTTATTATTTTTTTTGTTTAACATGTTTTCTTTAATAATAAGTGTACTGTTTTATCCTTCCCCTATTAATTTTTAGTTTGTTTATTATTTGGGGCAGACAATTGGATAAAACCTAACTCATTTTCATTTTTTTCAATCCTTTGTTCAAAAAAAATATAGGCGGAAAACACTTTTTTTTTTATAATCTATCAATTCTCAACAAGATATGTTCTCTTTCTCCAAAAAAAAAAAAAAAAAGAGTTACGTTCGTTCTGCAAGTAGTATTTTGTTGTTGACAAGTTTACCACTTAATATTATTTAATGAATTTTTTTTATTTTTAATTTTTTAATCCAGAAATAAAGTATCTCTATTATAATCTATATTTGTTCTTGTATTCTTATGTTTTTGCCATGTTGCACCTTACGGGTTTTCAACTTTAATACTAAGATTTTTTTATTTTCAAGAGATGAAAATCAATAATAATAGTAGTAGTTATAATAATAATAATATTATTATTATTATTATTATTATTATTATTATTTATTATTATTATTATTATTATTATATATAATATCATATGCGAGAATGTTTTCTATATATTTGAATACTTATAAACTGACATTTTAAAAACTGAAAAATTTTATAATGCAAGATATTAAATAAATTTAAAAATTACTACATATTTTAATACACAATATGATAACTAGGAGTAATAATATAGAATAGTACCTTACACAATTTACTTAGTTAAGCTATTTAAATAATTAGACATTTTTTGTTCATGTTTATATATTTTTCTTGAAAATTTATTATTATTTCTAGACGTGCGCTTCACTTCGCTCAAGTACGAGCTTGCGCTTTACATATAATTTTTGAGATGAGGAAAAATAATTTTCTTTATTGTTAAATAACAATGTTAATTGGTTGGATAATTTTTCTTTACCTTATTCGTTATGATATTGTAGTAGATTAACTATAGGTCGGCTTAACTTGAAAGTTTAATTATAAAGTATAAAAATATAGTATTTTTGCAGTCTACTAGTAAACAAAATGGACCAATATTCTATATCAACATTTTTCATCTCCTCGTGGTCAACCGATGTATGGAAATTCAATCCAGCTGGCCATGATTAATTGAAAAGATTTACACAGTATTCCTGTGTTTAAGATTGATTATTAATATGCTCAAATGCCAATGGTCCAGTTGTCAAGGAAACCAACAAAGGCAAGCTTTGCTGACCTTGGTGAACATTCCTCATTTGTCACTAGTCAAGGACACGTTACGTCATTTCGTGTCATTTATGAAGCGAAATAGTCTAGTTAGGAACAGATTTGACACTTTTTATTAATTAAAAATAAGATTATAAAAATATATTTAATATATAATAAATTAAATAATTTATTTTTTTCTTATTTTTTAAATTAAATATATTTTTTATGATCTAAATATTTAAATCGTACACATCAATTTTATGATTATTTATCAATATACTACACAATTTTTTTCTTCAATTTATTGTCCCCTTCTAATCTGATCAACTAGCGATAATTGGATAGCATCATTTGAATTCGTTGTGAAACAAGCAGCGGTAGTGGTCCTCGTTAGTCTAAACTATGGTTTACGATTCTTAAAGTTATGGTTTCTAATTTTAAAAATGAATATATAATTTATGAGAATAAAAAAAATTATCTAACTCATAGTTCGATAAAATTTTTAATAATCAAAAAAATATTGAAAAACCATCACATGAGTAATTAATTTCGAATATGTTTCCCTTTCCTATTTTTGATGGCCATTAATTTTATCACGAATCCACTGTTTTGTTCTTTTATTTTCCGAGTATATTAATTTTATAATTAATTACGATTTGTTATATAGATTTTTTTTTTCGTCATTTTGCTTTATTGTGGACCAAGTTCAAGTTAGTAACTAGCATAAAATTAGTCAAATCTTTATGATATGTTCTCATTTTCTCTTCTTTTCTTTCTTTCTTTCTTTTTTTTTTTTTTTTTGTAAAGTTCTCTTTCTTTAGATTTTCTTGAAGGCACAAATCAGTGAGATTATGTCTTTTTTTTTTTGCTTTAAGGGAAAAGAAACTCATATATAACCACTTAACCACACCATAAACTAATGAATTAATTCCTTCGCAGACCAACTTCCATGGCCAATAGCTTATAGTTTGCAAATGGTACTGCTTCCTCCTCATCATCATTCACAGTGTGGGAATTAATTATCAACGTATGCACTAATCAAGGCCTGTAAAAAGAGCAAAACTGTAGAGGTTGTTGATAATTGACACAGTAATTTCCCTTCAACCATCTATAGCCTATTGATAATTGACACAGTAATTTCCCTTCAACCATCTATAGCCTATTGATTACCTTATAAATTTTCTGCTGTGTATGCAGTCAATCGAACAGGCAAACGCACATATAGTTTCCACGCTCCTAATTCTTAACTAGAACGTTAACATCTGAGGACCATATTTTAGTCCTTTTGTTAATTGCTAATCACAAGCAAAATTAATCTTAACGATGCAAGAGTACCAACTAGATGCATATTCCTCAGATTTTGGTCTAGAAAGCACCTGCTTTTCTCGGCCTCAATCAGAACTAATCATGTGAATAAAAGTGCAAATATAAAGCCATGATCACCTTGAATATCCATACGTCTTGCATCTGGTCTTAATCTAACAACAGTTTTTCCAAAAAAATCATCGTCCCATTTTATTCATCCATATAAAGTCATTAACTTTAAGGATAACAAGAAGTTCATCGACAAAGCAAGCGTTTCAACTTCAAATCTTGTATTTTCTATAAGCATGATCTTTACATAAAGAATTGTATGATACATCAACGAGGTGGTGTTCTAACTTCATCTCATCCACCTTAATGAATTGGAAGCAAGATAAATAATTGCTTCATCAGCCAATTTCTATATAACTACCAATGGTTAACTAATCAGATTCGAGTCCATAAGAACCCTTACGTTTTGTGCACAGCTAAGAAATTCATACTATGTAAGTCTGTTTCAAATTCTTCCTTCCACGTTTTCTTCTTGGGTTAGCACTTATCATGCAAGAGAAAGCATTGACAAGCTCAGAATCCTCTTCAGTTATGAGCATCTTCGCCGCATATGGATCAGCAAGCAAGAGCTTTGCCACAAGGTATCCTGCAATTGACCAAGTCTGGAATAAACGTGCTTGTTTTCCAATGAATCTTCCTCTTTTGGTATCATAATATTCGGGCCACTTATCTCGAGATATGCGTTTCTCTGCAACCTCCACAGCTCTTGCAGCAATATCCAGTCTATTCATCTTTATGCATGCAACTGTCAGCTGTAGACGACCTCAAACATTTAAGTATTAGGGCCTATTTAGTTGTAGGAACAAAAATTTTCTTTTCTCTGTTTCTAGTTTTCATCCGTATTTCCATATTTTTCTCTTTAATGGGAAAATTAAACTAATGAGATTCAACAATAGAGATTGGAGTAAACCATTCTCCAAAATAGGAATCTAGAAGATGCATTCAAAATGCATATTCTTCTCATTTTTCTCATACACTTTTTCTCTTTTTCTTTTTTTTTTTTTAAAAAGAAAAAAAAAAACCGATTTGAATTTGTGGAGCAGTTTATAGTGTATAGTGTGAATCATGGTTACTAGAATACTTTACCACGAGATTACGTGTCTAAAGTCTTTTCTTCATAGCATATTTGCCATTTTCTGCCAGCTAAAAAGATCATCAAAATTGGCTATTTCACTCCTTTTGAATAGGCCGTATGTTTTCATCATCAACTAATCAACAGTGTAAATTCAGCCACTATTTAACCTGATAATTTGTCTGCAAATATAGACCCACTACAACTACATAATTCATATATTTTGAGAATAAAAAAATAATAATAATATGACAACAACACTCATGATCACCCAAATCCTTAGGGTTGTTGTTTATATCTTTCAAAATGGTTTATGATCACAACATCCTCCCAGACAAATGTGCCTTCAGCAACAAATCATATCAATGATGCTTAAAAATCAGGACGGATGGTGTTCAAAAGATATGAGTGAAAATATAGTTTTGTTTTTAGCTGTTTCTGACAATTTATAGTCTCCCGATGGTTATTTTCAAAAAAATTGTATATCCATAACATAGTCAAATAAACCATGTCAACATCACTAACCTGCCAAAGCAGAGTTGGCCAAGAGCCTCCATTGTGGTAAGACCATGGCCTGCATTGACAACACAGAAGTATTACATGGCTGAGTTTAGTGGGGAGAAAACAATTGGTACAATTTACCAGCGCAGAAATATTACGTGTTCTTGGGATCACTCCCTGTGATAATCTGCCACTCCTGACCTTCAAGAGCAGGATAACAAATCTTGAATGGCATGTCTGCCACCAAATCTGCCCACTTAGCCTCAATAAGATCCAATATGGCATGTGACTGATCCATCGTAGTAAGACCACTTACAACAGACCATATGTTTCCAAGAGAAAAGAATCTGAAATCCATGTGGGCTGGTTGCAAGTTTCCAATTAAAAAGCCTCCTCGGTTAGGCATCCATTCCACCAACCATGAAGAAATCTGATCTGGGTAAATGTTGAATTTATTGACTGCATCATAAGAGTATTCTTCAGTCTTATATCGGTAAATCTCATTTAATTTTCTTAAATCAATCCAATAATACTCTCTTATATGGAATGATAGAGCTACAAGACGATTGTTCAATGCTCTGATCAGATCTGCTGATCCGTCTTCTGGAGCAAGCATCTCACGTGCACAAAGTAGTGCAGAGTAAAAAAGTGCCTACAAGAACAAATACATCACATCAGACAAAAAATTATTGAAAGGAAGAATGTGCTTTGAACATTCAACATCTCCAAGATTCTAATAATGGCGACTGCTGTAAATAGGGAACCAAAAATACAGCTTGCATTAAAGCTTGGTGATTATCAACTATAACAACACTTTTTTTTTTTAATGTAGACCATCTTCCATTACTTTCAAGAAGATTAAGGAACATGGAAAAAATTTTCCCTACATGATTACTTAGCCTTTTGCCTCTTAAGTTCCTTCCACGTTTGCCCAACCGCAACTTAGCCTGTTAATTGTATTACTGCACAAAGTCATGGTCATTTTGACTGAAATCAGCAATAAGAACATCGTCTCAAAGCTTTTCAAACTATGCGACACGTGTCAGCTCAAAGGATAATGAAGAACAAAAACAGCCTCTGCCAGCTGCAAATTGTCATTTCATATTAATTTTCCATATCAGTGAGAACAGGTTCTTCCTCCCAACGTAAAGGGACATGTATGTCGTAAAACTTTTATCTTTTGAGCTCCTAAAAACCCAAATCAAAATGGTGAAAAAATGAAAGGACAATAATGACTTGTTCTTATTCCTTATTGATCACTGTTTACTATATTGTTAGAATTTTACTCATACAGTTATTTCAGTGTTTATCAAAAATTTTCTTCTGCCAACCACAAAACTATTTGCCAACAATATTAAATGTTTTGTGCAATGACCTTTTCATAATCACTCATCATCCTGATAAATAATTTCTTCATATAGTTTGAATGGTGAATTAAATCTGTATACGAAACTCAAAGAACCGAGCATCTCTTCGTCTTAAATTTTCCCAACTACGTTTATTGACGGCATACTTAAAATTTTTTCGTTCAGATCATATTAGAAAAGCCAATCGAGAATTCATTACTTGTATTTCTAAAGGGTGGCCATGAATTCCCATACGGCGATCTATCATGCAAGAACCATCTGTCACCAACAGTGTGGGGAACATGTCAAAACCATCAGCAAGACAAAGCCTCAAAATCATCTTGATTCCAGTTTGCACATCAATTCTTTCCTGAACTGAGAGGTCACCGGAGCATTTTCCATATGCACGTAATAAAATAATCCACCATAACCCTAACATTGACGTGACAACATAGTGAATTAAGCCATGGGAAGACGAAGCCAAAAACTTTATTTCAAACCCAAATTCATTGACACTAAAATCTCATATACCAGAATCAACTGGTGCCACACGGCCGATTGCTGCCTCTCCAAAGTCAGGATCCAATACTTCTTCTGTTGCAGAGGGATCCCCATCCAGGGGAACTGTCCGCACCTTGAAACTAGCAGGCATTAATCCCTGACCAGGGCTGTGACAATCCATGGTCTTCTCCCAGCTCTGCACCATAACAAGTCATGTATCAAAATGTGTAACGAAAGGAGAAAGCCTATGAAATAACAATGAGTTATAAAACTAAAGTATTCTAACAACAAATTACTAACAATGAGTTTATGCTTCTTCTAAACTTAAGTTGTGGAACATTAGATATCCAAACATGGCAAACCTGATCGATCTGGATATTAGACATAGACCATGGTTTATACATAGATGTCACGCAAACCACACAATGTCTTGATTGCAAAAGGACCAACATTTAGAAGAAGCATAAAGCAATTACACGGAACCAGAATTGATCTGTTCACACATCTAACTGTAAATTTCAGGTGAAATTACATATGCGGTCTGTCACAAGGAAACTTCAATCATAAATGCAGTAATTCGCATTCTTAAATGTCGCATCTCCTCTTTCCTGTTCTGAAATCGTTTGGTTGTAAGGGGGAAAGCAGGCACAGTCATTGTTTTCTTTACACTCATTACATGTTAGCCAATATAAGAAAGAACCAGTCAAAGGATATCCCACCAAGAACCTCACTGAAGAATGGCTAATTATTAAAAGTACCTTCGCAACAAATCAGATGAGTCAGCGAAAGAAAGAATTAAAATAACATATGAACACACATAAGTTACATCTTAAAAGCAATGTGAATCACCAAAAGAAAGGAGTTTAATACGTGCAGCAATGCATGCAGTAACTTCCTACGGATAAATCTTGGTGTAATCAAGAGTAAACTACCTGCAACTGAAGTGTATGAAGGAGAAAATTTCGAACAATGTCGTATTCTCCTTTCAAAAGAAAAGCAATCCCAGAAGGAATGAAGTCTCTGATGAACACCTGATCATAATTCAACACACTGGAAATAGTGGGATCATTGGCAGCAATCGTTCCAACTGGACTGCCACAATAATAAACTACAGAGTCCCGCAGAAGGTCCCATGCTTCATCCTCAACAGAATCTACATGAACCTTGCCAGACGTATCTCTACTCGTGCCCACCACATCATTTGTCACCAAACTCCCCTTTTCTTGTCTCATTGTGCCATTGGATGTTAGGCCATCATTCTCCTCTTTTGAATGCTGAACATTCTCAAACTTCAAAATATGGGGCATTTTGACCATACAATTTGTATCTAATGTCTTTGCCCCATTCATAAGCGAGGCACCATTTCCATCTTCTGTAGTCATACCGCTAACACTTTCTGCATGCTGACATTTGCAACCCAGAAGCTTCAGTCTGTCGGCTGTTGCAATCCCAAGCACACTACGGTAACCCAGCCCCTTGAAGCATTGGATTCTTATGGAATTCTGCCAAACACCTGAGCACTTAACCATTTGCATAGACCCTAAGGCTCTTCTTCTTTTACATTTTACATGAATCCTCGAAGAAAACTTCAGATCCGAATAGCTAACACATGGGTGAGAACTGAAAATTTCATGGCCAGTCCCATAAAAAACTTGCAGAACTGCGTCAGAGGTCCCCATCAACAAAATGCTTGCTCAAGAAATTGAACTGCACACTAGAAAGGCCCTCCCAATCAACAACTTTACTCTGATTTGAGACACCCAAACAACAGAGCTAACGTTAGAATGTGTGTCAACAGGCCAATAGAAACTTGGGTATCTGAAATTCCAGACCACATATGCCATGGAGTATATTAGCAGAAATTAAATTTTGCAGTAGATGTTTAGTGCAACCTGAGAAACAAAATCTTCTACAATTATAGCCTCCTGATTCATATTTTATTAGAAGCAAAACTGAAGTATTCTATCATGCCCCCCCGGGGGGCGGGCTGTGTCTTCTTTCTGAGTAACTAATCAAAGGGTGAGGCTTTCATACATAGAAATCATGGAATGAGAAGCTTAAATATACAGAAATCAAATAATGGGATATCTCGAAATGAAGCAACAAGGGATCATCACAAATAGAGTTGCTTAAAACGTCACATTATTATATCCAAATCGATATAAAAACTAAACAACAAATAGCCCAAGCTTTACACACAATCAAAAATCTCTATACACACAATGCAAAACCTTCATTGCGAACCAAAAGTCAACGAAATAATCATTAGAAGAAAATAATAAACCACAAAAACACGAAGAAGAACGTTAAAATTTTAAAGGGTATTGCTTATTTTCCTTCCTCTTTCACCATCGAACCACCAAAACCGAATCTTTTTCAAAAGAAAAGGGCAAAACCAGGACTGGAGACAAGTTCAGCAAAGTGCTTACCTGAAAAAAAAAATGCAAGAAAAAGAGATATGATCGAATTTCCTTCTTTTCAAGGTGTATATGTTTTGTTCTGTGGTGCCACAGAAACGATCCAACGTTAAAGATCTGTTGGTGCACGCTTGTCCACGACAGAGACAGAGGAAGCGCTTTGCTTGAATATTCCAAATTACGTGTGCTTCTTTTCCTTTACTTTTACTAAAGTTTTGTCACGTGAATCACTGGTTTTCCGTTTCTTTTTCTTGTTATTATTGTTTGTTTTTGTGTGGTGTTCGTGTTAAGGATTCAAGATTTTCTTCTCTTTTTAATTATTGTATCAATAATATAAATAAAAATAGAAATATATGCATGCCACCAACTCTTAATAAAAGGTAATACTTACTTAAATTTTAAATTTTTATAAATTTTTATAATTAAATTTTAAAATTTTTAATTGAATCTTATACTTTTTAAATTCTTTACAATTAAGTCTTTATATCAGTTTAGTCATTAAAAAAATATTTGATTATTAGGTTAAATATCTTCCAAATCTGTTATGTTAAATACATTTTTAATAATTAAATTAATAGAGAGACTCAATTATAAAAGATCTGAAATGTTTGTGATTCAATTGAAAAAGTTAAAAAAATTTAAAACTCAATTATAAAAATTTATCAAAGTTTAGAATTTAAATAAATATTATTCACACTAGCGAAACTAGACATGCAATGAAATAAATATATCAAGCCGATTAGATTAAACTTTGACCATGGAAATAATTTTTTTTCTTTTAAAAAATTATTATATATAAAAATCAATGGATTAATTTTTTTTTAACCTTAAGAAAGGTCAAAGTACATATTACCCTTAAAAAAATTAGAAAAAGTGGAATTGACCTTCTCCCTAACATAATATCGATAAACTACGAAATGATAAGAATGAAATAACAAACGTTAATATAAGCAATCAACAAAAAAAGAACAAAAGTTAATATTAGCAAGAATCAATTGTCATATCTTGAGCATTCTCAAGTTATCAAATTCATGGCTATCGTGTGTCGCGTCTTGCTAAGTTGCATCGACAGTGATTTTGGGTTGTTACTGCCTTCAGTGCAGTTCGTTGGTCCTAATGGCCGTGTTTTCTTCGGTTCCTGGTGTCTAGTTGTTTTTTTTGTGCTTGCTGTTTAGTTGCCTTGTTTGATTTGTTGCTTCTCGATCCCGGTCTACGTTTGTCTTTTGGTTGGTGCTCGGATGAGTTCGATTTCTCCCCTGCCATTCTCGGCCGTCTCAGGGATTGATCTGAAGGTAGGAGAGGCTCTTTGTTTTTGTATTTGGGCAAGCCTTGTATAGCAATGGTGCTTTTCAATAGTCTGGCTTCTTCGATAATTTATGGTCTTTTAGGGATAAGGGTCCTAAGGGCGATCACATTTTTGGCTTGCAATTTCCATTTATTCCTTGCTACTTCCAGTGAATTTGGGGGATGTTGAAACGGCTTTGTCTGTTGTTGTAGCCTATGGCAAGTTGCTACCTTTAGCAGCAGGGCTCTCACCAACTTTCACTAGTGTCGGCTGCTCCCGTTTGTGAGAGCAAGTCATGGAGCTGATCTAGAGCGAGTCAACCTTTTCGCTTGTGGGCTATCCTCTATCATGGCTTTGGGGCTGGTCTATTACAAGCCTAGTTGTGTTTGTGCTAGGGCTTCCCCTTTGGGTTGTTGGACTGTTTATGATTAGTTTGGGTTATTTATGTATATACTAGACTTTTGAGTCTTGCCTCTGAACTATTGGTTTCCAATATATAAATCTATTTGTTGTTTGATAAAACAAAAATCCATCAAAAGAAAAAATCATCCAATCTATAAGAGTTAAAACAGATTATCAAAAAGGCTAGCTTACTATTTTAGATTTGTTTATTTTTTTGGTTAAATTTCTTTTAAGTTGTTTTAGATTAAGATCGACTACTAGATTAGCAAATTGATATTTAAAAGTTATTTTTTTTTCACTAATTTTTCTTTTGTTCTATATCAAAGTATTTTTAAATATTAATATTTATTATGTACATATTAATTTCTATCCCAATATAAATAAGTTTTTTATTGTTTTTAGACTAAAATTTTGTTCCACCATTTTGATTTGGAATTGGTATGTTAATTTTAAAAAATTAATTTTTTTTTCTATTTTATAACATATTAGATTAGATTAAAATAAACTTAGATTTATATTCTATTTTTTTATATTATTTTTTAAAAAAATTTACAAATATACTATTAAGATTATATATATTTATATATTACAGACATAAAAAATAAAATTAAATAATTATATAAAATAAATAATAAAATATTAAATGAAATAATCGAATGTACATGATAAATCAAAGCGTATGTTAACTAAATGGAATATATGTTTTATAATAAATAAATATAATGTAGTATGAGTATGTGATGCATGTATATTCGTGTGCATATTAGAAAAATTAATAAATAAAAATTTTAAAAATTATAAATTTGGTTTGCTTTTATAAATGAATGTTCATAAAAAGTAAAAATAGTATAAACTATGTTTTTTACAACATAAAATCTACAATTCAAATATTATAATCTTTTATTTTCCTTTTTTTGTTCTATTGAGAAAAAAAAGTTGGATTACAGGCTGTTGTCAGTTGGATTAAATTTGACCCTAAATTTCGATTCATTTTGGGTTGAGGTCATCTCTAGTCAAATTTGGCCAAATTTTTCGTATAAATTCATGTCAATCAATCAGATCGAGTTAGAATTTAACACCTCTAATTTAATAATCTAAATTATCAAAATTTGATCTATGGAAATCGAAAAAGATATTATAAATTTTTAATTTTTTTTAAATTGTACTCGGCAGTTTGGATGTTGATTTTAAGTTTGAAAACTGTAAAAAACTAATCCAATTTGGCAAAAATCATTTAATCCTGAATTATATAATTATTAACCAAAAACCAATAAAATGTTTAACCTAAATGACCTCGTTTATTTGAAGTTTCTTTTAAAATTCAAGAACCTTTAAGTTGTGACTATTTATGCTCACAAAAATCAACCCAGCTAATACATCAAAAGAAAAACATGCAGTTAAAATTGCAGGTTTTATTAATTTTGAGGATTAATGATAAATATCTTAAAAATTATGTTATAAAATATCTTAAAATGAATAAATATGTAAAGAATCATTAATTTTATTTAGTTTAATGATGTTAAAAAAATTAATAATTCTTTTTATATTTATAAATTTTAAAATATTTCATAAAATAATTTTTGAGATGTTTATCAAAGAGATAAGAGTGTACACATTTCACTTAAATTATAGGTTAGATTTGTGGTTAAAAAACAATACATATTTGGTTTTAGTGAAGTGCACTGATCAAATTCCTTTTTTTTTTTTTGAGAGTAGGTGCACTTATTAAATGCTGTTTATTAGAAAGACCAGTCAAAAAATTACTTTCATACGCTTTAAATTGCCTTAAATAATATGAAATTAATCCGCTACTGTCGTATCATTTTAGACAATTTGAGGCCATTGCTGACTGATTATAGCGTGAAATTTAAAGATATTACTATTGACGGTTTGAATATAAAATAGAGTGTCGTTACACTTCAAAAATCAGATATCTGTTTGAATATTTTATTGTGCAACAAAATTATAATTTTGTGTAACAAGACTGCTACTTTGTGCAACAAAAAAAATATAAAAAAATATAAAAAAAATACAAATTTTTCTTGTTACACAAAATAACAGTCTTGTTGTATAAAATTATAAACTTGTTACATAAAAAAATATTCGAATAGATGCTCAATTTTAGAACTCTAATTTTTTCTTATAAAATATTGTTCACAAACATCGTTGTATTGTTCAAATTATAAATTTTTATTGCGAATTCTAAACGCGGGAAATTATTTATTATTTTGGAATAGTGTATGAATTGCCGCATTAGAAAACTTAAAGTGCTTTTACGATTTATAATGGATTTAATACAAGTTACAAAGTTATATACACACACAAGAGTTTGAATCAGATTTAATAATTTACGAAAATTTTGACAAATTTATAATTATTTGTCCCTGTCCATTACCTTAAACGTATAATGTAAGAAAACCTAAAGTTGACAAACGAATTTATAATTGAAAAATACCTAATTTATGACACTTGACTTAATTTTTTTTAACAAAAAAAAATTTATTATTAATGTATTGATTATCAAATTTATGAGTTGATATCAGAGTATTTCTTATTTAAAATTGTCTAATTTAATTACCTTTAAAGTGACAAATACCCTACACGAGTGCTAATGAGACTGAATATGACTCTACTATAGGAAATCACAATAATTATTAAATCTAAAATTTATCGTCACGCTATATATTTTAGTCACTTCAATGGTCATCAAATTGTTTGTTAAAACAGAATGTATATATGAAAATTCAAACTTAAATTATAAATATAAAAATATATTTATTTATCACTAAATTACTAACTTAAGTGGTTGTTGACTTAAGTAAAAACTTCAACAACATTCTCACGTAAATTAGTTTTTGGCCAATTAACTAAGCCTTAATTAATTATTTAAACAACATACACACTTTTTTTGACAGGGAGAGAAAAACAAATTGACTTTTTCAATTCCCGAAAAAGGCCTCGTTTCAAAATGCCTGACTGCGTTACCATCCGGAGTCCTTTATGGTCATTTTAATAAAATGAAAGCTCCCTCTCCTTCTCTCTCTCTCTCTCTCTCTCTCTCTCCAATTGGGAGGTTCATTTTTGTTTTTTGGGTTACCAATTGGATATTCATTAAAAAGGTTATTTGGGCACATCGGAGCCATGGAATTCGAACCCGCAGAATTCGGACCCTCCGAATCAATCCTGACCATCCATTGCTTATCCCAACGGCTGCAACAAGTCGGCTAGCGGTTACCCGGCTGTTCACTTTCCCTCTTTGTTTGATGACTCGCTTCCTCTTTTCTTTTTAATTTAATTTAATTTAATTTAATTATGAATAATGATCATCCTCATCATCATCGTCATAAACCCTAGCCTCCCCCGCCCATCATCATAAGTACTGAAACATACATACATACATAGATACATACATACAGACATACATACAGAGTCAGAGAGGCACAGTTCTTTTATCTTTCTTTTATTCAGGGGATTGGATCGTTGCTTTTGGCTTTTACGTGAATCTCTGTCTCCCGGCCGATGAGTTCATCGGTGTTCGGTTCTTGACTGGTTCCTTTTGTTTGTACGACGTCGTATAATCGGACCAAAACTACGTAACTGCTCTGTGTTGTTGTTGTTGTTGTGTGTCTGAATCCGAGTCAATCTGAGCGTCAGTCGCGTAAATTTATTTTTGTTTTTGTCTTTTTGTGGGTCGGCCGTTGAATCGTAGGAGTAACTGGGTGGGCGGCTCAGTGTGAATCGAGACTCGATAAGATCGAGAGGCGGGCGGGGTTGAACAGGGCGGCGAACATGCCGACGGCGTCGGTGGGGATGCGTCGGAGCACCAGGGTTTTTGGGGTGTTGAAGGGCGTCGATGGCGGCGGTGCCCGTGTTCTTCGCTCTGGCCGACGTCTGTGGCCGGATCCCGTCGGGAACAAGCTCAGGAGAGCCAGTGGTGGCGACGATTGGCTCCTCAGTGAAACGAAGAAAACCAACAACAGCAATAATAGTGGTAATAGTAATAGTAATAATAACAAGAAAAATCACAATCTCAATGGCGATGTTAAGGGAAAGGAAAATGGGTGGGGCCATGATGATGCTAAGTTGACTAGATTGAAGAAACAGGCGCCTTCAAGAAGTTATGCTAAAGTGACAACTTCCAAGAAAGCCAAGAGCCAGAATTTTATTGGTGTTACTGAAAACAAGAGGTTCGGTGTTGTTTATGGTAGAAAGAGGAAGAGAAATGGCCTGTTGACGCAGGAAAATCATCTTCGGTTTTCGGCAAGGCAGCGAAGGGATTCTCAAGGAAATAATATCGAGTCTTCGTTTGTGCTTGCTGCTGCTGTAGATGAGGGTTGCTGGCATGGGTGTGGTACTGAGTTTTCTTGTTTTTTGAGTTTGGTTTTGGGTTATCTCAAGAGGGGTAGCCTGACGCTTTCTGAGCTTGCCGCGTTTTTGTTCTCTGACCCTGTTAGTACTGCTTTTGCTTCTACTGGAATTCGTTTCTTGCGGGTAAGGATTGGCTCCTTTGCTGTTAGAAGGCTTGGCGTTACTGTTTTGGATGCATTTTCCCTTTTTTGTTCTCCTCTTCTTTCCTTTTTTTCCCATGCTGAACAGGTCTCTTAATTCTTTTTTTTGTGAGGATTTCAGTTGGTTTTATCTGCATAAATTTTCAGCACACATTATCGTAACTTGCTCATTTATTTTTCCTGCAATTAATTTTTCAGGATTGTTCTAGTTATCGAACTGGAATTTGCAAGTTTTTTGAGTCCGGACAGTTTATACCCTTGTTTACTGTGGACTTCTCTGCGGTTCCTTTCTGTTTTATCCACATGCACCTCAGTTTAGTTCTTAGAGTTGGGATTCTGTCGCTTGTTCCTGTAAATAACTCGCTGAATGAAGACACTCTTGATGAAGTGAGTGACAGCGAAGAAGATCATGTTTGTGTTTCTATGAAGATTGAGAATGACGATAGAATAACTACTGTTCACGAGGAATATAGTTCTGGGGGCAAGGTGGTGCCACAGACATCCATTAGATCTTCCAGGTTAGCTGGCCGACATGCTCAATTCAGAAATGGCTTGAATTCCCGTGGCATTCAAAAAAGGAGGAGCTCGCTTAGGAGGAGGAGAGCTGGAAACCCTTCGCATGTTGGCATGCACAAAGCTAATGGTGCTTTAGTTACTGATTCAATTAGCAGCAGCAAAAATGGCAAACCCTTAGTTTCTGTAGCATGCAAGACCAAGCTGAGGAGGTCAGTGCATGAGCACTCTGCGGCAGACATCAAAGATGTCGGTTCTAGTGCTGTTGGGGTTGCTCAGGACATAGGTTTGTCTAGCTGCAATGCAAATATATTGGTCATTGAATCTGATAGATGTTATAGGATAGAAGGAGCAACCATTACATTGGATTTCTCTGGCTCAGGGGACTGGATGCTTGTAATGAAGAAAGACGGGTTTACGAGATACACTCACTTGGCTCAAAAGAATATGAGGCCTTGTACTGCCAACCGGATAACCCATGATTTTATATGGAGTGGGGATGAAAGTTGGAAGCTAGAGTTTCCTAATCGACATGACTGGGTTATTTTCAAGGACCTTTATAAAGAATGTTCTGATCGCAACTTGGTAGCTTCTGGTTCTAAGGCCATCCCTGTGCCAGGAGTCCACGAAGTATTGGGTTACGAGGATATCACTGGTGCTACCTTTACCAGAACGGATGCATACATTTCCCTGAAAAATGATGAGGTGGCTAGGGCTTTCGCAAAAAGGACTGCAAATTATGACATGGATTCGGAAGATGAGGAGTGGTTGAAAAAATTCAATAGTGAATTTTGTTTGGAAACAAAGCAGCACGATCATCTCTCAGAGGACAATTTTGAGTTGATGATTGATGCCTTTGAGAAGGCTCTTTATTGCAGTCCAGATGATTTTCCTGATGATAAGGCAGCTGTAAATCTCTGCATGGAGTTTGGTAGGAGGGAAGTTATTGAAGCTGTATATGGTTATTGGATGGAAAAACGGAAGCAAAGACGGACAGCTCTGCTTAGGGTTTTCCAGGTAAATGTTTTGTCATGTAGTAGATGTCTCTTATCATATGGTAGCATTTATGATTTCTGCGATATGAGGTTGCAATGCGAGATCATGATATTGTACTGTTTATGGAATTGCTTAGTATTATCTTTGTTTGTCTGGCAACGTACATCTTTGCTGCATGGTTGTGACGTAGATAATTGTATCTTTGTCCGAATTTATGGACATCTTTTATCAATAAATGTGTTTTTATAGATCCATTGTTTACCCGGTTCCTCCTACTCTCTCTCTCTCTCTCCCCCCCCCCTCTCTCTCTCTCTCTATGCGGGCAATAAATGTAAAATTACCTCAAGTCAGTTTTTCTAAGGGATGATCTCTGTTCTCCCACCAAATTTTTATAGGCTGTTGTTTATTCCTTTTTTTTGGGTCTATAAATTGAAGGTGGATGTTCAGATTCAACAGTTTTCTTTTGGGAAATCCATGTCTTATTTGATGATTTTATAGAGATCAAATGGTTGAGTCGCTAGAAAATGTTGGGAATTATATTTATGTGTTGCTATTAATCTGTTAATATGATACTAGCTTTATAATGCTACATAGTGTTTGTGTTACTAATGCTTATAATTACGTTTTTTTCGAAGTTTCCTTGCAATATCTTTTCCCTCTTTTTTTGATTAATTGATAACTGAGTTAATTCTGCTGGACCACAAAAATGTGGACCTTCCAATTCAGGAACATTGTTATCTTCTAGAAACACAACATAAAAAATCCTAGGCCATGGTTACCTGCTGAAATTTTTCTGACGTTTTTTTGTTTTTTGGGAGAAATTAGCCAAAATTTGTAATTTGGTTCAAGAACAACAAAGCTTTAATTCCAAATTTAATTAGGAAAATTAGTAATTTTGTTACTAGTTTAAAATTAAAAGTTTTACTTGGAAACTTTGACATCTGTTTTTCTGAATTTGGACGGGCTTTAAATTTTTGCTTTTATAGTTTTCAAAGTTTTCCATTTAGCACATCTGCAATTTCTCTATTAGTCTTTTTTCTTCCTGCATGTATTTTATCATATCTTGATTTATTAGTCTTCGCTCTTTTGATTGGTTTACGTCATCAATATGATTTGATCTTACTACAGGGACATCAAGCAAAGAAAGCTCCTTTAATTCCCAAACCTGTTCTACGGAAAAGGAGGTCATTGAAACGACAGTGTAGCCAATTTGGAAGAGGCAAGCAACCAACTGTGTTGCGGGGTAAGTTGCCATCCTTCTAGTAGTTATTTTATTCTTAAATTGTTATGGAATTGGAGGAAAGATTGCAGTAAATTCTTTTCATTCCTGTTTTGGACTTATGGGGAGGGCAATAAAACTTTTGCTGCATTCTGTTTATATGATAGAAATTCTGTTTATCTTAGGAAATTAAAACAGAAAATTTTCATTGGTATCCTGCTTGAATGCTTCCTGTTCTCTGCAATGTTGTCTTGTTGGTGGGTTTGACCTGGTCCATGCTTTTGTTGAATATTTAGGTTTGGTATTTCGTTTACCTGTCATTGAATTCTTTCTTCATTGCTCAGTAATGGCGGCTGAACAAGGTGCTTTAGAAGAACAGAGTGCCATGCTTAAAGTGGAACAAGCCAAAATTTCAGCAAAGAAATCTGCAGAGCTAGCCATCGTTAAGCGTCGCAGTGCTCAGTTGCTGATGGAGAATGCTGATTTGGCAACTTACAAAGCTGTAATGGCGCTTAGAATTGCTAAGGCTGCATGTATTGCCAATCCATTAGCAGCTGCTGTCTGCGACCTTCTAGACTGATGGATGGAGGTATTTCTGATTCTAGTCGGCCAGGCTGATCATATTTAGTTGAGAATTACAGTCTTAAGACTGTTTTTTGCAGCTTTGGAAGACAACTTTTGCAGATACACTGTATTTTTGTACAGAACTTGATTAATTTGTATATTCTGTATTATTGTAACCTCACATAAAGAGCTTTTATTTTATTCATTTTTCTCTGGGAAATATGATTGATCTTCTTGGGAGAGAAAGAGATGGACAATGGCCACTAAGTTTATAACTTAGGGTGAAAAAAAAAAAGAAATGCACATTTTGCACAATCATTCTTGCAGTCCGCCTTTGGTTTCTAATGGGTAACGCTTTTTTAGGGCAGCTTTGGTTGGTGCATCTTTACTGCAGCTTTGAGTTGTACCATTGTTCTCTGTAGTTGTTTTTTCCTTGCCGTTCCTGAGCAGTGAAATTTACCGTGCCATCCAAGTGTTTCTTAATATTTTAGAGATAGCATTCATAATAAATCATTGAAAACTTCCAGCACTTTTCTGGCACGAAGATGATTAAAAAAAATATTTAAATGTAATGGGTTTTTGTTAATCATAGTGAGATTTTACGTTACAAACTAATACTAATTTCTGGAAAATTGGAAAAAATGTCAATCAATTCAAATTTTTAGAAGTCGGGCTAGATGTGGTTATTCTTGAAAAGTTGGTTAAGCGGTAACATCAGCAAACCAATGATATCGCTACAGAATGCGTTATAAATTTTCAAATCAAAATTTGGGAAAACAGCAATCTATTATATGGTTGCGCATGCCAGCACGTTCGCATGTGCATGAGCTAGAAAGGTGCATCCATCCCATAACCAAGGCTAGGAATAAAGTTTTGTATAAGACACAGATTACAGTACCGAGAAAGACGGGGCACACTATTGCACAGAATTCTCTGCTCAACTCAATAAGAAACATTAGATAAGTTTGATATTACCCAACTCCTCCTACCTATCGTCAGTTTTGACAGGAGCATCTATCAGGTCCTGAATTTCCTTCTTATCCTTTATCAAAATCCATTTCTTGGTATTGAAATCCACACTGTCCAAGTCCTCGGCAATACCCATGTACCCATGTAGAAGCTGCTCTTCCAAGTTGTCTCCCCGCAATCCAGCTTCCCAGCCAACGCTGCTTTTGCCCTTATTGCGTGTTTTTTGCTCAAAGTCTTCCCTCCCACATTTATGATTGGCAAAATGCTTATGAAGTCTCTCTGCATTAACAAGTCCAGTGAAAGTGCCCAAAAACTTTACCAACATAATACTCTGGTCAGCAGGTTTTCCTAGGCACACCTTCATTTCGCACCCGACAAAACCTTTATCTGTCCATTCCACGGGAAAACAAAGAATAAGACGTATAGCAACCACAAAAGACTTCCCTAAGCCTCACCTTGTAGTAATTGCAGATCAGTCGGTCATCAACATGATCAAACACTATGGTTATTCAGGTAGTGCATGACAAAAAAGCACATCCCAGGCCTGGGGCTCGATGAAGGGTCAAACATGCACAACCTTACCCTTATTTTCACAAAGAGGTCAGTGAGTATTGTGTAACAAATTCAACAAATATCCCTATAAGCTTTTCATTTGGCTTATGAGTTCATAACAATGATAAAGTGCTTTAAAGTTAATTTTTTTTTGTCACAACCAACATAAGGCAAATCCATTCTTCTTCATGCATTCCCTACTAAATTCAAATTTATATAATTGAATCAGACAACCGACAAACAGTCTCACCTCTAAGAAAAGCATGAACCCCTTCAAGGGGTATAACTTTCTGTTGTCCTGTATTGTCGTTTGACATTGAAATGTTGCGGATGACAACAACTGGAGGCCAGAGAATCAAATTCTCCTTCTGCGCCAAAGCTTCCATCTTAGGTAATACCTCAGGAACCCACGTAACAGTATCAAAAGACACATAACTATTCCAACCCATCATAACACATATTGCTTTATGAAGGCCTAAGTGCTGCACCCTCAATCCAGCCTTGTGAGACATAAAGGCATGTGTTACCAATCGCCGAGTGTCCACGAACTCCTTTGACGAACTGTAAAGCAAAAATATATGATCATAAACCAAGTCAACATGAGTTGTGCAATGCTAAAAGAAGCATAATGCACAAATATTGCCTTCATACCATTGACAAGCATGAAGCAGGACAAACTATCAATGGTGCTGATTGTCTAGAAGATAATACTACTTCCATGACAATATCAGCACAATAGCATAAATGCCCACAACACAAATTACAAGTTACTCCGATTGACCATCTCTTGCCAAGTGGAAGTCATAATTGCACAATGAACAAGATGGGGGCCCGACAAACATAATCATATACATGCCAAGAGCATTTCACCATCACGAAAACATTGAAAAAACTTCATGATATGCCATGTTTAATTTGTAAATGGCAGTTGGCCCATGCTCATGCTGCAGGGCATGGAATGGATAGCACCGAAACATCCACCTCCAAAGGTCACTGAACATCTAGATAACAATATCGAGGAATGTTTTGCAATCACTGATAAGCACAATAACAACTAAGAAAAACTCCAAATAACAAAAGCTATGTTTAGCATATACTTAAGAACCTGCTGTAAAACTAGAAAATTCCTAAAACAGAAAACACATAAATATTTCCTGCACTTGCCAAAAGCAGTCATAGAGAAGAAACAGACCTTCTGCCACATACGATGCAGAACAAGCTACCCGCTTTTCCTTGCTCCTTGTATCTTCTTCTAACTGAGGAGCTCAAATTTAACCTTTTAGAGTACTCTAAGAAGAATTTGTTGATGAGTTGCTGAAATTCTTCTGAACCTTCAGTTGGCTCAGACTCCATAATATTTGTCCAATCTTCTGATGGATCATCATCATTTTCATGTTCATCCTCATTACTTTCATAATTTCTTTTCCAAATCCTTTTTTGTCTGTGAATGCCACTTCTCCCATCAATATGGTGTGATTTATACAAGCTCAAAGAACTTGGCCTTTGATGACCCTTGATATATTTAACAGTTCTTTTGTGATTTATGGCTGAATGCCTTCGTGCATGTGCCAGAGAATCTTGAGAAGATAACCAATTCTCAGATGCAGGATCTTCAAGTTGTCCATGGCTATTGTACGTCCTCCTAGCCTTTCTGTAGGCACCATGGTCAAACCTATTAGTCCTAGATGCATGTAAGAAACTTGTGTCCTCATCGATCCATTCCTCACCACAATCATATAGGTCCTCTGACTCTTCAGGTCTACTCCATTTGCTTGACATAATAGTCTTTGCATCATGGTTAATCATATCTTCCCCCATGATATGCTTCCTTTTGAGCACATTGTCAGCTGATTCAGATGCAATAAACTCATCTTGCATTTTCTGCCTCAATATTCCCCGATTGTATGTTTGCATAGGATATTGCAATATTTCATTTTGAAGCTCTGGACTAGCTTCTCTACCAAAGCCACAATCTGATCTAAAATGTGAAATTTGGTGATCCCATGTAAAACTTGAGAAAGGTATTTCATTGTCTCGTGATTCCATCCTTTCAAACTCAACTTCAGCATGCCCAGAGCCCAAATGTTGCCTATAGTCCTCTGCACATGACATTCTGCTTGTATCATAGTCTTCTGTATCTGCCAGATTCTGTACGTTAGAATGGACCCATGAAGCACTTGTTCTTGTGTTCTCATAAGAATTCTTAGCATGATCAGTTTTGTCCAAAAGCTGGGGTACAGTATTGAGTCTTGACAATTCTTTCTGCTCGTAGTTCACTACAGAATGCTCAAAGTCCAACTGAGAATGTGGAGGAATCATTCTAAACAAGTCATCAGATGGATGCAAATTACCATCATCCACTATTCTTTGAGTCTTTGAGTACAGATAATCTTCATTATTCACTCTTTTAGGACTATAGGCACCCTGTGGATAATCAATCTGACCAGCTTCAAGATCTCCCATATCTAGAACTGGCCTTTGGTAATATTTATTTGAATGCACAGGTTCCATGAATTCTGCACTGCTCCTTGGGCAGTGATAGTCAGAAGTAGGCAAGGGTACACCTTTCCTACAAGAACTTGGAAATTCACATTCCAAAGTCCTGGAAGATGTGCCACCAAGGTCTTTAAATTGCGCAGGGACCTCAAAAATCTTCGGGAGAGAAGCTGGAACTTTGTTGTATGAACGATCCTTTGAATGAAATAGTGGTTCGTCATGCTGCTTGTGATATTCGGTCAATGGAATCCTTTCTGAAAGTATAGGCTCCTGATAACGAAGTTTCTCTTGCTCAAACCGGCCGTCATCCACATCCCGCAACGACAATGGTAAATGCCTGCCAGTTTCCTCATAAGTTGAAGTTGGGACCACATTTGGAGGCATCTGATATGGCCCTCTTGTCATCCCATCTTCAAAATGAACTGATTTCTGACCTATAATTCCATGCCTCTCCATTTCTGCAAACCTTTTTCTGCGATAATCCCACTCCTCGCTCAATCTAGAGGATCCACCATGATGATCATACCCATAAACTTGCTTCAGTCTGTTACTTTTCCGACTATCATCATAGTCAAGATGTTCCAAGTACTTGTATTTTCTTTGTACAACCCTCCTTTCATCATCGTTGACATCAAAGTGGGGGTTATATCTGTCCCTATCAAACATGTAAGGAGGTGAACTGTTATCCGAGTGGACCCTTTCAGTCCTGTCTTTACCCAAATGCCAAGCAAAGGGATATTCCTCCCTCCTATCAGTGGAACTACCTTTTCCATCGCTGTCCCTGCGGACCAGTATCCTCGTTTTTCTAGAGCCATCCATCTTCATCCCAAAACGGGGGCTCAAGCTCCTCCGGGGATACCCTCGTGGAGAAGGAGACCGGTCCATTCTGCGAGAGATGGCATTTGTGTGACCTGCTTCTACTCCCTTCATAATTCTGTATTAATTTTACCTAGCTCTGATTTTCAATATGGAGATAATCTCATCCCATCACTTATCTCTCAATGATCTCACGTTATGATCTCTCGGTAGTCATTCCATTGCTTTAATGTACTAACTCTTTCTGCAACGCTTCCACCAAATAAAAAAAAAAAGCAAAAACTCAAAAAAAAATAACAATCACTTGCTCCTCCTATCCTATGTCCAACTACTAAGTAAAGAGCTTTAAATCTCGAAAAATTCAAACAACTTCTCTTTTCCAATCAGGCGGAGCATTCCCAATATGTAATCATATACAAATAGTGATATGATGATTGCGGTTGACTCAAGCCAGCAACTGGGGGCAGTCAGCCGAGAGCATAAAACCTAACCCTAGAAACGGTGGCCAATCAAATCTAAGCAGATGCTGTCAGTAAATTGAAATTAAAGAAAAAAAACCAGAAACAGATTGCTCTTGAAAAATCAAACCTTTCCCTTTTTTCCAATTTTTTTTCTTCTTCTTTGTTCTTGGCTACGCTGAGGATGGAGGAGAGAGCGAGAAAGACGCGTCAATTTCATCACCCATTTGAATTTTTTGATCTCCCATTTCGCCTTTCTTCCGTATCGTCGTCACTAATTAAACTTTTGCTTTTTTTGAGGGGTTTTTTCGTTTGATGAACTGAAATCGAAGTTTTTGATGATTTTGGTTACTCGGACCGACTTCAGGCTTTGGCAGTCCACAAGAATTTTGATTTGCTTTGATTGTTAGGTAAGGATTAGGCTGTAATAAGACTGAGAGAAACCACCTAAACCGCTCAAGTTCTCCACTCACGATTTGGTTACAATTTTGGACATCTAAGAAGGCTAAAGTCAGAATGACCATCGTATAATAATGAAGTCCAAAATTATTATATTTGTTATGCTAAATACCACGAAAAAATAGATCATGAAAGTACAAGAGGAGGTAGTTCTTTTTAATATTTTATTTTATTTTTTTATTATTTATTATTTTTTTAAAAAAATTAAATTTTAAGTAGTCATAATTATTACTTTTAATATACATATTAATATTTTAAATCTTAATTTTATAAAAATATTTTTTTAATTTATTTTATTACTAAGGCAATATATTTTTGACTCTATTTGATTTTTATAAATTAACAGAAGACAACACATTTAATATATATATATATATTATTACTTAAAAAAATATAATAATTGAAAACTAGCTTTTCGTACATTTTACTTCGCCCCTTTAACTTTATTCTTTATAAAAATATGGCTTGCATCGAGAAACCAACCATAGAAACTCTAGTCAATGGAATCATCGGATTGGGCCTTGCCCTCCTTTATCACTAAGAAAAGAATCATCGGTTGTACCATGCTAATTTTTTTAACACTGTCGTTATATTATGTTCGTGGCTTTTCGTACATTTTACTTTGTGTCCTTTAATTTTAAATATGTGTTAATTTTATTTTTTTATTAATAAAATTAATTTTATAATTTAATATTATTTAAATATTATTTTTAATTTTTTATTTAAATAAATTATATTTATTATGTAATATAAAATTATAAGTAAATTATATTTATTTAAAAAAAATTAAAATAAAAATATCAATAATTCTATTATTTATAAAAATATGGATTGCATCGAGAAACCTTCCATAGAAACTTTACTCAATAAAATCATCGGATTGGGCCTAGCCCTCCACTGTCACCATAGAAAAGAATAATCGGATTTCAAATAAAAAAAATGAATAATCGGATGTACCGTGTTGATAATGATTCAACGTAATTTTTATACAGTTGATTTAAAATCAAAATTTTGTTCTGACAACTTATTTGACCAATAATGCTGCATGCTCTCGTTCTGTTTTTAGGTTTACAAAATTTAACGACAGTTAAATGTTAAATTTAAGATTCGATACTTTTTGAGTGCATTGTATCAGAGTCTTATTTAGGCACAAGGTAAGTTGTGACAAAGCCTCATTTAAGCATCGCGTGGATTATGATAAAGTCCATCAGAATATTCAAATGATGAATCTTTTTTATAATAAAATTGAATAAAAATGTAAATACTAACCGTTAACTTCAGCTCACGAGCCCAGTTAATTATGTGCTAACGATGAGCCTTTTTTGAGTTTCAAAAAAAGAAGGAAACAAGTGTTATAGAAATTCCGATCAATAACTTCTTTCTATAAACTTTTTTATCATGCTTTTTGAACATAATTCAAACTTTAATTCATTTATATTTATATTTGTGTTTAGGAGTAGTTGATTCATTTATATATATAGTTTTCCTTGCTATCCAAACGAACTAAACAATCTACAGTTGCTAATGA
This sequence comes from Carallia pectinifolia, assembly GCA_037832335.1. Lineage (NCBI taxonomy): Eukaryota > Viridiplantae > Streptophyta > Magnoliopsida > Malpighiales > Rhizophoraceae > Carallia > Carallia pectinifolia. The sequence continues at coordinate 12,469,308 of CM075444.1, read as the reverse complement.
AAATTTTACTGGTTCTATATTTGTTAGTTAGGGTGTGTTTGTTTCCTGTAAAATATTTTATAGGAAAAAATTTTATAGGTTTTCCGGAGTTTGTTTTACGGAAAATATTTTACATAGGCAAAATTTAGAGAAAATTTTCAGATTCTCAGGTAAAATAACTTCTCATTTTGCAGAGCTGAAGTTATTTTCAGGAAAAACACAAACTGTGCTATAAGTAAGTGACAAATGAAAATTATTATTTTCACTGCAAATATTTTCCTCTGCAAATATTTTACAAATGTAAGTTATTTTATAGCAAATAAACGAACCCTTTGTTGCAATTTTGAAAATTTTTAAATTGCCCTTAACAACTTGATTTGAATATAAATATCAAACTAGCTCATACCAAGAGGTTCTACATTTGTTTTGTATGGAATAAAATGAGAGTGTTGAATCCAAAAATTTTAGTCAATGAAGATATTAATGTGTAATGAAAAAAGGAGTAATATATACCAAAAAAAATTACATAGGTCAATATAATAAGATACGCAAAATTCAATTTGATGTTTTTAGTTTTTAATATAATTTTTGATTGAAATAAATAATAAGATTTGAAACTAAAAAAAAAACTCGTCAAGAAAAACATAAAATTCAACATTATTATACTCAGATAATAACATTAAAACAAATTATTGTTTATAAATATATACTTTATTTTTTGATTGAAATAAATAATAATATTTGAAACTAAAAAAAAACTCGTTAAGAAAAACATAAAATTCAACATTATTATACTTAGATAATAACATTAAAACAAATTATTGTGTCTAAATATATACTTTATTTTGAATGTTTGAACTTAGCTTAAAAATTAAAAAAAAATTATAACGATTAAAAAATCGGATAAAAAAATTGAGTCCGAAATTTTTATAGATCATAATTATTTAATTAAGAAAATTCTTTTTTCTTTCAATTCTTAAATTGATTGATGATGGATTTCGTTTTTCAATGGGGTAGAAGTTTTTTTCATTAGCGGAAAAAAAAAAGAAAAAAAAAAGGGTTTTAAGACAATAATTTAAAAACTTTATACAACAAAATAAATATTTCCAAATTTTACTAGGAGCACTTGCCCCATCGGAATACATGGACCCACCAATGTTGACCGTAGCTTTTATTTTGTTTGTGTTTTAGTTATCTAATAACACTTTTTTCCGGTTGTACCAGAATAATGTTACAGAATGCATGAAAAATAATATATTCGTATGATGATAAAAATTCATTAACAAACAATTGCTTCATATGATAAAAATTTATTCCAATGTATGCTTGTATAAGTAAATTTTCAATTCAAATCTCCAAATACAGATCAATTCAATTAGCTACTATATGAAAATTTTAAATTTACTGAGTATCAGTCAACTTTGTGATAGCGAATATGAAGTCTGATATGAGCCCAATACTTGTGTAGTTTCAAATTCCAAAACAAATGAGACTTTGTTTGTTGTTAGAAGATGTGAGAATGTATATGCTATCGATATTTACTTTCTTTCTAATCAAAATGTCAAGTGTTCTGCCTTTATGAATGAAGAATTGTGGATATGGTATAAATGCTTGGGACACGCAAGTATGAAACAGTTGTCCAAATTGAACAAACATGACCTCGTAAAGGGACTATCTAAGTTTGAATTTGAGAAAGACAAACTATGTGATACTTGCCAAATGGGAAAACAGGTAAAAACCTCTTTTAAGAAAAAAAAAATGTGTTATCCACCTTCAAACCTCTTTAATTATTGCATATAGATCTTTTTGGTTCATCTAGTGTCTCTACATTAAGCGATAAACATTATGTATTTGTCATAGTAGATGACTATACTAGATTTGTATCGGTCTTATTCCTTACTCACAAGGATGAGACATTTAAAGCTTTTGAAAGGCTCTGCAAGCAATTACAGGTTGAGAAGGGATGCTCTATCACTTCAATTAAAAGTGATCACGAAGCAGAATTTGAGAATGAGAGCTTCCAAAAATTTTACGTTACTCGAGAAATTTCTCATAATTTTTCGGTTTTAAGAATGTCTCAACAAAATGGGATAGCATAATGCAAAAATAGAACCTTGTAAAATATGACTTGGGCTATGCTTAACGAGTCTAGCTTGCCTAAATATTTTTGGATCGAAACTGTCCGAACAGCATGTTATATGTCAAACCGGGTTCTAATCCATCATTCACTCAAAAAGACTCCCTACAAACTTTAGAATTGGAGAAATCCACAATTCAATTATTTCAAGGTATTTGGATGCAAGTGTTTCATATTAAACACTAAAAATAATCTTCGAAAATTTGATTCGAAGGCTGATTAAAGTATTTTCGTAGGATATTCTTCTACTAGTAAAACATATAGAGTTTTCAATAAAAGATCATTAGTAGTAGAAGAGTCCATGCATATCAATTTTGATGAAATAAACCCCTTTAACTCGAGAAAAGAAGATTTTTTAGATGATGCAGGCATCAACAAAGAAATGAGCTTAAATGATACAACAAGTAAGGATGCACAAAAAGATGTCCATAGCACCAAAATTGAGCAATCTGAAGCTAGCACTTCTAATTTGAAGAATTCAGAAAGTTCAAAAAATCTTGTTGATAAATTGTCAAAAGAATGGAAACATATCGATAAGTCATTTCCATATCAAATTATTGGTAATGTTTGATGAAGTCATTTTTCAAGTTCCTAAGCTTGTATATGGTGTCTTTGTGAGACTAAGAACCATCGTCGCTGCCAACGTCATCATAACGTTTAGGGAGGATATGCTAACACTTCTCTCACACGATTTAACACAATATGTTAGAATTAATCATTTACTAAAAGGAATAGTAATAAAATAGTGGAGCATCATTAACCGGATTTTGGCATCCAATCATAACCTAAAATAAACTTACATTGACAGCAATAGTCTTTAAGGCAATGCTTGCTGAGACTAAACTATGGGATGTAAGCCCACACCGAGTGAGTCCATCAGAGCTCTCGCAATTCCAATTTTGGTAGGACGAATTATGATAGTGCTGACGAACAACTCGAGAATCCACCCGAAAAATAGAAAAACAATGGGAATCCGCCTATGTTACGTAAGAATCCTCCAGCAAAACAAACGAAAATCCATTCATTCAAAAACTCAATATCAAATTATTAATTCTCATAAACAAACTGAATAATAAAGTTGATAATAAAACTTATTTATAAAGCTATACTGACCTAACTATCTGGGAATAGAATTCTGAATAGACTAAAGTAATTAGGAAATATAATTCTAAACAATATCATATTTGAAATATGATAATCTAAAATATAATTATAAATATAAAATATTAATAAATTCTTAAATAATAGGAATCTTCTTTGTTTGATCCTCATCATATTGATGTAAGACGAATAATGAAACAAACGAAAATCCATTCATTTAAAAACTCAATATCAAATTATCAATTTTTATAAGCAGTCTGAATAATAAAGTTAATACTAAAATCTATTTATAGAGTAAGACTAACCTAACTATCAAGGAATATAATTTTGAACAGATTAAACTAACTAGAAAATATAATTCTAAACAGTATTATGTTCTAAATAATAGATATCTAAAATATAATAACAAAAAATATAATTATAAATATAAAATATTAATAAATTCCTAAATAATAGGAATTTTCTTTTTTTTGTTCCCCATCACGGTGCCTGCGAAATAAGGCAAAAGAAGACGAAAAAGCCCTAAGAAAGGAGTGGAAATAGGGAGGTTGTGAGCTGGTGGGAAGAAACCAAAATGTGGAAACTAACATTTCATGGGAAGTGGGATTTCGTTGACGAAATTCAACAGAAAAAGGCAACCCAATAGCGGAAATTGCATCACGTTCTTCTCTACCAATTTAAGTAACAAAACATACCATGGACTTTCATTTGATTTGGCTAAATCTTGCACAGGATGTCTATTTTTGTCTTTTTTTTTTTTTTTTGAGTTGATAAGGCTAATTCTTTTTTTTTTTTTTGTTTATAAGTAGCTCTATTGGACATTTGAGAAAGAGAAAGTGAGATTTGATAAGATTTGAACTCCCACCTACTGATTGAGAGACAACCCCCTCAACCAATTGACCAAATGTTTAACCTCTGATAAGGCTAATTCTATTTGTTCTAACTCGATGTAATCTCGTTGATGGTCGCTTGTCAGAGCTTGGGTCCACTCAAGAGTGGTGGGCTCATAATGGGCATTGATCTTAACACGTGCTTGCTGGCCCATTAGTGCTCCCCTTAATTCTTGTTGTTTCACATTTCTTCTAGAATTGTAGTTTCACACAAGCCTTTGAATTCAATTGTTTATGATCTGTAGAGTGTTTGTGAGGCTTTCAATTTGGATACATTTGGGTGATAGTGATTTTCAAAATGTGGGATTTGCAAAACAATAGAATGTAAAGGTTCTTTCCCATCATCGTGATGCAAGGGTTAGTACTATTACTACTGATTTTATGAACCTCCCTACAGACCAAGTTAGGGCGTCGTGCCTGCAGGTACTTTGTGGATATTTCTTATGAAGGCATATATCTTCGGCAAGGTTGTTTGCGATTCTTTAAAAATCAATTGTAGGCTCAAGGTTCATATCTTATATATCTGGTTTTTCCTGAATAACCGTAAATGCAATTAGTTGTTGTTTTTGCGCCTATACCCATGTTTTGATGGGAAGTGGGAACTTGACTATACCAGTGGCAAACCAAAATGTCCCCTCAGGTTTTCAGCAATTGAATAAGCTAGTGAAATCAAGCTTGAAGCTGACTTTTGACATGCACAGGTTTTTTGATCAAAGTGGAAGCAACAACAAGTAAGAAGGTTCAAGTAGTCACGAGAGGACAAGAGGTTAGAGGTTCGAGCTCTGCAAGAGACCTACAAAGGAAGTTAGCAATATTGCCACAAAGTGTGGTAAAGCGAAATGTGGATACAATTACTTTATGGAAGTGTTTGTATATGATATGGACACTTTATAAAAGATTTGGCAAAGTTTCTGCTAATACTTCTCCCTGTATTTTATTAGCGGGGATTAGGAATTACATAATTTTTCTTCTTCTCTATGTTAAAAAACATTAGAAGTGATTATTACTTTATGCTAATACTTAGTGCAGGAAATGATATTTGGCAAAGAAAGCATGTAAGGGTAAACAGGGCAAGAAAGAAAGCTGCGTAAGTATCTTCTGGTTTTTCATAGACCCTTATGACCATTTAAACTTTGATACAAGACGTTAGTTTTGGAGAATGTTGAATGGAGAAACATTAAGGCAGAAGTTGCAGCAGAAATTATGCAACTTGCTGGAAAATTGCAGCCTAGAAGAGATAATGCGAAAAAAGCATAACGGCAAAGGGAAAATGAGGTATAGACAGGGAAGAGAAGAAGGATCTTAAACACTAAAAATGGCTTCACTTATTCATTTTTATTGATCATGAAAGGTGTTTTACAATTTGAAATTCAAATACAACTTTTCTTGGCATACAAGGATGAAAGATTTGCTTGATGGAACAAACAACATGTTAACAATTCAAAATGATTTAAATCAAGATGCAAATGGACATAACAAGCCAAAATCAATGCCTGTATATATTGCGGTTAAAAACCGCTGCTCGTGTCGGTTAAAAACTGCTCTCTTATCTCAATAACGTCAATTGCAGCAGTTATTAACCGTCACAAACAAACTGCCGCCCAAAAAAAATATAACATGATTTTGATAACTGTCGCATTAAAACCACGGCATAAGGTATCTAATACATTACATTGTTTTGTACCAAATTGTTTTGGCCGCAGTAAAACCACTGCCTTAAAAATTAAACTGCTGTTGTATAACTACCGCTATATCCCTGCTTTGTTGTAGTATGGATATTGCTTTGGCAGCTAATTTGCTGACGTTCCCTTTTTCCTATGTGTTATAATACATGCTTCCACGTCATATGGGATGTATTATGTGCATCGCACTTGGATAAGCATGAAGCTGGCAATAGAATTGAGTCTCCTCTACAATGGCATTGGCGACGAAATACAATACTCTTCACAATAATTAATTAGCAACTAAATTTTGTCCACGGACAATAAATCAAGCGCATGCTAATAGGGTGAATATAGTATACTCACCTAATAGGGTAAATATAGTATACTCACCTAATAGGGTAAATATAGTACACTCATCTTTAAATAAGAGAGTTACCTGTTGTAAAGATTAAAAGAGAAAAACAGAAAATTATAATCATCAAAATATTTGAAAATGATAAAAAAATAAACAGCTCATCAAAATCGTTTTCTCCTTAGGCCCAAAAAAAAAAAAAAAACAAATCGCATTCTCCTCTTATTCGATCCCCCTCTACACCGTGTATATTTGCAGTTTCCTTTGAATCGGCTCATATGTAGAAGTTTTTCTCCCTTTTTTTTTTTTTTTGGATCAAATAAAAAAGGTTTTTCTTGATAGGGCTTTCTTTACGCCACCGGATTAAAGGGAACAAGCACGTTGGTACAACAATGCCCAGTATTACGCCCAGTATTATATTGAACAAGACAGACGCAAATCAATTTGATTTATGCCCAAGTATTACTTGTTTTCGGTGGAAATTATTGTCGCAACACAGGATGGTACTGGTGCATAATTTTCAATAATTTGAGAAAATTGGTATTCAAAATTATAAACTTAGTCTATACTGAAATTTTGAGTATTTGCAACTTTTGAAACTTTAAATAATTAGGTGTTTAAAACTAAAAATTTGAATTTACTTATACTCAAAAATTAAGTATTTGTACATAATTTTAAAAATTTAAGTATTTAAATACTTAAAATTAAAAATTTGAGTACAAATTAGAAATTTTTGAGTGTACTTCTACTCAAATTTTAAGTATTTGTGTATACTTTTAAAATTTTGAATAATTAGCTCAAAATTAAAAATTTGAGTTGAAGTATTAAAAGTTTAAGTCTACTGATACTTAAATTTTGAATATTTGTATTTAATTTTAAAAATTTGAGTAATTAGGTATTCAAAACTAAAAATATGAGTAGAAGTATTAAAAATTTAATTCTATTTTTACTTAAATTTTGAGTATTGTATATAATTTTAAAAATTTAAGTAATTAGGTGCTCAAAACAAAGAATTTAAGTAGAAGTACTAAAAATTTGAGTCTACTTATACTCAAATTTTTAGGATTTGCATATAATTTAAAAAATTTAAGTAGTTAAATGCTCAAAACTAAAAATTTAAATATGTGTACTAAAAATTTGAGTATTGATACATAATTTTAAAAATTTAAGTAGTTAGGTGCTTAAAATTAAAATTTGTGTCTTTATATCATCACATTTGCATATTAAGTAATTTCAAAAGAAAATTAACTTTGTTTTTTTAATATATACACTAAAATGATTAATTTTGGATTGTTTTTTACATCTAAATTTTTATTTTTTAAAAAAAATTCGCATTTCATCATATAATTTAAGTTTTTTTATTTTATATCTAAAGGAAGTCTAACTTGTGTGCCTATATTGTGTAATGAAAATATTAAAATAACAAAATAATTTAAACTCAATTACAGCAAGCAATAAACTTGAGTGAAAATTAAAAGTAGCAATGTCACACACGCTTTCCTCCAAAAAACCAGTTTGTGGTACAACTCCAAAAAAAATGTAGAATACACGCCGTAGAAGGGCAGCAGGGAAAAAAAAAATCAAAACCTAAAAAAAAAATTGGGTGGGCAACTGGCTGGCCTTACAAATTCCGTACATTGAGTTATTTTTACTTACCTAATAAAGTGAGTTAAAATAGATTCTGTCCAATAAATCATACTATTATTATCAATAATGCATTAGAAAAACCGAAAGAAAATTTAGCTCAGCTTCCGCGTAATTCTAACTAAAGATTTAATGTAAATGTACTAACTTGTGTAGGAAAATAAGTCAAGTTTGAATCCCTTATTACCAACATTACACAGGGTGAAAACATGTCTTCAATCTTAGCCAATTTCCTAACAAGCCAAAATTAATAACAATCTCATCAATCCCTTATCTGTCAAAATTACCCACTTTGATGATTATTACTTCTTTATAATAACCCATTTATTATGATTTTTGTTTGGTTAAAACTCATTTATAATGATTAATAACAATTTTAACGGTATCTAACACTGTGTTTGGATAAAATTCTTGAGAGAGAGGAAGGTAGAGGAGATGATCATTAGAGGAAGAAAATATTTTTTATTCTCTCTTGTGTTTGAAAAAAGGTGATGAGAGGGAGGAAAATTATAAATTATTTTGTTTGGAACATGATAGAAAGTGGGGGAGAGGAATATAAAATGTGTTGAAATAACAATTTTATCTTTAATAATAAATTTTATTAAGATATTTTATTTAAGTAAAATTATAATTTTTAAATTATATAAGAGTAATTGAGTCATTTAATAAATTTAGTATAAAAACTAACAACTTTCCTCTCATTTTTTAAAAGACTGATTTTGGTGGGGTAAGGAGAATTAAGGGAATTAAAAATTTTTCTCTCCCTCACTTTTTAAATATTTTCTAAATACAACAATTTACTTTAATCCTCTTACTTTTTTTTTCTCTCTCTCCACTTTCTCTCCTTCTAAATACAGTGTAATAGAATAAAAAATGGTGAGAGCCCGCACACTTCGCCTCCAGAGATCTCCTTCCAACAACCAATCCAAATCTCTCTATCGAATCCTTCTCGATATTATTTCCAAGAAACAATGGCTCTTTAAAAGACAAATTAGAATTATCACGTCCAAAAGGCGCATGCAAGTTTTGTACCATGCTCAAATTCATTAGTCCATCTGTAAAGACATTTTTCCTATGTTTTTTACCTACTTTCACTTTCAGTCCTTCTTCAAAGTGTTCTCGCAATTGACTCAATTTTCCACACCTGTTTAAGCACTTACATTGATGCCGATGAATCACAACCAAGGAATGTAAAGCCTGCGTTGAGGAGGCAAGCAGCACAATCAGAAATCTGTGTCCTTTGAACACAACAGTTGTCGCTTGTATGAAAATTTATGAAAATTATCTTTAAGTACTCTTTGGAGTTGGAGGAGATACTGTTATCCGAAAAATTGATCCGTAGTTGTCCTACCAAGTTTTATAGGTCTAGATAGATTACTCATTTTAACTAAATTTTGTTTTCTCTCTACTTAAAGTTTAGATTGATCAAGCCATACCCTAATTTTTGGCATTTTTACTCTAAGAGTCAAGTTTGGAGATGCCGATAAGATTCACCTCTTCAGTATTTGCAAAGATCAGGTTTGTAGTTTATATATATATATATATATCTATATATATATATGGTTATAGATAATTTTTTCCTTAATCATTTTAAGATGGTAGAAGTGGGTAGTTGAAAAAGTACATTCTTCCCCCCCCCCCCCCCCCTTAAACAAATAAAATAATTGTTTTTGGATCAAAAAACAAATAAAATTTAATTTTTTTATGTGGTGATTTAGGAGATTTGTATTAATTTGAGGACAACTAAACTCATGTTAATACTTTTTAGCAAAAATTTATTTCTGTGCAACTGACTGAACTTTAGTTAACAAATAATTTCAAGCTAGGTCAAAAGAAATTAGATGGCGTGGCTGCTGCTTGAGTTACAACACCCTACTGCTACAAAAAAATATGAAGCCGGCAAGGGCTGGAGCCCAGCATATATACTTACTAATTCACTCGGCTGCCGTCTACCTGAACTGTAGCGTGAATATTGGCCCATCATACATGCTTAATGGCCCAGTCATTGTACATGGGTTGGACCCAACAGTCATTATACAATACAATTGATATTCATCTAGCACAATGCGATGGTTCAGCATCAACCCCGTCGTATGTATGACCATCAAATGATACCGCACCATGGTTTTCGGTAGATTCTGCCCATGTCATGTTGGATTAACGAGAAGCCCCATATGTCATAGTAACATGCAGCATGCTGGTGCTTTGGAATTATACTAATTAACTGGGAGTTATGTTCTTTTTTCCTTTGAATGGTAATATATAGTATGAAAGTTTTTTTCTCGATTCTTCATGATTTGCGTTTTTTTGGCTGATGTGATCAAGAATTTTTGGTGATTTTACTTTTATTTTTTAAAACTAAAACTTAGGTACATTTAGTATTATTCTAAAATTTAAACACTTAACGGTTATCTGTGAAATTTTGTGAAAAAATTTTCTTGATATTTATCTTTATTCCTTTTTTTAACACGAAAATCGTTAACAATTAATCTATTAATTGTTAAAAGAGACAAGAAAAATAGATTCGCAAACACTATACGGGTGCGAGCATCCTAACACTACACAGGTGTAAGCATCCTAACAAAATTGAAAATCCTTCAATACTGAAGAAATTTGAGAGTGTTAGTTTGAATCCACCGTCGTCCCTGGTGCACAGTATCATAGGCCAACTACTAGGTTAGGCCTAGTTGGTCTAGGATTACGTTATCTATGCCGGAATTCCTAATGATCTTTTCGTACGTGAAGGGAGAAGAAGGTTGGCAAAGTTAGAGACTAAGAAAAAAGGAATATTAAGGTCTAGGAACGCTAAAATCAATTGATTAGAGGGGACAAAATTTAGGCATAGAAAATTCCAATCTCTAACACGTTAATCAAAAATTGATAATTTTAACAAAATATGTTATTGGGTTAGATCAGGAGAAGTTGCCTAACCAGCTAGCTTGCATAACAGAGGGAATAGGCTGAGCGAATCGTCGGAACTACTCAACATTATCTAAACCATGTAGCTAGTTCTTCTTGTATAGTCACAATAGTGAAAGGCTGTCTTCTTTTTTTTTCTTTTTTTTTTTATTGTGACCAAGAAAAGGCTGTGTTCAATTCATGTAGCCATGCTCAAATCAATTATCAAAAAGGCAACACGTTATCGGTCAAAAAAAAAAAAAACGGAATACGTTGTGTGATGTGTCTAGATCAAGCATTTTTAGCTCCTAGGGCTTGACTGCTTTATCAGCTACCTGGCATATATAAGCATATGCCCGTGAAAGGGAATCACTTATTCATCCTTATACATTTGTATATTCCTTTTTTTTTTATCATCTAAAAAAAATATATTGTAAATATATTAGATAAACTAAAATCTGAAGTTATTCTTTAATATCTTTATTCAATCTCTCTCGTAAGAAGAAATTATTACTGAAGTACTATTAAAACTAAGTACACTTCCCTAACACCCGACCAAAATTTTAATAAGTTTTGAACCCACTCTATGCCTTAGGACAAATTCCCTTTTATTCAGAAGTGAATGATAGTAAGAAAACTCGAACAGAGATAATGAAGAAAAAAGTACTAAATTATCCCTTCTGATGTATTTTTCTTTATTGTTATTTACGATTTTTGAGCAAACATACATCTTATCAAGATTATGTCTCATAGATTGAGGATAACATTTGATTCCATGGGTAAAACTATTTAATAGTTTTTTTTTTTTCAATAATAAGAATTTTCTTTCATTCATGCAAAATTTGGGCTGGTACCGCGTTCTCAGTACCGCTCGCACGTTTCGTGAAATATATTTACATAGATCTGAATATGAGACCGGATTTTCTTTACCACACAATTTCACGTTCAAGGGGAAGTAATTAACGGATTATTGCATAAAAACTATTTTTAGCGATTTGCAAACAAGACAAACGTATTTACACAATTTGTTTGTACAATTTAGTAGTAAGATTAATATTTGGTCCAAAAGATTGGAGACAGGTGGCCCAAACAAAGCTGTAATTGTGGCAATAGCAAGACCAAAAGACCATATGCGGTTAAGGGTCTACGTCAACTTGAACTTTGAAGTTGTTGTTTGTCTAGCCATATTAGTAGTTAGTAACTTAGTACCATCACGTAGAAAAGAAGAAGAAATTTCCGAACTTTATCCAATTTGCCCCATGTGCCGTTGATTTCGCTTTGTTTGCACATGCAGAAGCCAACTGCCGGTTCACCAGCCACCCGACCAGCAAAACCTTAAGTACTTTTAATTAAAATTTTACTGCACAATTAAATTTTAAATAATAATAAAATAATTATATATTTTATTTAATAATATCTAATAATTTATTATTTTTTTTGTAAATTTCATTCATTTAACTATTTATATCACTTTGCTCCTACTCAATTACTACATATATATTATTATTTCGTATTTCCTTTTTAATTAAAAAGATCACTGTGTAGGTTTGAGTCAAAGAAACACAAGCAACAAAAAATTTTAATAATTTTAATCAGTAATTTATTTTTAAAAATAAAAAATTAATTAACTATTTTATATTTGTGTCCGATTTTTAAGATTAAGTCAAATATTATTTTCTTGTAGACTATACATAAAAAATCTGTAATTCCTAGAAGTAAAAATGTAATCAGCTCTTTGTTTAAAAAAAAAAAAAACCAATCTGCTCCAGCATCGAAAGGCTGGTTTTATTCCTTTTTTTTTTTTTTCTGTGTCTTTTTTCTCCCTGCAGTCACATCTCCCATGTGCTCGCCCGACCGTGAGATTTGGCTTTATTGCTCGGTTGAAATCGCATGTGATTATTGTAGTCAAGTTCTATCTAAAATTGTCAGAATCGAATCGGTTATTGAATCGGAAACATTAGTGGGTTAATGTTTAATCGGTTTAATCGGTCAAACCGATATTTGAACCGGTATTTATTAATATATATATATATATAAATAATTTTAAAAAATAATACTTATACATGATAATTAAATATTACTTTTTTTATTTTTAAGGATTAAATTAAAAGTTTTGATAAATTTAGGACTAAATTGAAAGTTTTAATTAAATTTAAAACTCAAATTATAATTTAAATAAACATTGGGATCAAATTATAATTTATAAAACTTTTATACCGGTTTGAACCGGGTCTGATTTTTCACCGATTTTTGTCGATTTGACCGGTTCAGACCGGTTTTGACCGGTTTAAGTTAAGAAGCAATAGTGACCATGAACCGACCTGGACCTTTAGCCGGTCACCAGTTGAACCGGTCAGACCAACCGGTCCAAGTCGATTGTAACAACATTGGTTCTATCATCTCAACTCTCTAATTTTGGTACTATCTCAAATGATAGTTTAGTATTAATTAAATATATATTTTTATATTTGACTTGAGTTTGATTACCAATTTGTATAAATGGAGGCAATGTTCTTTGGTGCAAGTTTCAGACTCTTTGAAGGAGTCACACTCGGACTATAAGGGAGATTAATAGAGGATAATAATAGATAACTTCAGTCTCGACCCACATATAAAATAATTTACATATCGACGATGCACACTTTTTTTCTTGGTAAAAAAAAAAAAAAAAGACCCTCTCTAATTCTGGTGGCCAATCCATCAAAAAATTTTCTGTCACGGAAACAACAGCTTTGATATGCATTTATTATACCAAAAACAAAAAAAAAAAAACGAAAAAGAAAGCAACAAAAAAATACAACATGAAATATATTCAATTACGTCAATTGTTTCCTCGCACAAATAAGAACAAGATCATTTGTAGTTAATTGGTGTTAATTTGAGCCACCAGAATATAATATTGCGACATTTAATTAATTGATTAGGTAGTTAATTCTACTTCTGCTCACATTTGTGGCATTTTCTTTTCCGTCTCACAAAAGGAAGTTACACAAAACCGGCAACATGTAATGGGAAGAAAGGAGGCAGCATTGGGCATCAAAACTCACATGGATTGTTGTGTTGCGTGGCGTTTGTCGTTTGTTGTGTGTATGCCTAGCCGCGGAAAACGATAAAATCTTCAATTTGTGGATTGGGCGTATATAATGTTAGTTGCAAAGTTCTATTTTGCGCCCATGTAATTGACCAACCAACATACACATTTGTATTTTTTTTAAAATAAAAATAGAAAATAGAGGTAATATTTTATAATTTTGTTAAAAAAAATTGTGTGAATACACACTGTAAATTACGACAAACGGTTATAGTGAACCATATAAAAAGCCAAATCTCAAAGCCAATAAGAGTCACTGAACACTTTGATACCCTACAAAGTTTAACACAAATTTAGTCCAAGCCAACTCTTGAGTGAGGATTTGAACTATGACGTTACAGTACGAATAAAGTCCTTAGCCTTTAGGCCAAACGATCGGTGATATCCTCTTAATTGCCTTTCCACGGCCACTCTTTTTAATTTTAAAAAGATTGTATTAGGTGGTCAAGAAATTTCAGCAACCAGATGTTATACATGTGGATTGGGCTACTTTGGTATTGTTGGATAGAGTAATATTTTTTTAACAATTAAAAAAAATGTGCATTCTAAAAATGTTAGTCATCATATTTGTGAGTCGAGGTCGGAAATCATTCATTGATGTCCTTATTTGACCTTTTTATAGATAGAACCCGTGATCCAAGTACTAAAATGCCCAAACATGTCTCTACATTACATATCACAGTAATTGTTAAATTTAGAACCCAACACTGCACTTGGACCAAACCTTTGAGTCGGGCAGGTGAGGACACTCAAATATATTGCAACATTGGGGGAGTGTCTGTGTAAGGATTCAAATTTAAGTCAATTGTGTAGAATGCATGCCAAATTATCATCCAGCTCCCATATCAAGTAGCTTTGATAGAGGAATATTGGGGCTACTAAAAAAATTATACTATACATTGCAAAATCAAACATATGTCATGTTAAAATATGGGCCCATATACAAGACAACAAATAATTAAACTATATCACATTTAGGGTTCAAAATTCATAACATGAGAAAAGCTAAATCTTATTCATAAACAGGGTCCTAAATTGGTATACACTAATGAATGCGTTGGTGCATTTACAATATAGTTCTATTGTTTTGATGATCAACAAAATAAATTCGATTGCTTTAATGCATATCAACTAGTTAACGCAGGATCATGATTAATTAACATTGTTTTTGAGAGATTTGAGAGAGAAAACGGAGGGAATGGAGGGAGGGATAGAGCATGGAAAGAATTCTCCCAACTTGTTAAAAATGTTTTTTCCTTTTTTTTTTTTTTTTTTTTTTGGGTTTTGAGGGGTGAAGGTGAGAAAATTTTCAAAATTTTCTCCTATATCCACCAGCATCATTCTATTAAAATTGAAAAGACAATTACAAATTCCTCCACTTCACTAATAAAATAACTAACTTATGGAAAAGTGCTTATTTTCCAGACACAAATAGAGAAACAATACTTTTATACTACATATAGTATATTTTATATTTTTTGAATAATATTTTATACAATATAAAAGATGTATAGTAAAGAGTGAAAAATCACAAAAAAAAATCTTATTTTTATATAAATAATTTTTAATTTAATATAAAATATTTTATATTTTATATAAAATAATTTTACATCTAATTTATGCCAACAAAATCATGCCCCAATGTAGTCGTTATCCTAGTTTATGTATCTAACTTTTGTTATTAAGGCCAGACCTGCCTATCAATTTTAGGAGCAAAGGGAAATAATTAATGTACGCTGAAAAAAAGGGGAATGGAAATGGCGGAAAGGGCACGCACGTAGGTGGAATGATCAATCACTTCGTCTGCGCTGTGGCTGACAAGGCTTGCAAGCCCACATAAATTTCAACGTCCTCAAGTCGCCAACCCCGTCAAGGGAAGTAATTGGTAACTGTGGAAATTATTCTGGATTCTGTGGCACAATTTAATTTAAATAATAATAAAATAAATACATAATTTATTTGATAGAACCATTCATTTATTTTTTATGTTAAATTTCAATCACCTAATATTACATATCATTTTAAATTTATATCTATTTCAATTATTTATATTATTGGACTATTAAACCACTATATTTAAATAATTAATCTATATTTCATTCTTTCCTTTTCCTTTGATTATTTTTGGTAGATATATAATCGATAGTAACACATTACTCATTTGCATATATTTATATACAAATTCATAATTTAATCTGTCGAATTACGGTCCAACTAATTTGTCCTCTATATAGTGACCATACCTAATGTTTCCCCTCTTTTAGTCAAGAAAGTAGCATTTGTGTTATGTCTGGACTTTTCTTTTTTCTATGGTGAAGAGAGACTGCAAGATTGAAAAAGAAAAATATCAATATTAAAAGTTAAACACAAAACTAATGATCTCAGCAAACTTTTTTAAGTAGTTATAATAAAACTACGGCACTGTGTGTGGACTTTTCGACGGATCATAATGACCTTAATTTGAGGGCAAAAGTCACGGGGACGGCGGATGTGAGATCCAAAATGGTACGCATGTGCAAGGACATCGTTGCAGAAGCATCGACCAAAATCGCTCCTCTGCATGTGTATACATTTTTTAATTCTTGAGTAGTCAAGTCTATGGTCCACTAAAGAGAATAGAAAATTCAATGGCAAAATCTGATTCTTTTTGTGTGTGTCAAATACATTAACCTGATTCTAAAGCAAGGATAACTTGTGAATACATGTGCCCAAATGCCATACCTGCTCAGCCGTTTAATAGCTTAAAAAAAAAAAGTATGTCGTTAGTATACAAATCATCACACTTATAAATCGAAATTAAGAGTTATCCGTCATCATACTCATTCAATCTTTTTCACGTGAAGAACATATCACCTGATCACTGTTGGGTTCGAGTAGGTCTCTCTTGCACCCTATTACAGTAGTAATGAATTTGAAACCCACAACACGCAGTGTACAATATTCCTAACAATTTAAAGGCATTGCAAGGATTCAACCGCTAAATAGCTTTGGCCCTTTTCCTTGCAATATTTTGATTAGAGTAAGACTATATAATTATATTTAAGTAATAATAAATTATAGTACAATCACATTTAACAATATCTAACAACTTATTTCTTTCATGGATTTTAAGTAATAATAAATTGCAGCACAATCTCATCTAACAACATTTAACGACTTTTTTTTTTTTTATGAATTCAATTATCCAACGACTCATATCTTGTAAAATAAAAAAACAATTTCTTCTAATTATTTATCTTTTTTTAGTTCTTTCAACCTTATTTTTTTTTCTTTGGTGTATGAAAGAGATGGTAATTTATCATCAGAGAGAGAGATCCAATCCAATTCAATCCGTCAATGGAGGATTGGATTGGTTAGATTAGGTAAGATGGTAGATTGGGTGCGGATAGAAGATTATCTAATCTGTCATCAACATATTGGATGTGGATATACCTTAAAATCGATCAATCTGACTTACGAATATCCCTAATCCAAAACTTGTTGAAACAAACTATTGTCTCAACTATCAATCGCCTAAGAGAATGCCCCACGTGCCCAGCCTCCCAGCGGATTCAGAGCTCATAGGAGCAATCTTGGATTGAGGAATCTTATAAACGTATACATGATACATAAAGACAAGCTACTTTGACTATACCAGAAAGCGTTTGATTTGTTGTTAGTAATTATTGTTATTAATTATTAATTATTATTATTATTATTTATTATTATTACTAATAAATAAAATTAAATTACAATATTTGGTTAAATTAATATTAATTATTACTGATTAAACAATAAAATAATTATTTTAGATATTATATTTTTATTTTATTATAATAAATAATCATTTTACCTCTAATTAATCAAACTTAATCTTATAAAAATATATCTTATATATTTATAAATAAAAAAATTATTAAATATGTGACTTGATAATCAACTATAATTTACATAATAAAAATATCATTTTTAATTTATAAATAATCATGTTTAAAGAATATTATTATTCTTATATGTTCTCATTAGTGTTTACACAATTTTGAGACAAAAAGAAAAATGAAACGGTATGGGTCACGTCTCTGTTAAGGGCATGCAATTTCTTTTTTTTTTTTGTCAAAAATAGGAAATAATAATTTTTTATTCAAAATAATTATATTTAATTTTTTTAGTGGGACTCTTGTCTGCTGCGAACAAGTACGCATGCCCAATTTTTTTAATAATTGGTTCACTTTTTCACAATGGCACAAGGTTCCACGTTGCACAATTAAGGGTACTTTTGTAATTATCTATTCCAATAGCTGATGATAATACAAAAAGCAGCTTGACCCAACTTTTTCTATTAGCAGTATTTAGGAGCATCTATCAGCAACAATAGCACATAAAAAATTTTAACCAAATACCACTTATGCTACTTTTTAATCTAAATTTAATTAATAATTATTGTTCTGAGTAGAAGCTGAATTGTTTAGTTTATTTTCATTATTTGGTAGAATTATGATTTTATTATTACTAATATATAAAGACCTGTGATTTATTTTTATAGATGTACTTATCATATTATTATGTAATATTATCCAGTTTAATAAAATAAGGTTCAGTTAATTAAAATCTAATATAAGTATTAGAGCTTGTTGATCGAAAAGTCACTGCCTCCGAATTTTAGGTCGGTTGATCAAAAATCAGAGCTAATCCCAGAATTGTATTAAGTTAGTTCGAGTTAAGTTAGTTATGTGAAGAGTAACCACTGTCAAATATCCGAGCAGATATTTGATTTGAAAAAGAAAACGTTGCTGGAGCATGGTTAGACCACCACCGGAGCACCATTGTCGCCGCCACGTGCCACCATAAGTCACGGTTCAGTCGTCGGAAGCAAGCCCTAGAATTGTCGGACCCCCAATATTCATTTTTCTGGCCACCACATGCTCAGAATCTGGTCGAAAACCAGCAGATCTACAAAAGTCTGAGACCACAGCCATTGTCGTTTCTACTCAGTCATGCCTCCTCTGCTGTCGTCCAAGGTTAACACCACCAGCATTCGACTCTCAAGCCACCAATTTGCCTCCCTCACCCGTCGACGAGGCTTGAATCTTGTCAAAAAAGGTCAACTGCCGTTTTTCGATTCTATCACCATTGATCTCATTTTTTTGCTACCATTTACGATCGTTCTCTTGTTGTCTGCTTAAGAGGTCACTGAGGTTATCTCGTTACCGACGTTTGCTAGTTGTCAATCGCTAACATCGTCTTCATCATTGGTAGTGCTGTGTAAGTGGGCAGAAAGTCTCTCAAGAAAAAAAGATAAAAAAGAAAAGAAAAACAAAAACAAAAACAGTAGATTCGAAAAAAGAAAAAAAAAGGGCCATATTAGAAATAAAAAATTAATCGCGAGAAATTTTAATATGAAGGACTTGATTCCTATTTCAGCTCCTATTATGAATAGGAAAAATTATAACAAATGGTATGTACAGATGAAAGTTCTGTTTGACTATAACAAATTACACAATATGGTAGAGAATGGAGTTGAAGAGCTTGCAGCAGATACAACAGAAGTACATAAGACTGTCCATCGAGACACGCAAAAGAAAGATAAAAAGGCACTCTATTTCATTCATTAGGTGGTTAAGGATGAGAATTTTAAAAAGATTGCAGGAGCAACTTCGCTAAAATAAGCATGAGATATTTTGACGACGTATTTTCAAGGCACAGTTACAGTTAAAAAAGTGAAACTCCAATTCTTCCGACGTCAATTTAAGCTGTTGCAGATAAAAGCTTCAAAAACGATTTCAGTTTATATCAGTAGAGTTCTAACCCAACGAATCAAATGAAAATGTATGGAAAGTAGCTTAATGATCAAGTTAAAGTTAAAAAGATCTTGCAAAAACTCACATTGCGATATGAGCACATCTTGTTTGCAATTGAAAAGGCACAAGATTTGTCCCAAATGTCAGTTGATGTATTAACGAGTACGTTACAAGCGCATGAACAGTGTATGAATGAGAAGCCAGTAAAGCAGGTCCTCTAAATTTAAGCTTCTATCAAAGGCAAGCAGAGTAATCAATCAAACTAGAGACAAAATTCCTCTTGTGGAAAAGGACCAGAATGTGATAGATTTTACAACAATCGAGGTCAATGAAGTCACTACAATAATTATAGAGGTAGAAACAATCATTACAATAATCAAAAGAATTCAAACCAGACATATAAAGGTCGTAGTCGAGGTCGAAGCCAAAGAAGATTTCAAGGCAAATAAGAACATGACAAATCTAATGTTGAGTGTTACTCATACCATAAGCGTGCCACTATTCTCATAAGTGTTGGTCCAAGGAGAATAATTAGACAGTTCACTGTGCACAAGAGGAAGATGGTGATGGAAATCAAGCCCACATAATGATTACTGTAGCTACTGAAACACCAAATTACAACATGTGGTTCCTTGACGCCGGATGTACCAATTATATATGTGAAAAGAAGGAACTATTTGTTGATATTGATAAGTCAATTCATTTTACAGTTAAGCTTGCTAATGATAACAGTATTCCAATGATGAGAAATGAGTGTATTCTCATCAATTTGAAGAACGGAGACCACAATTACATGTTAAATATATTCTATGTGCCAGATATGAAGAACAACTTTCTTTTTTTGGGCTAACTGCTTGAAAGTGAGTATAGTATTGCATTGCCTGAGAACTGTCTCTCAATTATTGATGGCAGAAGTGCACTTGTTCTCAAATCCCCTTTAACGAAGAATTGGATGTTTCTAGTTGACATTGCCTCTGATATTTATACTTGTCTGAGTTCTATTGTGAAAAACGAGTCTTGGTTGTGGCATTTTTGTTTTAATCGTGGCATTTTTGTTTTGGTCATCTGAATTTCTGCAGTTTGAAGCTGCTTATACATGATAATATGGTGACAAGTTTTCCTAAGATAAATCATTCAAATTAGATATATAAAACTTGAATTCTTATAAAACAAGGCAGATTGCCTTTCGTTGGAAAGAAGAACTTGACGTGTGAGGCAACCACTTCAGCTCATTCACTCTGATATATGTGGCTTGATGAGTGTTCCATCAATTGGGAATAGTAGGTATTTTCTTACGTTTATTGGTGATTTTTCTAGAAAAACTTAAGTTTATTGCATGCAAAGGAAATCTGAAGTTTTTGATTATTTTAAAAAGTATAAGGCTCTTGTAGAATGCAGAGTGGGTATTATATAAAGATTTTGCATACTGATGGTCATGATGAATATGTCTTTAATGAGTTCAAGGAGTATTGTGAAGCACAGAGAATAAATATAAAGTTATGTTTCCCTACACACCACAACATAACGGAGTTGCTGAAAGAAAGAATAGATCAATCATAAATACAGCTAGAAGCTTGTTAACAGCCAATGGAGTGCCCAATCTCTTGTGGGTAGAAGCTGTTTTGTATTCTGTTTACTTGTTGAATAGGTTTCCAACAACAAGTATTCAGAATGTCATTTATGAAGAAGTATAGACTGGTCTTAAGCCTAATATGCGATATTTGAAGGTTTTTTGTTCTATTTTAAGAAGTATAAGGCTTTTGTAAAAAGACAGGATATGTATTATATAAAGATTTTACATACTAATGGTCAAGGTGAATATGTCTCTAATGAGTTCAAAGATTATTGTGAAGCACAGGGAATAAAACATAAAGTCACGTTTTCCTACACACCACAGCATAATGAAGTTGCTAAAAGGAAGAATAGATCAATCATAAATATGGCTAGAAGCTTGTTAAAAGCCAATGGAGTGCCCAATCCCTTTTGGGTAGAAGCTGTTTTGTGTTCTATTTACTTGCTGAATAGGTTTCCAGCTGTAAGTATTTAGAATGTCATTTCTGAAGAAGTATTGACCCGTTTTAAACCTAATGAGAGGCATTTGAATGTGTTTAGTTCTATTACTTATGCTCAAGTTCCTGCTGAGATGAGGATAAAACTAGATGATTGTGGAATTAAGACAATTATTCTTGGCTATTCAAAAGGAGGATATAAGTTGTACAACCTTGTGACAAAGAAGGTGATTCTAAGTAAAGATGTGATCTTTGCAGCAGATGAAGCATAAAATTTTGATACTGAGGAGCACAATAATTCTCAGAAACATCTCATTATTATTTTGGAGAAAAAAAGTCTTAAATTGCAGTCCCTAATGTAAATATGGAAGTTGCCATAATTTCTGCTCAGAAGCTTACACCACAAGCTCCCCAAAAAAATTAAAGGTCGAGGAAAAATTAGTAAGAGTCAGTTAGATTACAAGATTATGAAATAATCCTTAATAATACTTTTAATAATGATGGGATATGGTGCATTTTGTGATGTTTGCAAATTATGAACCTGTGGTGTTTGATGAGGCAATTAAATTTGCTAAGTGAGTGAATACCTTAAATGAAGAAATCAAGATAATTGAAAAAAATAATACTTGAGAGCTTGTTAATATCCCATGAGTCCACAAAATCATTGATGTGAAGTCGGTTTTCATAACCATGAAGAAGTCAAATGGAGAAGTTGGGAGGTACAAAGTAAGATTGGTAGCTAAAGAATTCGAACAACGTCCTAGTTATGACTACCATGAGGTATTCTCTCTTGTCACTCGCATAGAAATTGTCAGGCTTGTTATTGCTTTGACTGCTCAAAATCATTGGAAAATTCATGAAATGGATGTGAAGTCAACTTTTCTTAATGGTCCTCTTGAAAAGGAAGATTTTGTGAGGCAACACCCAGGTTTTGTGAGAAAAAAAATGAAGAGAAAGTGTATAAATTGAAGAAACTGCTATACGGCCTAAAGCAAGCACTTAGAGTATAAAATAAGCTCTTGACTCTTTCTTCTATGATGCCAATTTTTAGAAGTATCTATCTAAGTATGCTTTATATGTGAAAGTTAATAGAGAAGGTGATATCTTATTAGTATGTTTATATGTTGATGACTTGATTTTTACAAGCAACAATCCTAGAATGATTGAAGACTTTAAGAAGTCGATAGCGTGTGAGTTTAAGATGACTAATTTGTGCCTAATATCATATTTTCTTGGCGCTCAAGTGATTCAAGGAGATAATGAAACATTTATTTGTCAAAATAGATATGCTACAGAGTTATTGAAGAAGTTTTGAATGCATGATTACAATCTAGTGAAAACACCTTTTGAGGTTGGTACTAAATTGCCTAAGGAAGGTAATGAAGTACCAGTTGATTCTACACACTTTAAGCAAATTGTTGGAAGTTTGAGATATTTGACATGCACGAGGCCTGATATATTTTATGTTGTTGGATTAATTAGCAAGTATCTAGAGTCTTCGCATCAATCTCACAGATAAGTTGCTAAAAGAATTATGTGATACATTAAAGGGACTTTTGGTCATAACTTACTTTATTCTTTGTTTAAGAATTGTACTCTTGTAGGCTATTCTGATAGTAATTGGGGTGGAGATATTGATGATCGTAGAAGTACTTCTGGTTACTGTTTCAATTTGGGTACAACTGCTTGTTCGTCGTCGTCAAAGAAACAGTCAATTGTTGCACTTTTAACTTGTGAAGCAGAGAATGTAGTTGCAACTTCTAGTACTTGTCAAGCAGTTTGGTTGAAGAATTTTTTATGTGAGATTCATGTTCCAGTTGAAGGTCTTACGAAGATATTTATTGATAATATTTCAGCTATTAATTTGGCTAAAAATCCAATAACGCATAGAAAGAATAAGTACATTGATACTCATTTTCATTTTCTAAAAGCTCAAGTTGATAAAAAGGAGATTGAATTGGCTTATTGCAAGTCTAAAAATCAAGTTGTAGATATTCTCATGAAACTGTTGAAGTATGGTTGAAGCAGACGTCGAAAATGCAAGCTCCTATTAGTTTAATAAAGTAAGGTTCAGTTAATTAAAATCTAAAAAATTAATCCAAAAACAAACTATTAATCGATTAATTTTTATCTATAGAGGATATGTTGGACATTGGGAAGGAGGCATGTGATAAAGAGGACTAGAGTTTTTTTTAATATAAGAGGACTAAAGTTCGAACCTTAAACTTTTCAATTGAAGAGATGCACCTTTAATCATTTCACTTAATATTGATCCTCACTTATTAATCAATTATTGGTATCTAATGATCATGTTAGTTTTTCTCCTATACTTTTTTCTTCAATTGAATTTGAGAACAAAGTTCAAACGCACATTTCCCATGAAATTTTAGCATATTTAAGATTTAAGTTAATGCTCATATGGCCAAAAATATCATCTCATAGGCTTTATTACATAGATGTGTGCTGTCCTTTTAGACTTAATTAGGTGTAGTATCATTGTCATGACCACACTTTTTATAGGCCCTATAAGTAGCTAATGCATCAAACAAAATGTAAAACAAACAGTAAAAAAAAAAATGAAACGTCATACTTCTGTTGGTCATTTGATACAAATCAAAAACTTCCTATCCGCGTAATATTTTAAATTTTGTAAGTGTTATAGCGATCACAAACTCTTATGTGTAAAGGACACACTATTTCTACCTTTGGATAGTTGAATGGGTAACATTTGTTGGAATTTGTGCCTAATCTTTTCATCTTGTTATAAAAAAAAACTCCAATTTGAGCTCGAATCAAGCCCTTTATCTTGTTATTGATGGTTAATTCCTGTATTAACAATGAAATAATTAATTAATTAGTGAATCATCACATTGGACAATTTCATCTAAGAACTTTATTAGAGAATCACATTATTTTTATTATAGACACCACAACTTTTTTTTTTTGAGGGAACTAGACCTAGTTATTTAGATAAAACTCCTTAATAAGGAATCGTAATACCCTTATAACAAAAATTGCGCACTTCCTGATCATTTTCCTTCACGTAAAAGTCTCGTAACCATATGGGTTGATTTGCATAAATGAATGTGCGGGTCTGGTGATGTGAGCATAAAAGGTCGACGGACATATTAAAAAAGAAAGGATTTGTCGGCAGGAGTTAAGATAAGTAGGTCCCCTTCTAATGTATAATTAAAGCAGGCGTTACCCGAAGAACGGTCAACCGTCATGTGTGAACCAACGGCCAAAGTGGGCCCCACTGTAACGAACAACGATGAAGAAAAGCACGTGTCTCTAACGTGGCAAAAGCGATCAGGTACCGACAATAACTGTGTCTTGGGTTGTAGGCTCGTACATCGTCAACTTGTCATAGAGTCGTTGGAACCATTAATTTATTTGCACGATATCCGACAAAACACCCCAAACTTGGTCCCACGTGGTCCCTTTGCAATTTATTTTTTCAACGAAAACAACTATTTTTATGATTTTCTTTTTTTTTTTTTTGAGAAAACTATTTTTATAATTTTCGAATGTACTTATATTTGTTCAAAAATATATAAATAATATAAATTGATTTTATAAAACCAAAAAAAAAAAGAACTTACAGGAGAGGAGTCCTTATTCTTCTTGAACGAAATGTTGAATTGGTTTAAGTGTGTCATTGTCTACACATGGTTTTGTTTAATGGTTTCTTTCTTCTGTAGGTGTGGTTAACGCGATGCTTGGCACCTTTACTTAACCACCTCGATCAATTCAACCAATGATATGCGGCCGGTGGCACCAACACATATTCACTGGTTAATATTTTAAAAAAAATTATTTTAATGCCAAAAGGAAAAGTGAAAAAAAAAAGTTGTGTAATTGGACCCGTAGCTAATATGGTGGTGGGGTTCCCTAAAAGGAAAAAAAGGCGGTAGGGTTTGACAAGTAATTTGGAAATACCTTAAAAGATAAATAAAGTTCAACATCTTTTCCACTCTCTTATATTCATTTTAAATGATACTTTACTATGAAAAAAAGGGTTTTTTGTTTTGGTGTAAATGAACAAAAGTTTTTTATTGTGCGCAAAATGTAGAAGAAAGAAAAAAAAAACCTATTAAGAAAAAAAACTGTAAATTTTCTTTCTTTGCTAAACTTCAAATTCATGATGTTAATCTCATAATGTTCTCAAAAATTTTTTTAGTTATGGTTACACTACTAATATAAAAATTGATACGTGAAGTACTAACCTTCGTATGTTATATCTCCAAAACGTGATTGGACTAGATTTTGTAACTGATCAGGCATTCAGGTTTTTTCTTGGGGAAAAAAAAACAAACCTCGCATAGAAGATAAGATTACTCGGAAACAAAAATAAAACTACATCTCAAATAAAGGGGATGTGAATATGAAATGCGTCCTATTTTATTTATATTAAAACATGAACAACAAAAGAAATGTAGACTTGTGACTGGCGTGGTTGGTTGACAATAACACTACCCAAAAAAAAAAAAAGGCTGTAAAGAGAGACTGAGAGAGGCAAATAAAGTGATAAGTTTTTATTGAGTTAATTGCACATATAATGTTAGAGGAGGCGACTACTCAAAAAATATAGATCCGGACATGTCTTAGGGGGTGTTTGGGTTAGATTTTTAGATGATGTATTTTCATTTAATTTTTAAAAAATAGGATAATAAGCATTTGATAAATTTTTTTAATATTGTTGTTTGATTCTACTTATTTCTTTATACGACTCTCTAATAGCAGCTGATTAAAAAGTAACTCAAGACTACTTTTCACTACTTTTTGAGTTACTTTTCACTTTTTAATATTAATAATAATTTATATAAACTAAATTACTCTTAAAGAATATTTATATAATCCTATTATTATTTTTTTCACTTGCTACATAAATTAGATATGTTAATCTATTTTATTAATATTTGTATAACCGCAATATTTTTTTTGACTATTTTTAAATAATATTTTTTTCACTTCAATTTCTTTAATATTGACGCTTATAAAAAAAATCTCGAACAATATATTTTTTACTACCTAATAATAATTAATATTTTTTTTAAAAAGTTATAGATTAAGTGAAAAAAATTTTCAATATTATTTATAGAATATTATTCTAAAAATATAAAATTATAAAATATAAAAATAAAATTTTCAATATGATATATATGTATAAATTAAATGTCTAAATTAGACATTTCAGTATTCAACAGTAACAGTAAGTATAAAATTAACCAAATATTTCATTAGTTTCATCAGCAATCAATAACATGAAATAAAAATCAGTGATCAATAATCAATAACAGTAATTAGTAATATCAATTAATAACTTACTGTATCATGTTATACAAATTAACAAAGTTACTTTTTTAACCTTGCAACTTTTAGTTGTGTTTATATAATTGGCAAATTTTTATACGTACAATTCATTAATGCAGATAATAATATAACTTCATATGAAATATTTAAGTGATTAAGAGTACGTGTAGATATTTCTTTGGAATTCATATTTAAAATCGTCAAAAATACATGAAAACAAAAGAGAGAGAATTACTCTCTAGCTAGCAGGTTTTCTTAATGAACAATAACAAAAGGAAAATCCACACAATTTCATGGAGGCAAGATTGTTTTATATCACCAACAGAATATTTTCTATTATATCAATAACATTTTATACATCTTAATTAGTACAAATTCAAAGAAATCTCACATATGTTATATAAAAAGTTTTCTTTATAATATAAAACCCTCTATATATTGTATAAAATTGTTTTTTTATTTACATTTATAAAACCGCGCTTTCATATAGTCATTCTCAAAACAAAAAAAAAAAGAATTTTGGCATACAATTTAATTTTATTTAGTAATAAAATAATTATACAATTTTTTAAATGATATCTAATAATATATTTATTTTTTATTTTTAAAATTTTAATTATTTAATTAGTAAGACCACACTATTACTATTTTCTTACCATATAGTATTTTCCTAAAAAAAAAAAAAAAAAAAAGGCAAAGGCATCTGCCAACTTCCAGACCTGGGGTCTTGAAGAAGCAGGCTTGACTGTCCCCGAGGAGCTTGCCTGGAGACATGTAGACCTGACGTGTGTGGACATGGACATCGCAGCAGACACACGTTTAATCTAAACGAAATCGAATTACAAATCAACACCTACCGAATGTAATCGATGCGACCATTACATACAATGACGTGTATCATCCACGTATGATCGGCATTGGATCTTACTATTGCCTTGGCTGTCTTGTCGCATGTAGCTATCGTATATATTTTTTTTATTCTTTTATTATTATTACTTTTTTTTGTCATCAGAGGTTATGATGACCACTTTTTATTGAATTATGCCAATCAATGTTATCGTGCGTGCGGTTCGTAGATTGTGAGATTTGAATTATAATTAAAATTGAGATTAGAAGCAAAGTTGGAACTGGAATTAGAATTGACCAATTCTAATCTCAAAGCCAATTCTTAACGCAAACAAACGGGTGAGGTGAAAAAAAAAGAAAAAAAAAAAGGACAATAGATTTCACTTTCTTGCAAGTGTACGTAAGCGTGGAACAAGATCCTAATACACACAGTACGCGTGTATACCTTATTGAATGAAGAGGGTCTAGCCTAATCATAGCTTATTATCGACTGAGATAGCATTTTGAATGATGATTTGTCGTATTTTTTTTGTAACAATTTGAGGTTGAATTTTTTTATATGGTCGTTTATTTTTTAATAAATGAAAATTAATATAAAAAAATGATATTAAATTTTAAATTTATTAATATCATAGTCAGACGTAAAGAAAAATAATGTCAATCAAAGAAAAAAAAATCAAAGAAAAAAAGGTAAAAGACAAAGGAGGAGAGAGAAGCTATGGAGAAAGACTATCATAAAAATAAAAAATAAAAAGAGAGAAAAAGTGTAACTTGAGAAAAAGGAAGAGGGAAAACTCATGCATTCGCGGGATGTTTGCCCTTATCCAATCCAAACAGTAACATTCGAACAAAAAGCACAGAAATGGTGTAGTTGGACTTGGAAAATTATGGGTCCCATTTTCCGGTTGGTATGTAACAAATCCACGCCCATGGCTTACAGTGGTGGAGTCTGGTCGAAAAAAAAAACAAAGGCTTACAGTTGTAGAGAATAACACGTAACTGCTGCAGTTAACGTCGAAAATCTGTGGATAATCTTCTTTATTTAATAATTACTTTTATGTATAGGCCTAGTGCAGAAATTTAGTGTCGAATTTCATAAGAATAAAACTTTACAAATAAATAATATGAATACTTTTTTGAGCAATAAAATCGTATCATATTTAACGTAGATATGGGAGGTGTTACGACAAAAAGTTTGTATTTTTTTTTTCTTTTTGTAAAAGGGATTTGTTATAATTTGTTCTCACATGTAAATATATAATACTTTCTATATTTCACATTTGATGTCCGCCACCTGCTATCTGTATTGTTGGCAAATATTCGAAGTCTTTGCGCTAGAAAATAGATGGTTAAGAAGTTGAGCATTTGTTCTAGTGGTTGAGGGGAGTATCCCTCAGCCAGTGAGGGGTTCAACTCCTACCAATCTCATTCCTCTTTTTTCTTATATGCCTATTAGGATTTCTTGTAAATAAAAAAAAAAAAAAGAAAATAGACGGTTAGCTTGCAACATGCGTTGCAGTAGAAAAATCTATGTGCCAACTTCATCGCAAACATTAATGGGTGATTATTTTTACTAGATTTCATATGTCCTTTTACCAGATTTTACCAGATTAATGGGTGATTCTTGTGCGGTCAATGACGTTCTCTTGGAACATACTCCATTGGAACTTGTGTGCTTCTTAGATGGCTACAGATAAAGGGTATGTTTTCATTAGACACTAGTATGCTTTAATTTCTTTTGCTTGTCTTTTGATGTACCAAAAAATATTAAAAAAAACAAAAAATTTAATGGATGGCGTTTAGTTGAAGAAGTCATCATGGACATCCTCGCCAATCCATAAATCAATATGGGGAATCATGGATCGCATTATTAATGTATGTGATCGTGGCTTATAAATAAAATGTCATTCAAGTACGTGGGGTTATGTCTTTACATTATTCACTAGAAAATCGTTTGCAATGGGCCCAAAAGGAAAAAAAAAATCGTTTGCAAACGAGGAACATCCAATCTCGAATTAGTAGGACAATCCAAAATTACATTTGCAAAGAAATAAAAATGTTCAGTCTTTTCTTGAATCGAAAAGGATGAAAAGAAAAAAAAAATGATCTCAAATTATTATTTCCCATTACACACACACTATAAATACAAACATGGGAAAGTGAGAATCATTAGAATAGAAAAATAATAAAGTTTTAACTGATTAATCGTAAGAAGTTGGTTGGTTGTTACTAGTTAGGTTCGTTTTTTTCAGATGCAAGGAAAAACATTTCTCAAAAAAAAAAAATGCAAGGAAGAATAAAATAATTTTGTGCGAAGAAACGACTTTGCAAAGTGCAAACCCACACGTCTTCTTGCTAGCACATCAATGACCATATATATTATGCAGGTTTTTATTTGATTTATTGTTGTGCCTCAGTAAATAAGTTAACCTTTTGATTGAATGATTTTTTTATACGGTAACCATACTTTTATAAATAAGAGATCATAAGTTAGAAACCCTGTTCTCTCATTCTTTTAAGTAATTGTGAATTTTTGCATAAACTAAGTAGAATTTGAATTTTATTCATATTAGGAATTAATCGACACTTGGTCTTACTGTACCACTTTAAGTTTTTGGTTGAATAGTTTTTGACACAGTTATTAATCAATTAATAGTCAAGGATAAGTCCAAAGGAGAATTGAATAGCCAAAAGAAAAAGAAATGGTTGCTCTCCTTTCTTCCCTACGGTATGTTAAGCTTTGCCGACTGCCGTGCCGACTTTTTGACCGCTGAGCAATTTTCTTCCCCATTTTGTTTTTTGCGTTGATTTTTCCTATAGTGGGTTTCAGTTTTCTAGCAAGATTCAAATCCCCATATTTTTACCCTGTTTTTCCTTTCGTTTAATCAAAATGTGCCTTTATCCATAAAAGCACTTTCGGAAAGTGCACCTTACCCATTAACGACAGGATAAAAACTTTACTTCTGTTATGACCACGCCCGGCTGCCTGCTTCCCATTGGCATTGGAATATACTTTGCTTCCACACTGGCAATTGCTACATCTGAAGTCCTTCCATAGCATCACTGGTGTGGTTCATTTGGTAAAGTCTCACGGTCTTTAGGTAAGAGATCATGAGTTTGAGACGTGCCAAGATACATTAGGAAGGTTAAATTTACAAGTACCATCTAACGTAAGTAATATTATAATCATTCGGTTGCTTTGCTTCTTCTCTAAACACTAAGTTACAATATTTCCTAATAGAATTATAGGACATAACTCTTACTTTTTCATTTTATAAACTAAGAAAAAAGTCTTCTCATTTTATCTGTTTTTTTTTTTTAAAAAAATTTTCCTTCTTGTCAACGAAAATGAGAGATAAATGGGAAAATCCTCGTCTTCAGCATCATCAAGCATTATGCCCATCACCACTATCTTGACCCCACCGCACTAATGTATGTACAGAAGCTTAATTAGAATGTATCCGCTCCCTTTCCTTTTCCCTAAACTGTATGCGTGGGGAAAGAAGACAGGATTGTTCCTTATTGTGGTCACAAAGTCTTACAAAGATTTTGCAGATCAAAAGAAATCAGGTCGGGATCACTACGTGGTCCACAACAACTAACGGACAAGTGGGTCATGAGGTGGGCTCCGGTGGGTGGATCTCATCAAGTTAGTTCTGCCCTCCTTCGTCTCCCCTGCATCTCACATTTAATTAATTACCACACTGTCGCCGGTTCTTTTCTTTTTCCAAACTTTACTACTGTGCGTGAATGGTGAATGGTGATAAATTGACATTGTGTGATGAGATTTTTACAGCGTTCAAATCTATGTCCTCGATTTTCTGGAGGGTTTAATTTTTTGAATTTTTTATAAGGAATGATTTTTTGACATGATTATAAATTTTATTATTAATTAATTTTGCGTTTGAATCACATTATTAGCACATTTAATTGTAAACTTTTTATAGGTATAAAGAGAATAAAATTAATAAATACTATAATAAATTTCTTTTTTTATTTATACTTTCAGTTCAATAAACTTTTACATTAACAAACACATTAAAGTGTAATATATAATTCATATTTTTGATCTCTCCAAAACACTCAAAACTTTTGGGTGGAACAAGTCTTTGTCAAGATTGAAGGGCACATTACACAATAGGAAGACATTCTTACCATATAAAATTTATGAACAAGGTATTGAGTATATTAGATCATGTATATATGTTTTGATGTCTCCCCATTATCGGTGGATGATAAGCTCCTTAATTTATTCTTAAGCTCCATAATTCTATTCATTGATTGATTATTTCCACATTGATATTTCGGTGTTGATTGAGCTTTTTAATATTCTTGATTATTTCCTTATAGGAAGATATGTACTTATATGTTAATTATTCATTATTATATCTTGCCTTATTTGATAAGGTCCTTTACTTTTCTAAATTGTGTTAATTTTTCTCCAAATATCTTGAATTCTCCATCAAATGTTTTATTTACAACAAGGTATTGGAAGAGATCAGACAAAGATTTCGTTAATTTTCATTAAAAAAAGATTTCGTTAATTACTGTTGGTAGATTGGTTAACCAGACGAAGATCGTGATACAGACGGCAAATACAAATGTCATTTTTTTTTTGTCTTTTGAATAACAAAAAAGATTTATAGTAATATGTCAGTCATAGAATTTATGAGCTGAATATATAATAATTTTTATTTAAAATTACCTCATTCAACCATCTTTAAATAGGCAAACTCTCTACTAGAGTATCAATAAGGTCGAATGTAATATCGTCACAAAAAATAACAGTGATTACAGAATTTAAAATCTATCATTGCGTTACAATCTTTAACTATCTCAGTAATCACTTAACATTTTATCAAAAACAAATACAAACATAAAAACTTAAATTTAGTTCGCAAATGTGAAAATACATCGATTATCATTGAGCTGTCATAATGGGTGGTGTTTGAGAACCTTTTTAGTAAACATTATTGAGAGTTTTTATTGATTGTATTCCGGTGAAAAAGAGAAAAAAGGAAAAGTGATCGAAAGAAAGATCAAGAAGATTTAAGTGCATTGGAATTTGAAATGGAAGCTCTGTTTTGTTAAAGTTCAAAGGATGCAAGAGTTTTGGTAAAAAAAAAAAAAAACAGATGCAAGAGTTTTTCCTTTTCTTTCTTTTTTTTGACCTGGAGTTTTCTTTTTAGTTTTTTTTTTTCAAAAGAAAAATTGATTGCAAAAAGAATGGCTAATATAAAAAAAATTATTATTTTTATCTTACATAATAAATTTAACATATTTTTTAAAAAATAATAAATTTAATAAAATTAAATTATTTTATAACAAATTTAACATAATATTAATTAACACTAATAAATTTTATTAATATATATATATATAATACATTTATTTGTTAATAATTGGCTACGTAATATATGTCATATTTTACTTTAATTAATAAAAATTAAATAAAAAATATATTTCAATATTTCTGAAAATTTTTCTGCCCCTCTCTCTCTCTCTCTCTCTCTGCATCTCCGGGTTTCGGGTTCAAATTAAGAATTAAAAGGTGGTGGCGATATCGTTGTTTGATTTGGTTAATGGGCTAGTGATGGCTATGGGGCGGCGGGGTGAAGAAGAGAGGGCGGCGATGACAAGCAAAAAAAAGGAGGGCTTTAATCGGCGAGGAACACAAAAAGGCTTTGCTGGGGATTTCAGGAGAAACAGGCGGCTTGTGGGATTTGAAGATTGGACAGAGAGGAAGGAGATAATACTGGATGATGATGACGATGATGTTGCCATTACTGTTATTGTGCTATGCAACTAAATCTTTGAATCAGCCCAACGCATCAATTCAGCACCTCCGTTAATAGAAAAGGAAGGATTTGATTTTCCCAAATCAATACAGTTTAACGGCAGATTTTGAGACAAAAGCTTGTTAGGACAAAATAATTGATTTGGGTTGTTATAAAAGGGTTTGATTTTTCAAATGACGGTGTTGCTTAATCTTTGTGAGAGGTGGATGCAGCGAGAAGGAGAGAGAGAGAATAGAGTGAGAATTTTCAGAAATTTTGATTTTTTTTTTTTACTTTTTATTTAATTTTTTATTAATTTTAAATTAAAATAACACATGATATATCAAGTAGTCAATTATTAATATATAAATATATTGTATATGTATAATAATGTATTTTATTAATATTAGTTAATAACATGTTAAATTTATTATAAAATAATTTAATTATATTAAATTTATTATTTTTTAAAAGATGTATTAAATTTATTATATATCACAAAGGTGGTGGCGGTTGTTTTATAATAATCCTAAAAGGAAATATTAAGATGAATTTTGGGAGATGGGACATAGGCAACCAAATTTTGGCCAAACTCGTATAAATGGGTATGAATATTTCTCTTCCTTAGCTCTCTTTATTTGTTGTTGTGCATTATTATTTTATTAGTTTAATTATTATATATTATGTACTAACACTTGAATTTTGAGAATCTCTTGAGTTGGGTGAACAACCAACGTCTCTAATTTATCAAAATCAAAATCGCTAAATTTACCATCCTCTTGAGTTGCATCGTGTATAACAGGTGTGAAAATAATTTCGTGTTGTACAAAATAATAATAATCATTATATATTTTCTGTAATTAATAAATAACAGTAATGTTGTGGCACCAATATTTTTATTTTTTTCCTAAAAATAAATTTCATTTTTGCTATGCAATTAGGGTGAAATACACTAATTTTTCATTTTTTTTCGTCTAATGAATTAGAGACAAGTCAAAAAATGATTTACAATAATTTTAAATTTTTATTAACAAGATTAAAAGAAATAAAGCAGATTCACTTTTAGAACTTTATGTCTGTTGACTCAACCGTCTGTAGATAGATTCTGATTGTGAGCAGCGAATTTCGATAGGCACCTTCGCTTATATGAGATCAATCCAAGCATCTCTCCAAGCTGCTAGCACTAATCCGATAGGATATGTATATTTTTTATTCTAAATTTTTAAATTTTTTTATATTTAAATTTTAAATTTTTTTAATATTTTATTTAAATATTAAATTTTTTGATTTTCTATCAAATCAGTTTATTTGTTTATTAAAAGTGATTAATATATTAAAAATAATTTTAATTTTATAAAAAATTATTTAAAAAAATTAAATATATGAATTTAATGTCTTTTCTATCCAAAATATACATGTTACCTATTTAATTTATATATTTGTTGATTAAAAAAATATTTAATATACATATTTTGTTGATGAAAAAAATATTTAATTCATATATTTAACCTTTTTTAAATAATTTTGATTAAGTTAAACTCATTTATTAATAGATTGACCACTTTTTGTAATTTAAAAGACTAATGTAGTAAGAAATCAAAATGTTTAGAACTCAAATGAAATGTTAAAAAAATTTAAAACTTAAATATAAAAAAATTTAAAAGTTTAGGACCAAAAATATGCTTATCCCCTAACTCGAATGAGAACTTCGTGCTTCTCCTTAATAACTTGATTGGATTTCTAAAGAAAGGGAGGGAAAGAACAAAAAATATAATTATTATTGTATTATTTTTTCACAATTTTTTTTATTCAAATAATTTATTTTTCTCATAACTTTTTCTTTCACAAATTACTATTTATTTTTTTTTTAATTATTTTCTTTCTCACAACTTTCTCCTCTATCTAAATAACTTATTTTTTTTCACAACTTTTTCTTTCACAAATTACTATTTATTTTTCTTTCTTATCATTTTCTTTTTCACAATTTTTTCTACTTATTTAAATAACTTTATTTTCTTACAACTTTTATTTTCATACATTTCTCTCCGTGTAAACACACTATAAAGGCTTTTAACTTAGGAAAAAGGCTTCCTTCATCTGCGTTCCACAAGTCTCCGAAAAATATTTGTATGGCATTTTGCACGCAAATGGACACAAAATAATTTCATGCCACATTCAAAATATAAATACAATGTAAATTTGATTTTCGAGATTAAATATTATTTTACTATACACCTTTTCCCTATTGTATAAAATATTATTGATATGGTATAAAAATTTTTATATGTAGTATAAAAAAATTTACGTCCATGAGATTGATTACTTTTGTAAAGGATGTCCCTACATAAATATACACACACACAAAATTTTTTATCATATTTTTCAGTCTTTTGAGCAAGAAAATGGTTTATTATTTCTATCAAATGAACTCCATTTCTTTATTTGTAAATTTCCATAGGAAAAGAAAAATGTAGAAATGGAATTGAAAACTGAAAACAAACAATGAAAATATTTTTCTACAGGCCCCCAAGCTCGAGAATTTAGTCTAGAGCTTGGGAAAAAAACAGAGAGAGCGAGAGAGAATTTAAACGCTGAATTAGAAATGTCGACTGAGTGATGAGGGAGGCGTTGGACTCTTTAGACCATAGTTTTAAAAACCGGACCGGACCGGCCGGTCGGACCGGAAAACCGGTGAACCGGAGGTCGGACCGGTCCGGTTCACTGATAAAACCGGAACAGGAAATGAACCGCCCGAAAACCGGTGAACCGGCCGGTCGGACCGAAAAACCAGTAACTCCAAAACCGGTGAACCGACCGGTCGGACCGGTGAACCGGCAACCATGTCATCTTGATCAAAACGACGTCGTTTTATTTATTTTTTTGGATTAAAAATGAGAATAAATAATACTTATTTATATTAATGAAAAATGTAATATTTTTGAATTATATATTGACTCTATAATATTTATTTTTGATATGAATATTCGATTAATAGTTCTATAATATTTTATTTTTGATATTTATACTTTATTAATTTATTTAATTAGAAAATTATCATAAATATTTTGTATTTTAATTTTATTTTAAATTTAAGTAGACTCATATTTTATTTTTTATGATTATACTCATTATTTGTTATAAAAAAAAGAAAAATTATAAGTATTAATTATTATTTTATCAAATCAGAATTGACCCGCCGGTTCAACCGCTGATTTTCCGGTTGGACCGCTAAACCACTAACTCAGTCTTCTTACCGGTTCAATAACCGGTTCGATTTTTAAAACTATGCTTTAGACTTTTTTGGACACGGAAGCACGGGGTACTAGTCAGATCAAGAAAAGGACCGCCAAATGCCCCGTGCCTTTTTTCTTTAGGAAAAAAAAGCACGTATCAGATAATTTATGTCTAAATTTTTACTTTAATATAATGATATTTTAAATTTTTTATAATTATTATGATATTTTTATGATAAAAAATTTATATTATTTTTATTATAAAAAATATAATAATAATTATAAAAAATTGAGATATAATTATATTCAAATAAATTTTTAGACATTAAGTTTTTTGACGTAGCAAGATACTGTTTCTTCATATGCGTTGTGGCCCCACTTATCGCATTGTTTGGGGGCACAAGTTTCTTTTTCTCATTCACGGCAAATAAATTTTTAAAGAAATAAATTATAAATTATTATTAAACTAGATTGTATTTTTATTTTAATAAATATGATTATTTATTTTTGAACATTTTTTTCATATTTTTATTGATCATTAACTAATAAGTTATAAATAAAAAATTAGAAAAACATACGAAACTTTTAATTAAAATTAATGTGTAAGATGCTTATAATAATATACATGCACTTATTATTTTTGCAACAAAAAATAATAAGCGTAATTACAGAAATAATTAAATTCGTCACAAAATATACACTTTATATGTGTATCATCTGACTACTAATGTATGTATACTAAATCAACCTCTTCTTTTCCACCTGTCCTTCTCCTATTTGTCTCTTTTCTTTCCCCTTTCTATTTTTCTCTCTCATCAGACTCCCAAATTAGCTTTATGAGGGTTTTTAACTTGTTACCTTTCAGATCGGGCCTCAATAATGTCATCCACGGCTCCCCCGATTCCAAATCTACTCTTTCTGGTGATCTGTCATCACTTTCACCATTACCGTTTGCTACTATGCTTTCACTAACCGTGTCGTTGTACCGACAGTCGACGCGTAAATTGGAGTCTGCATTGCTAAAGCTTGAACCGACGCTACTCCCATTGTCGTCTCTGTTGTCGCGAAACACACCTCCATCGCTGCCGCCTCCCGCCGTCGCCGAAACTAACTTAAAGAGCTTTTGTTTGTTCTTATTGTGTTAGGTAACTATACTGTTGTTGTTTATATCGACTGGGAGGACCTTTGTGGTTGCTGTTTGTACTATAGTGTTTGTGGAAATCGTTGAAGGGCATAGTAGGTCGGTTTCCATCATCAGTTCGTGAAATGCGGTATTTGTTGTATTGTACAGTTTAGTTCGACTGTTGTAGACTTAACTGAAATCTTGATTTTGAGTAAGTTTAACTTCAGTTTAGTAGGCACCCCGTTGGTAGGATTTGTCAAAATGGGCTGCATGATAGTTTGTTAATGGTCATTTGACTATGTTAATTATAAATCATTAGTGTCGTTTCTTATTCTTACATTTTGCAAGTAATTTTAACCTTTTTGTATCTAACTTATGTATGTATTTTTATTATATTTAATGCAACAATTTTTTTATTACAAAAAAAAAAGAAATTATAGAGTGGGTCTAACTTTGTGGGCACATATAAATGAGAATATAATGAATATACAGTAATTTAGACAGTTGTATTAAAAAAATATTATTAAATTTTAAAAAATAAAAATTAAATTATTAGATATTATTAAATTTATTTTTTATAGAAGATATTACCAAATTAAATTAGTGATTCTGCGCATTAAATTAAGCATAATCTCGTCCTCGGCACAACAATACAATATTTGAAAGTTGAGACCTCCCCCTCCCCAGAGGTAATTCTGCCTCGGCTCCGTGCTAATCTTCCCCCATTAATTTTGCTCATCTGTCTCTTTCTGCATATAAGTATTAGTGGCAGCAGGGATTATCATAAATTCATAAAATCAAGATTTCCTCCATCTGCGCTATACTTTGGTTAATATATTTACCTTCGTAGTCATGTTATTTTGAGCACTGCGCTGCTGCAAACAGTTGGGCCCCTGAAATTTTAATTAGCAAAAAATTTCTTCTTCTTCTTTCTTCTCCTGCTCAGGCGGTCCTAATTGACAACAGCACCAACAGAGGTTCTCATTCTTCTTCTTCTTGTTCTTCTTGTATAGTTTTGGAGTATCCTAGTAGTGGGGATGGGGATGGGTTGGTGGTGTTTCTTTCTTGTTGATTATTATTCTTTTTAAACAACAAATAAAGGTCAGGGTGATCATGGAAGCCAATTGATTTGATGAATACTTCAGTAGTATCTTAAGCAGTAAAAAAAAAATAAAAAAAAAAAGAAAAAAAAGGAAAGAAAGAAATGAGAGATTTTTGACTAATTAATTTAGCTGCTCTGGCTGATGGCTGATTTGCGTTTTGCAGTCTTCAATTTGGCTTTTCCCTTCTTCTTCTTCTTCTTCTTGTTTTGCGTTTTGCTAATGGCTGGCTGTGGCTGATTTATTTATTATTAAAAAGGTGGGGCTTTTAAAAATGAAGTATGTGTTGGTGACGGGAGGAGTGGTGAGCGGACTGGGCAAAGGAGTGACTGCCAGCAGCATTGGTTTGCTTCTCAAGGCCTGTGGCCTTCGTGTTACCTCCATCAAAATTGGTCTCTCTCTCTTCCCTTCTCTTTCTTCTTCTTTCTTCTTTCTTTCTGTGTTTTTTTTTTTTCTATATATATATATATATATATATATATATATATATGTATGTATGTATATATTCATTATTTGCTTTAAGATAATTTCTTTTCCTTTTTCTTCTTCTCTTTTTCTTTTTCAAAAGCCATCATTTTCTGATAAACGCGCTCCTTACTCAAAAACATTTTAGAAAGAAAAGAATAATAATAAAAGACCGCTATTGAAAGTCATTTTTGTACTTCATTATTCCATTTTACAGCTTGTTTCCCAGTTTATTCCTAAATCCAGTGTTTTGGTCCATTTTTTTTAATTTTTTTTATTATTTATATTTTATTTCCTTTGTTTTTTTTTTCCCCATATATTAGTTTTGAGTCGAACAAAATAAATGTATCTTATGTGGACAGTTAATTTCTTCTCCTTCTTCTTCTCTTTGTTTTTTTTTTTTTTAATTTTTTTTTAATTTTTAATTTTTTTAAAGTTTTCAATTATCAGTTTTTCATTTATTTTTCTTCTTTCTCCAGTCCAATGTTTGTTGTAGTTGTAATGAACTTGAATTTTTTTGATTTGGCTTACAATGTTTACCGTTTTCTTTTGGGTTATATTTTAACGTTTTTTTCTTTTTTTTTATTAACAAAAAAATCCAGATCCTTATCTTAACACTGATGCGGGAACAATGTCACCTGTTGAGCATGGAGAGGTCTTTGTCTTAGATGACGGCGGCGAGGTACTATCAATATCCACATATGCATGCATACATACATACATAGATACACACAC
The DNA here is from genome assembly GCA_037832335.1 of Carallia pectinifolia. Lineage (NCBI taxonomy): Eukaryota > Viridiplantae > Streptophyta > Magnoliopsida > Malpighiales > Rhizophoraceae > Carallia > Carallia pectinifolia. The sequence goes on along the minus strand of CM075444.1, from coordinate 12,429,174 downwards.
ATATGTATAAAGTATAAATGCTTTCTTCTTTCATCTCAAAACAGACTTTCTAAAGGGTTGCTACTAGAGAAGTCAGATTTTAGGCTTTTGCCTGCTATGTAGTTTTGTTTAAGCTACCTGTAGTTATGGGGGTTGGTGGCCACCTGCTCCTTTGGCTGCAGGTGGGAGTTCGATTCCTACCTCTCTCATCCCCCTCTCCTATATAGATCCAAAAAAAAAGAGGTTATGGAGGTTGTTGTGATTTTAGTTAAAAGGGTCTTCATTTGCCAGCATAAGCTTCCTCTTTGATAGTTTTTGTGCCGTAATAAGAGTCCCAAATCGCCGCTACTTATATATTGTGTTATGTCTTGTTATCTCTCTCGTTAATTCACTGATCCATTGAAGCTGCATACTTTGTACATTTCTCGATTTTCCTTTCCTACAATATAAATATCAAAGACTAACATCTTTGAATATGTGCTGTTTGTTATGAAAGGGGATAGTATTCAAAGCAGAAAGAGAAAATGCTAAATAATGGACTAACAATTGTTTGCTTGTTTGTTTGAAAGGTTGATTTGGACCTTGGAAATTATGAGCGCTTTCTTGATATCAAGTTGACAAGTGATAACAACATAACAACAGGAAAGATTTATCAGGCAAGTGGGTTAAACATGATTTTTTTTCTTCTATTTGTGTATCATATTACTTATGTCATCTTGTCACATTAGTTGATTTTTTTTTTTTCTTTCTTGCATCTTAGGCTGTTATCAATAAGGAAAGAAGGGGTGATTATCTTGGAAAAACTGTCCAGGTTATCCTCTATTACAGAACCCATTGTCTACATCATCTTGTTCCATGTCATAGCTTCGCTTGTTTGCTTCTCCTTCATGTGTCCTTGCCATTGCTCGTCTTGTAGGTTGTTCCTCACATTACAGATGCCATTCAAGAGTGGATTGAACGGGCAGCAATGATACCAGTAGATGGAATGCCGGGTTCTGCTGATGTTTGCATCATCGAGTTGGGTGGAACCATAGGTACACTGAGAATATCATTTAGGTTTGATGGCAATTTGAGCTGTTTTCCATGTTTTCTCTCTGATGTGAACAATTTCTCTTTGTGTAGGAGACATCGAGTCCATGCCATTTATTGAGGCTCTGGGGCAGTTCTCATACCGTGTGGGTAAGGACATTGCATCTGTGGTTTGACAGGGTGCAGTTGGGATGCTGTAGCTTTTACCTCTTGTAGTCAAAAGATTTTTTTCCCATCGGCTCTTATTGTTTCAGGTGAAGGCAACTTTTGCTTAATTCATGTCAGCCTCGTACCAACTTTAAATGTTGTTGGTGAACAAGTAAGCTTTCTCTAAACTCGTATGCAATCGCAAATCTTACGTTCTAAGACTAGTTTACGAATGCATTTTTTGACTTATGGACTATTTTACATTTTTGAACATTGTGAAACATTATATCCTTCAGAAAACAAAACCGACCCAGCACAGTGTTCGTGGACTCAGAGGCCTAGGCTTGACACCGCATATCTTAGCTTGTCGCAGTACAATGGTATTTCTGTCTCCTCTTTCTCGAGCACAAATGTGCACAACCAACACACATTTATGCAAAATTCAGTTGGTTCCACGCTGTAATCTGGATGTATTTTTACAGGCACTTGATGAGCACATAAAGCAGAAACTCTCTTGCTTTTGCCTTGTCCCTGTATGTTCATTAGAAGAATAAATGCTTTTCATTCTTATTTAGTTTAAAATAATATTTAATCTTGAAGATTACCGAGTACAAATCACTTTTCAGGCAGACAACATCATCACACTCTACGATGTTCCCAATATTTGGCACGTTCCTTTACTTTTGAGAGTAAGAACTCTTGTAGTGATGTTGATCATTGTTCTAAGATGCTGAAGCAGCTACTTATCCTTGCAACCCGCATGCCAACATATTTCTTCTTAAGCAGGAACAAAAGGCTCATGAAGCAATTTTGCGAGTGCTGAACATTCTTGGGTTTGTCCAAGGAACCCACTCCTCCATATTCCCCTCTTTTGATGCATGCGCACAGTACACTTTTGTGATCGTTTTCATTTCCTAGTATCCTTACATGGCCATGCCTTGTCATGTGCAGAGTTGCAAGGGAGCCAGATTTAAACAGTTGGACTTCTAGGGCCAAACTCTCTGAGAAGCTGCATGAACTGGTACGTCTTAGGAAGACATAAGATGCATGTACAAATTTTTACAGTTTGCTTCTCGAGATTTCCATTATAAGCCGTGGTTTGATAGGTTCGAGTTGCCATTGTTGGGAAGTATACATGTCTTACAGATTCCTACCTTTCAGTAGTAAAGGTACGCTTACCACTTGTCACTACTCCAACTTTATATGGTAAATGTTAACTTCAAGCCTCATTTGTTTGATGTGAGTCTTTTAAGATAGCTTTTTGCTTAATGGTAATGGTTTAACTTTTGGTACCAAAAAGGTAATGGTGTAACTTTTATGTAAGGAATCTTAAAAATTAAGTCGTAGAAGTTAAAAAGTTATGAATACTCAGTAACCAACAAGATATGTCAACAATCATGTTCATGGGATGTGACTGGCTTCAAGTTCCTCGTCAAACTGCAACAACTTTGGTTAAGCCATGGTACATGCCGTGCTCATTTATATGGTGTCAAGCCTCACCTTAGTGATTCACAACTATGTAGAAACCACAAAGTCTCATCGTAATGGTGAGATCAAGAATACGAAAACAGCTAATAAGTAGACCAATTCTGCAGTAAAGTGACTCCTGTCTTATGCTAGCAATCCAATTCTATGGTTCCTCTTAATCTTGCTAAAATTCTTGTATGGGAACGGCAAAAAATTGTTCAACATCTGTTATTTTATATATCCTTTTCTGTCAAGCATTTTTAACTGCTAAAAACATAAGAAATAATAAAGCATTCACTTAGGATACATGCCACTATAATGCCACTCGAGTATGTGCAAGTGCATGCATAACAAGGGCGGTAGGGGATTCTGCATGTGATGTAGTCAAAGAACGAAGAAAAATTATCTTATTTTTCCTTTTATGGGAGCTGTTTTATTTTGGTCAGGCTCTTTTGCATGCCTCTGTTGCTCGGCACAAAAAACTTGTTCTGGATTGGGTTCCAGCTAGTGACCTTGAAGATCAAACAGCTAAAGAGGTTACAGATTCAAACCTGTGATTTTAAGTCTATACTTAATTAACTTTAGATCTTGATGTTAGTATTTTCCTTGCAGAATCCTGATGCCTATAAGGCTGCCTGGAAACTGTTAAAGGTTTGTACTGCTTAATGGTTTCATTCCAGTAGCATAGCTGGTTGAGACTGCTACCTTTCCAAGCCCTCTTAAGTTCTGCTAACTCTCTTTGGAGCATTCTCACTAGCCTTTATTTTCAGGGTGCGGCTGGCATTCTTGTGCCAGGAGGGTTTGGTAATAGGGGTGTGCAAGGGAAAATTATGGCTTCTAAGTATGCCCGAGAGAACAGAATTCCATTCCTTGGCATTTGTCTAGGAATGCAAATTGCAGTTATCGAGTTTGCACGATCTGTTGTTGGTCTGCAAGATGCTAACAGCACAGAATTTGATCCTGACAGCAAAAATCCTTGTGTTATCTTTATGCCTGAGGTTTTGATTGGATGTTCCCTTGAGTTTGAGCTACAACAGAACTCACGTTTTTCTCTACCTTCATGCTTAATTTGAATTTTTTTCCTTCCTAACAGGGATCAAAAACCCACATGGGAGGCACCATGCGTGTTGGCTCAAGGAGAACATATTTTCAAGTCAGGGACTCCAAATCTGCAAAACTGTAAGTGAAATTGACCCATACCACTTAAGAAATAATGTGAGAGCGTGTTAGCGCATAATTGGACTAAAGATCTCTTGGATAAGAAATATATCACTCTAACATAAGTTAATGCCTGAATCAACAGGAACTCCTTTTTGTGTGAAACAAATAAAATTGAGTTCAAATTCTTATGGAACATGTTTGAGATTTCTAATCCTTGTTAGCTGGATTCTGTCAGCTATGGTAATAAGTGCTTCATTGATGAGAGACATCGGCATAGATATGAGGTATGGAATGTGAAGATGTGTAGTTCTTGCTTGATAGATGTGCATGAGAAAGCCATTCAAAATGTTGGCCTAGAGAAAAAATATATATATATTCTTACAACGAAAGATTTAGAGAAGTCAGACTGGGACCTACTGCATGCAACCCTATCTCACTCCCTTCATCAACTTGTATTCCCAATCTCTCATCTGTTGTAAGTATGACTTTAGCAAAATCATGCATTTGGAGGAAAAATTACTAGTTTTGAAATGACTTTGATGCCTCTGGCTCTAACTTAAAAATTATGAACATCGACGATAACACACTTCTGTGATTGCTAACTGTAATAGCAATCCTTCATGCATCACGGGGTATCATAATTTTAAGGCTGGGGCATACTTACATAATAAAATACCATCCTGTTGAATGTGTATGTATGGATGACACCATTATTAAATGCACACTTGCATGATAAAATGTATTTCCACTTTCCACCTTTTATACCTGTGTATTTCAAGTGACCTTTTGATCACAGGTAGTGAAATTTGCTCTTTTGCAGGTTAATCCAGACATGGTAGCATGCTTGGAGGATGCTGGTCTATCTTTCACTGGGAAGGATGAAACTGGTCAACGCATGGAGGTATTGGTACAAGTTTTTGGGGCGCAAAAATTATTTCTTCACATTTTCCATGTTGCTGTGGTGACCTATACTCCTCGCAATTCTGAGAGATTGTTGTCATATTGATAATGCAGATTGTTGAACTGCCTAATCACCCTTACTATATTGGCGTTCAATTCCATCCCGAATTTAAATCAAGACCTGGAAAACCTTCTCCATTGTTCTTAGGTATCTCTCACGATCATCCTATTATAAAATATCTTACTTCTTGATTGTTTAACATAAATTTAAGTGGAACACTGTCATCTCATTCTACCAACTCAGGAATTAAGTTAATGAGTCTTGTCCACTAGCAGAGAAAACAAATGAACGGCTTCACATGTACAGGAGAAGCTGAAATCAGAATTGATTTTTTATTCATGTCATATGTTGGTCTTCTTTTTACATGTTCCACCAACTCCGCTTGATTAGTCCAGTTGCTAAAAATCAGATCTTGATCCCCATCAGTTTACAATTTGCAGTGGTTCCCTTTGTCATTAATATCATCATGCGTCTCTCACAATTCTTGCGTTCAATCTGGCATTTCATCCTCGGAAAAAAAGACTTTGGACATGAACATGACTAAATCAAATCTAGTAATTTTCCAAATTTTGATGATGCAGCTCTAACTAATTTCGTCAGTTAGTTTGCAAGTCACCACCTAATTTAATCAATGAATGCCAAAATCATAGCTGAAAAACTCTTCTATTTGACTTTGTAAACTCCTAAGATGTCTTTTAGCTTTGACCTTTCATCCTAGGTGAACTTATGAAGTGGAAACTAGCTTGATGTGGAATATTATTTATCCTACTATGCTTGAACATTATTGTTTTCGTAAGTACGCTGATATGCTGTCATCCCTAATACAGGGTTTATAGCGGCATCCTGCGGACAATTAGATATCCTCTTACAACATCACAGGGTTCCTAATAGAATGGAGAATACCATGCACGAGATGAATATCTACCAAAATGGAAATGCTACAAAGCTTGCAAAACTGTCATTGGACGGTGTATACAACGACTGCAGCGTTGTGAACATTTGAGGTCTGATGCTGTCTGTTATCGTATAGGATATACAAATATATTCTGTGGGGGTGCTTCATGTTCTGCATATGCCTTTGGCTACTAGCGTCTTAGGATAGCTATGTACAGTGATTTGAGCATAGGTCAGTCTAAGTAGCCGTGAGAGGAGTAGCCAATTGAGCAGAGCTGTATCCTGGACTTTTAAACAGGATAGCTTTTCTTTTTTTTTTCTCCCTCTTGTTACTCTATTGTGACAATGAATCTGACTCTTTCCAGACTCTTCAAATTTTTTTATTTGCTAGGATTGTATCATCCGCTTTCTTGGCCTTTCAGCTAAGATATACACTAAAATGAAAAGTATGTTGAATTTTTATGAGATATGCGTTTATTTAGTCATAAACCTTTAGGTTTTTTTTATTTAAGTCATAAACTTTTTTAAAATTTCATTTCAATTCTAAACTTTTTGATTTTGCTCCAAATCAGTCATTCCGTTAGTCAAACCGTTAAAAATTACTGTTGACTAACGAAATTTTTTTTAAAAACGTAAAATATATTATTTAAATTTTTTTTGTTATTAAATGCTTGTATTTTACTCTCAAATAGTAACATGTAAGTTGAAATTTTGAGTTTTTTTTATTTTTTTAAGATTACACAACGTATTTCTGTTAACTGGTGAATTAAAATAGTGTATTTTACTTTTTCAAAAAAATTTCTGTTAATCAATATTAATTTTTAACGGTTTGACTAACAGAAGAATTGATTTGGAACAAAATTAAAAGGTTTAGGATTAAAATGAAATTTCAAAAAGGTTTAGAATTTAAATGAAAAAAAATCTAAAGGTTTAGGATTAAATAAATATATATCCCAAATTTTTATAATGTTCTCTTTCAAACTCTTTTTTTCTAATTTTTAATTCTATATTCTCCTTTTTGTTGTTTTCCTTGGATACGGGGTGTTCAAAGTGCATTGTCCCTCTACTTTAACGTGGAGCTGTATCCAAGAGCATTCTAGATTACTTGTTGGGTTCACTAAACCCAAATTTACTGTACACTTCTTGTCCCAAACAGTTAAAGCTCCTGCCGTTAGCTTGCCAAGCCTGTTCCCCTTCAGCCCCTCTGCTTCCTTTCTGTGTTTACTTTGTTGGGTAATTTGGTATCTTCTCTAAAACTAACCAATTTTATTTCTGTTTGCGAATTTCTAACTCTCTAATTTCCTAGGTTTTGTTGATGCTTTGTATTTTAGTAAAGAGAAATTGCAATAACTGAGAAGTCTTTGTGGAAGACATTATTCATTTTTATTTTTTTTTTTTGAGTGCTGGCGCATACAAATAATTATAAGATTGAAAGAAGTAATTGCAAAATTCCCGATGTGGCTTGTATCACAAAGTACTTCAATTGACCTCAGTTTGACTTCGAACAGTTGGATCAAAATATTCATTTTCATAATACTTGTTTACTGTAAAAAAGAAACAAAGAGGGAATATTAATGTGTATTACGAAAATTATATTATGAAATATTTTAAATTTTATTAATATAAAAAACAAGTCTATTAACTGGTTTAAGACTATTAAATCAAAAAAAAAAAAAAAGACATACAGTTAACACTCTAGTCAATTCGAAGAGCATAGACTTACGTTTTAGCCGGTATGTTTTGTTTTTATGAGTACACTTCGTTCGTGAAGGATTGCGTTTAATCTTTTAGTCGTCTGAGACAAAACCTCTTCGAGATTTTTGTAATTTTATTTGTTAACCCTTTGGTACAAATTTTTTTGGTTGCTTCGTGAAAATCGGACTCCTTGTTCTATGTGCGGTTTTCCACACAAAATCAGTGTTGTTAAATTTGAACCGGATCGGCCGGTTCAACTGGTCGAATTGGTGATCGGTCAGAAATTTGATCCGGGTTTAACTTAAAATAGCATCAGATCGGACCGGTCAACCGGGTTGACCGGGTTTATTAATTAGAAAAAATTTCACATTACTTTGTAAAAGTAATAGGTTTTGAACCTTTGACTTCCCATAAAAAACATAAGTTTCACACTACTAGATCAACTTATAACTTATTCTAAATTTTTTTTTTTTACTTATTATTTTCTCATACTTCTCACATAATACATACAACATCCTATATAATTAATACATTAATATTTACTATTTTCTCTTTTTGTTAAGATAATTATTAATTTTCTTAATTTGTTAATTTTATTTTCTAATAAATTGTTAATCATTTATTTTAAATTTATAAATGTAAATATTTTGATACATACATATATATTATAATATTACATTATACATATAAATTTTTTAAGTGTAATGTATATAAATATTTATTTTTTATATATTTAATATTAAATACATGTTAAACTTTAAACCACTAAATTTTCTGATTCAATGATCGATCCGATTTTTACAATATTGCACAAAATACAACTGCCAGTACAGCGGTCAACTTGAGAGTGTGGAAGCCGACCTTTGAAAGTGAAACAAAAATGAAGCGTTCTTTTTTATTTTTTTTAAGCTTTTTAAGACCTATAACAATTAATTAGTGAATATAAGAACAGTTGAAGAAATTAAGGGTTCGAATTTTTAACCTCTCACTAACTGATATCCCATCAATATCAATTGAAATATAAGTTCACGGCAAAAAAAAAAATATGTATGCGTTCTTAATTAAGATTGACTCGCGGAAAATTCCAGCCATTGGGGCATCAACGAGAGTGATGCTTTGTGATTATCAAAGCAGAGTAATCAACATCCGCGTTGTCACCCGTGGAGAAAACAGAGGAAAGGGCTTAAAACGTCCAGTCTAAACTGCGTTTCTTACAATGATTATATATAAATGAAATGGACATGGAGAGGCAAGCAATGACGCAATCAGAACTAAAGGATGGGACTGGTGAGTTAGATTTATAAGGGCAACCATTAATTGTCTTCTTTAATTTCTCATTCTTCCTTTTGTCTGCAGGAGTATCATCAATCCTCGTTCTTCTGTCTCATACCTCGTACGCCCGCAAGCAAATGATCAGGCCCCGGAACATGTTGTGCCAACAATATCAGAGTAAAAAGCTTAGAGTTCGAGTTTTAATCGGAACTAATTAAAATAATAATAATAATAATAATATCAGACTGAAAGCTTTCTGAATTAATTTTCCAGGTGGAAGTACAAGGCCCAGTTCGACATCTCCAGCCGATTGTGCATGGCAGGCATCCAATTGCTGATGCTCTACCTTCTTCTTCTTCTGGCTTTCCTCAGTGCAGGAACCCAAGTCATCTTTTGCTTTACTGATCCACGCGATGGTAAGCAATCAGCAAATTATATCTCATCTTTTCTTCATTTTCGTGTTTAATTACCAAAATGTCTCCAGACGTCATCTTGGATCAAATGCCGTTTTGTTTAACTTGAGCACCGTACTGTTGGAGATTCATGTCAATGGCAAATCCAGTTCTCGAGGAGCAGTTATTATATTTAAAGTATGATAGTAACGAATAATTACGTAATTTTATTTAATAATATTTAAAAAATTTTTATTTTTATTAATTTATAAATTTTATTATATAATTATTCTTATTATCTACTTTGAAACAATTTAAGTGAAATTACTAAATTTTATATATATATATATATATATATATATATATATATATATATATATATATATATATATATATATAGTCCAAATTCCTCTAATTTTCATCGTTGCCAAATTCAAGCTTGGAACTTTTGGGAAATAATGAATTTAGTCCATAGTGCTCAACAACCCTGATTCAAATCATCATATTTTCATATATGAACAATTAAAAACACACAATTCATAAAATTCAAGTGATGTATTAAAAGGTTAAATTATGAGATTCATTGTATGAAGGTGAGATTGTGTAATTTATATTTTTATTTTGAAACATAAATTATTTATTTGCAATATACCCTCTGCAGCTTGTTCTTTGGGAATATAGCATTTTCTTATTTTTGTTTATCAACATAAAATTACATAATTTGTTATTGATTACGAATGCATATACATGTATTTTTTTTATGGCTCATATGGTAATGCAAATTTCATACTGCATTAAAACCTAAATATCACTTGGATTCCACAAAACAGTTCCCCGTGTAAAACAGAGTTGCAAATTTCTTGTAAGTGTTAATGATTTGGACCAAATTGATGCTTCTACAAAATTTTTAATATTAAAACTATAAAAATAAAAGTTAAAGACTGGATGAGAAAAAAGCAACAAGAAATTTTAGAAAACAGAATTTTTTTTCATCCACACTTTTTTTTTTGTTTTCAAGCCGTTCCACTGTAGTCTTTGTAGGGGAACATATCATTTTTTTGGATCGTGAAGGAAGAGCAACATACTATTGCTGTACAACTAACCCCCACACTTAAACTCGATAAACAGTTCGGTAACCACCTGCTCTAATACAGGTGGCTCAGGACAACATATTATTAAGGAATCATACCTGTCTCTATCTTTTCGCTAAGATCAAATGTTATTAACCAATCACGACAGGCATATTCCCAATGCGATGTCACTTTGAAAATACACCAACTGATGCGAATGGGCATTTTGTGGGTGGGTGCAGCTGCTGCGCTGCGATCCCTGAAGACATGGAAAACACCCCGCCAAGCTGGAACCAGTCCGACGATCCTTGTGGAGCACCCTGGGAAGGAGTCACACGCACCGATTCAAGGGTCATTGCATTGTCAGTATTATTCCTCAACCATCCACTACAATAAGTCAATAAGTCAGTAACATTTGTCTATCTACTACTGTGATTTAGCGGAATGCAGTGGAACTAAACTTATGACTTTTCCTATGTTCTGCTTGCTATAATCATTTAGAATTGTAGCACTTCTTCTAAAGTTCAAGACGCAATACTCGTTAGCGGAAATGATAGGGCCACTCATGCTTTCCTATTTCTCAAAAAGAAAAAAAAAAGTTGTCTATCTTAATTTTATGCATTGTAAATTTGGAAATTAATGGACCTCATCGTGATTGCTATTACCTGCCCCCTTCTATTTTAGTTCTACTACACCATTGCTACAATCCCTGTTGATTGTGCAGGGGACTGTCGGCCATAGGCCTCAAAGGAAAGCTAATTGGGGACATTGGGGGCCTAACAGAGTTGATATCTTATTGAGTTTTCCCTTTTAATTTCCTTGAAACTGAAGTACACGATAGGAATTTGCACTTGGCAGCAGTCTTACTACTCGACTCGAGAATCACTCTTTAAAATTGTCTTACATATTCAACTTGTGATGATACTTTATTATAGGGACCTGTCAAATAACCTGAACCTGGTGGGTTCACTTCCTCCCCGGTTAGGAGATTTAAAGAAGCTGAACACGCTGTAAGATCCTGATAAGATATCATATGTCCTTTCCTGATAAGATAACCAATAAATGTTTCTTACTTTTGATACCTAACTTTTCAGAGTCCTTGTGGGCTGTGGCTTCAGTGGCGAAATTCCGCAAGAGCTGGGAAACCTTGCACAATTATCTTCTTGTACGTAGCATAATTCTCTAGAAAAAAAAAAGAAAAAGGAGGAAAAAAGAATAGTAACTCACCACTAGTGCTGCATTTGATTTACAAGTTATTTTATGAGTCTTGTGGACGCAGGAAAAAGTACATGCGAACCAGACGCATAATAATCGATTAATTATTTTGTACAGTCAGACTATTAATGTTTGTAAAAAAAAATTAATAAAAAATATGTACATTTTTGTTGTAAATATTAATCATTTAATTAAACAAAATAATCGGTAGATTGCGTCTCAGTTTTTCCTTATGTAGATTTTTAATTGTTTTATTTCCTCTGTCGTAAATATGTATGTTGATTGACCAATACTGTTAGATTCACAGGGGTCTCAACTCAAACAACTTCACCGGTGGCATCCCTCCCTCTCTGGGCAAACTCACAAAGCTCTACTGGCTGGACCTATCTGACAACCAATTGACAGGAACTCTGCCAATCTCATCTTCCGAAACCCAGACAGGCTTGGACCAGCTTCTGTACTGTAAGCACTTGTGAGTACATTTGTCCAACCCAAATCCAAAATCCCTTTAAAGGATGATGACTAAGAAATGCATTTTTAAATGGCCCATCAATTAATGACAAACAACGGATGCTCCGAGGAAGACTAACTAAACTTCCTGACGATTAATGCAGCCATTTCAGTAAGAATCAGCTATCAGGTCCCATCCTGGAAAAACTATTCAGCGCGAATATGAAATTGGTACATATGTAAGTTGTTTTACTTAACTAACATATTTCCCCCCACCCCACTTTTATTACTTATTTGCTTATGATTTTCCCCTTTTTTAATTGCAGATTATTTGATGGAAATCAACTTAACGGAAGCATCCCATCCACAATAGGACTAGTCCAGACACTTGAGGTTCTGCGAGTAAAAGGCTGCCTCCATTGATATTTCTTAACTTGGCAACACCTTTTTCGCCGAGTACTTACCATCAAATTCATTCTGTTCTGATATGTGACTTGGTATAGGCGGCTCGACAGAAATGCGTTAACAGGAAATGTTCCATCAAATTTGAGCAATCTTGTCAAGCTCGTTACATTGTGGGTACCCTGTATATGTGCTAAACAAGTAACTCGTTCAAAAAATTGGCGTTCTGTCAGACTTTCTCACTCCAATATGTTTTTTTTTTTCCTTTCAGGAATTTAGCACACAATAAGCTTACAGGACCTTTACCAAACTTGAGTCTAATGACTAGCCTTAATTACATGTAAGTTTATAACCTGAAAAATAGCATCCAAGTTGATTTTTCCATATCTGTCATATCAACAAATTCCAGGCTGTGATGACAGTATTATGCAGAGACCTTAGCAAAAACTCTTCTGAAGAATCGATAGCTCCTGTTTGGTTCTCGACCTTGCCTGCGCTTACTACTTTGTTAGTCTTCATCACAAAGTAATATCCCTAATTTATAATATGCTGTGCAGTCTCGTATTTACACTATAGGATCAATGTGCTTCACAGGGTAATGGAATATGGACCTCTTCAAGGGCCTTTGCCCCCAAAACTCTTCAGTTTCCAACAGCTACAGGCAGTGTGAGTTTTGATTTGGGCACTTTTCTTACTGCCACTTGAGTCCATAACCGAAAAATATTAAAATTGTGCATTTCTTTGAGATTTTGGCAGACTGTTGAGGAACAATGCATTCAATGGCACACTGAATATGAACGAGGGCGTCAGTCCAAATCTTCAGCTTATTGATCTTCAAAATAACAACTTTTCCTCTGTCATCCTATCTGCCGAGTACAAGAATGTTTTAATGTGAGATATTCATTAGTACAATATTTAACATGTAAATGTACCGGGCAACTTCCACTTACCATCATTCTTAATTCTCAACATCATGTCTTAGGCTTTTAGGAAATCCGGTGTGCAATGCTCTCGCCAATACTAGCTACTGTCAGCCACAGCCTACAAAGCCTTATTGTACTAGCTTGGAAAAATTGTAGAAGTGTGTTATGTTCCCCTGAGCAGAAGCTCAATCCTCAGACTTGTGAATGTGCCTGCCCATTTGAAGGGACATTTTACTTCAAAGGAGCGACCTTCAAGGATTTGTCCAATGTGAACAAATTTCATTCTCTGGAGATGAGTCTTTGTGTAGGATTGGGCCTATCTCTGGTTCAGTTTTCCTTTGCAACCCAATTTTCAATGCCAATGACTACCTTCAAGTGCAGCTCGCTCTATTTCCTACTGGAAAATATTTTAATCTGTCAGAAGTTCGAAGGATTGGTTTTGTACTCGGTAATCAAACCTACAAGCCTCCATCAGAATTTGGGCCTTATTATTTTAGTGCATCTCCTTATGCTTTTCCAGGCGTCTTATGATGCTGCTAAAGTATTCCAGAACCAGCTGGTGCAGCTGCATTGCTCCATCAGTTCAACTTTCAAAATTCAGGTTGTTGAAGTTTGAAGAAGTCAACTTAGCTTATCCTATATTTACCTAATGTTCAAATGTAGCAAACTTTTTCTGGAATATTCAAATTCATTGCTCCTGAATTTGAAATTAGAACTTCATATATAGTGAAGCTAGTTTCTTCAATAAAAGTAGTGGAAGCAGTTTCAGTTCCATGAGAATCTCTTGTTAAATTTTGCTTTATTTTGTTTTTTTATGGTTTTCTAGACTTCTTTTTGTTAAACTTCCATTCTCAAAACTAACACTCTGATATCAGTGTAGAGTGAGATCTTGAGAGACCTGTAAGAGTAAGCAAGAGTGAGAGATTGAGTAAAACACCTGCGAGCTTGAGGGAAAAGAATCACAACATTTTTTCTGCACAAAACTGTCTGTTTATTTTAACGGCCTCAACTAGTTTTGCACCACTCCCACCTCTAAAATTAAATGGAGAAAATTACACATAATGGGCAGTGATGATGAAAACCTATTTGAAGGCTTTTGACTTGTCGGATGTCACTAAAATTAGTGCACAACCCATTCCACTTCCAGCTGATTCTACCCTTACAAAGTTGAGGAATCACAATGAGTCGAATTCCAAACAATTTAAAGCCATAAGATGCATTGACACTTCAGTTTCAAAGACCATATTCAACAGAATGATGGCTTGTGAAACAGCCAAGGAAGCATGGGATAGGCTGAAAGCAGATTTTGCAGGCAGCGAAAAGACCAGAAGCATGCAACTTCTCAATCTCCTAAGGAAGTTTGAGCTTCTAAGGATGAAAGATTCAGAAACAATTAAGGACTACTCTGATAGACTGCTAAAAGTAGTCAATCAAATGAGAATCCCAGGAGAGGATTTTCAAGATAACAGAATTGTGTAGAAGGTTTTATTTAATGTTCCAGGGAGGTTTGAAGCAAAAATTTCCTCACTAGAAGACTATAAGGACCTGAACATAATCACACTATCTTAGCTTGTGAATGCCTTGCAAGCACAAGAGTAAAGGAGGCTCATGTAATAAGATGATGTAACCAAAATGGCTCTTCAAACTAAACAGAAGCAAGACTCCAAGAAAAAGAAGCAGACAGGGAAACAAGACAGAAAATCTGATCATTCCAGCAAATTTGAAGTGAGGAGGCGGTCTCTACCTTATTAACACTGTAAGAAGTCCATTCATCGTTTAAGATTTTGCTGGAAAAGAACAGACATAGTTTGCAATGTCTGCAACGAAAAAGGGGCATTTGAGAAAATTTGTAGAAACAGACCAAACCAGCAGCAACCAAATAAAAGTAAACGACATGAAGCTCAAGTTGCAGATGATGGAGATCTGCATCCTCAGGAGCTGTTATTTATTGCTACTTGTATTTCAACAAGAAAAACCACTAAATCCCGGCTTGTTGACAGTGGATGTAATACTCACGTCATCGCTTTTGTTTAGGTGGCGGTTGTTTCTTAATTCGCAAATTAAGAAATTATGGAATTGAAATGAGAAAAAAAGTACTCTTAAATTCCCTTTTAGGTTGCATGATTATGGACACGAACACGTGGATGTGAAAATAATAAATACAGTCATGGCAACATGTTAATTTAAAAACAAAATTAGGATATAAATACAATTTAAATACAGTTATATATATATAGTTTATAAATATATATGACTTTTAAGTAAATATTATTGTTTAAAATATTATATAAATTATAACCTAAATTTTAGATTAAATTTAATTATTTTTGTTAAAATAAATCTTATAATATACATACACTTTCTTAGGTATATCTGATATCTTATAACATATACTAGAGCATACGACGTAAAAAAAAGGTATACAATTTGAAAAAAAATTCTGCCTCCCCTCAAGTGCCATCATATTGAAAATTAAAAAAAACAAAAAAAAAGAAAAAAAATGGCCTGTCAACTTTTTTTTTAAAATTTCTTTTCAAAATACGTTTTTCACGTATCTTAAATACGTTCTTAGTGTGTTCAAGATGTGTCCAAACAATGTCCAATTTTTTAATTTTTTTTTATGAACACATATTTAATGTGTCGGACACGTGTGATACAGATACGCATTAAATAGTGACACTTCCCCAAAATGTGCATGACCATGCATGCTTGTTCCCTTTTTTGTTTTTTTAAAAAGGAAAAAAAAAACCTCCTATATTCACCTCTTAAATCTCCTGTTATGAAAAAAAAAAACCACTAAACTTTCCTATTTGTTTTCGAGAAAGAAAACAAAATATACTGTCAATTTTTTTATTAAATCTATGTTTTTAATATTACCTTTTTTTATTTTCTATGCCCCTTTTGGATTTATTTTTACTATTGATCCACAACTTTTTCTTTTTTAAAGGGCTTTTTTCTTTTTTTCCTTTTCATCAAATAATATTTTTGTTCAATAACATCTCATATTAACGTGTTCTAACAAATATTATAAACTCGCATTGTGAACGTAAAAAATTAGTTTATGTATAAAAACTAATTCATTTAGTGTAAGAACCATCGAAGTATGTATAAAAATTACACATCTAATACAAAAGTTATAATATTAATGCTAACAATGTTAAAATTATCAAATGAATCAAATCGTAATAGCTTAATAATTAATAGGAAAATTTTAAGCAAAATGCCTACTGTTCTATTCTTATCATATTTAATTGTGAATATATATATATATATATATATTGCAAATGTACAAAATGTTGTTAGAGCTTGAATTCATAGAGCGGGCAAACACATAAATGAGAGATGTGTATTCGGCCACATATATTAAATATATGTTTTCTTTGAGTTTTTTAAATTTCCCTTAAAAAAGCATGCAATGTGCAACTAAGTAGACAGAATTTGCAATAATTGAGAATTTGAGATACAATATGCAATGAGACTACAATGCTTTTTTAATAGCTGGTTGCATATTTGATCACGCTCATTTACACATTTTACTCTTAATGTTACACATTAGGTGTTTTCTAAGGACAAACTTCAAAATTCTAACTAAACAAAAAACCACTGTTTTTGCGGATCCCACAATACTTGTCCCTCAGTACAAATGATGGTTTTTAAAATTAAAATAAACTGGCCGGTTCTAACTGATTAGATTGAGAATTGGTCAGGTCTCCGGTCTAATTATCATTTCAAACAGACAAATTATAGAATTGGGAGTCAAACTGATGAATTGATCGGTTCAATTGTGAACCGGTTAAACCAAACGCAGTTTCCATGGCTTGGTCCGTTTACAAGGTGATGATGTGATATCATGAAAAACGCTGGGACATTAAGAGCCTTTAACGGGAATCGAACCTTGTTTGGTGGGAAAGAAGATCCAACTAGATGTCTGTCGACACAATAAAGTTTTGTTTTACTAAATATGTGCACCATTTTATATTTATAGTAAACTAAAAGTTCTTCTTTCCTTTTTGTTTTTTTTTCGCCAAAAATTTGTTAGATTGCATTTTATATTCATTTTTTTTTATAATTTCTTATATATATATATTTTCAGAAAAAATAAAAATTACTTTAAAATAAAAGCATATAAATTATAATATATTTTCTACTTAATTTATTTGAAAAATTTTTCTTACATTCAAAAAATACAACTTATTAAATAATTTTTTAATTTTATCATATATCAACATGTAAAATATATGTAATATTATTATTTCTTTACTATAATATTATTATATTATACATATGGACTTTGATTTTTTTTATATATATTTAACGTCAGATACCGATCCAATCACCCCTTATTTTTTACTATCATATTTAAAAATAATATTACAATTATTATTTTTACTGTTATCAAATGTTATTTGTAAAAAACTTATAATTCAATGTATCAAATATAATATTATCCTATAATTATATTACCATTTACATTAAATATATCAAATATAACACTTATATTTTCTTTACTATTACTTTTTATCTATCAATATTTTATATAATAGATACAAATATTAAATTTTTTATATATTTAATATTAATATCAATTTTTATTAGTTGAATCCAATTTAATCGATTGAACTTTACTTTTGAGATTTTTGATTCAATAATCAGTTCAATTCTTACAACCTTGATACAAATCACCTGTTTACATATGTTTTCCGCTTCGTTGTCGACGTCTCAAAAATTCCATCCCTCCACAAATTTTGAATTTCAATGCCCCCATGACAAAAGAGGAAAAACAGGAAAAAATTTGGTTAAAAAATTAATTAAAATGATATTATATTTATTAAATAACCTTTTTTTTTTTTTTAGAAAAGACGATTGGTTCGTCGGGTTCGGCGGTGTCACGTGCAAATCTGCGATTTTGAAGAAAACTACAAAATCTTCAGTTCGCAGAAAGAGTTTCTGAGTTTGTGAAAACAACAAAAATTTTTTAAAAAAAATATATTTTAATTTTAATTTTGTTATATTTTTAAATTAAAAAAAAAAGAGAAGACAAAAATCGCGGCATTTTTTTTTTGGGTGAACGGATAATTGATATGTATGATGCATCACCATCGTCGGGTCTCATCAGTGTTGCTGTGCACCATTTACTTGACACTTCCAAACTCTTCGAAGCTCTTCAAATCTACGTAGCAGCACCGGCATTCTAATTATAGTATATGATTTACAATAACAATTATATGATAATAATAATAATAATAATAAGTAAGATAATCAAGAGGAGGAGCAGCGGCGGCGGCAGCGGAGGAGGAGGAGAGAGATGAAAGGAGGCATCGGCGGGGCGTATCAGGCGAAGCGGCGGTGGAGATGCCTGGCGACGGGGGTGCCTTTCCTCGTTGTCCTGTCCATGCTTGTTCCCCTCGGCTTCTTGCTCGGCCTTTACAACGGCTTTCACCCTACCGGTTTCTTTCTTTCTTCTTTAGACTGAGATTTTACTCATAATCTTTGTGGTTGATGTGTATTTTTTTTTTTTTTTCATATAGATTTATTTATTTAGTTATTTTCCGTAAAATAAAATCGTTGAATTATATTTTCAGATCCAGAATTGAATAGAGTGAAATGCATTTCTCAATCAATGTGGATTCAGTTCAGATCTATTTCTGTCATTGTTGAATCTTTTCTTCATTTGTTTCCTTCCTTGCCCTTTTCCACAGGACAGCTCCTCGATCGGCCAATTACAACTTCGGCTTCAGTATGTATTTCGTTTTCCTTTCCTCTTTTTGTTTTTTTTTTTTTTAACCAGCAGATTACTATCGTGCTTCGGCCGCGATCTCTGTAAGCATAATTGAGTCAGAAAAGATCATGAATGCTGCCGTGTTTACAATGTTGCCGATATTCGTACGGACGGCCCTTTGAAAAGCTCATTTTATGTGTTTGGCTCGTTGTATTGCAAATGGCATGTTCAGCTTCTTTTCCTGCTTTATTCCCCAACTTACAAAAGGAAAGGAGATGCTTGTTTGTTTCCAATGTTGTTTATTAAAGGACAATACTTTTGTTACAGGCATGTGTGGAATCTCTTGAATTTAAATTTTGTCATGCAACGCATTTAATTTGCCATGGGTTGTTTGGTTGCCTGCTGTTTGTATGACCGTTCTGTAAGATTCATTTCATTTAATTGTTTATCACATTTTTGTTCTTTCTCAGATTGGAAAGTGTAATGCTGAATCGCTCTTTTCATCTCTGTATATATTAAGCTGTTTTTTTTTTTCTTTTTTGGGTAGATGGATTCGTCAAATCATGTAGATAACCTTATAAGCAAATGGAAACCATCTTTTCCAAAGGTTTGTTCAATAGATTCTCTCGTAACTGATGCTTTAATTATTGTGCTGTTGTGGCATTGCGAGTTGGTGCTGCTTCTTTAGCTATCAGCAGTTTCCTTGTTTTTTGCTTTTTCTTTTTTTTTTTTGGCATGAAGGAGCAATTTAACAGATACAATAACTCATGTTGTTCATGTAGGCATGGATGCTGGAAGGATTTGGTCTAGGTTACATAATCCTTTTATTTCCTTTTATTTATTTTTTTTTTTGACAATATTATAAATCAATTTGAGTGGTGAATGATTGTTTTTTTCTGTCGAGGGGATGCGGAAATATCAGAAGTTTGATTAACAACCTACTGGACATTGAAGTAGCAAACATGGATTCAATCACTGTCTGCATTCACATAAGAAGTTGACATTGATATCAACAGGAACCATTTTGTTCGATTAAAAAGTTGTTTGGCGGGAAATTATTGCTAGAGGAATAAAAAAAAAAAAAAGTGAAACAGAATATTTGAAGCAAACTTGTACTAATCTCCCAACAGATTATAATGGAACTGCTTTGGCTTCCAGTACAAGTTCCATCTCTGGAAGTTATATTTATCCGGAGATTCTCTCGACCCCCCTCTCTTTATCTTGCTATTCTTACTGTTAACAGTGACATCCATTATCACCTTTTTTTTTAATTTTTGGTCATGTCTTCTTCATTTTGGACTATTGCAAGATATTAGTGATGCTTCCATGCTGTGCCCATACCTAGTGGTGGAAATATGTATGCTATTTCAAATACTAAGCTATGTTAGTTATGTTCATTTTTCTAGTGCTGCAGCCTGCTGTTGATGCTATTAATTCTTCTCATTGTTTGGCTTTATGATAATTAATTGCCCGTGCAAATTTTGATAATAGCATGAAATATAGTGTTGATGGACTTTTTGCCTATTTGATAGTTAATATTCAATTAGATTTTCAGAAATCCCATTTAATTCGTTCTGTTTTCCCTTCATGCTGCATCTCAGAAATTTCGTGGAGATTTTCAAAATGATTCAGTGGCAAAAGAAATTGATAGAAGTGAACGGGAAGAATTTGAAAGGCACAAAGGTATCCTTGAGTTCGTGCAGGATTGTATAGATAGTTTTTTCTGCCTCATTATAGACTTGTAATTCTTTCTAAAATTCACAGGTATTCCAGTGCTGCCTGAAGCTGTTCGGCAACCAGTTGTCAGTAGAAATGTATGTGCTCATCTGAGCATTTTATGAAAATAAGATTTTTCATTGTGTATTTTCTGAAGTCTTTGAAACACATTGAACTTTCTTTGCAGCACATTGGAGCTAGCCCTAAAATTGTAGTTAATGAATCCAAAACTCTAGTTGATGGCATTGATAAATCATGTGAGTTAAGATTTGGGAGTTATTGCCTCTGGCGTGAAGAACATAGAGAAGATATGAATGATTACATGGTGAAGAAACTAAAGGATCAGCTTTTTGTGGCTAGAGCATATTATCCAAGTATTGCAAAGCTTCCAAAACAAAACAAATTAACCCGCGAGTTGAAACAAAATATTCAAGAGCTGGAGCGTGTCCTTAGTGTGAGCACAACTGATGCCGATCTTTCACCAGGGTAAGTTATTGCATGTTCTTCATGATGTTTCTAACTTCACCTATGTGACCAATTAATTATGGGCTTCGCTTCATTGCTAAATGGTCATATTCATATTCGCTATTATCAAATTACATCTGCCTGGGAATTCAAAACATTGATTATCAAATGGGGACTGGTTGACAGAGAAGTGTATTGCGACAATTCATCTAGCGAGTGTGCTATACACACTTGCACTATATCTCAAGGGGAGCCAAAATTAATACCTGATGCAAATTATGCTTATAATTTATGCAATGCAAAGCAGAAGTGTTTTTGTTTTACGTGGAGGTGCTGAATTGTTTGGTTTTGTCACGGGAATATCCATCATATGACCTGTGACTGTGTCTATGCATGGTCAAGTAGAATCTTTTGATGCAAAGGGAATTCCCATTGCACGAGGCTCCCATGCTGTGTGTTTTGAGGGACAATCAGATGTATCCTTGTTTTTTCACAAAGAGGTTATTTCTGCGACTCAAACCTATGACCTTCAAGTTATGATGCAATAACTTTTACCATTACACCAAGGCTCACCCTTCGCCTGTTGATGCAAAGGAATGAAAGAAGTAAGACCTCACACGGCATATCTTGGATTTCATGAATTTTCTTGGTTTTGTCAATTGTGGGATTTATGCTATGTTATAATATCATGTATATGTATGTGGTTTGTGGAAACCATAATAATTTTGGTTCTAAAGAGTTGCTATAACTTGTCTCCAATGTATAAATTATCGTGCCCGTGACTGTTCACTTTTGGGCATCTTTAAAGTTTAAACACATATATGGGTTTCACATTTTGGGATCAGCCACATCACAGGCTAGGATAATATCTTGATTGCGACATAGTGCACTGAACTTAGGTACAAAGTACCGATTGCACATGTGATGGCTTTGTTGACATTAGGCGGCTGGATAGCTGAGACTTCAGGATTATGTAATTATATAAATCTAAGATACTTGGATATCTTAAACCTCTTGAGTCCTATTTTCCTCATCAGTGAGTTCTCAATTGCCGTAAAATATTATAGCCAATGCACATGATAGAGCCATTGTATGACACGGGACTTGACACATGCTTGGTTAGTGCACTCATTGAATATGGATTACTATACCTTACTGCTTATGCCTTTTTGAGCTCCTATTCTTGCTCACAGGTTTGAAAACAAGTGGAGTTTTTCCTTCCGGAGTGCCATTACTATAGCCAGTGTCTACACCATATTTTCCCATACTTGCTATTGCGTAATTTGTCGTTGTCTTTTGTCTCAAGAGTTGGGGTGACTGGAATTTTAGATAAGAGACATCAATTAGGATTTCATCAATTAAATATATGCTTATTGCTTTATTTGTGGCAGTATTTTCTCCTGTTCTAATTCCCAAGTCCATGGAACTTCTTATGACCATGCCCTTCTGTTATATGTAAGAACTGGCATTTAGTTTACCATTTCTTTCATAAATTGTTCTCTGTTTCATCCCTATCTTCTATTTTTATTCTTTCTTCCGCTCTTTCTCTCTTATCTCCAATAATTTCCCCTAAAATTCTCCTTTGCCTCCTTTCTTCTTCTTTTGTTTTAGTACTCTTCTGTGTTGGTCATCTTACAATGTGCAGTTTTCAATATCATCTTACAATGTGCAGTTTTCAATAGTCTCCTTAAGAAGCTTCAATTTTATATCAACTGATGCGCATAAAAGATTTTTGAGCATTCCCCACCATCCTCCTAACTGTCAAAAATGAGAAGTTCTGAAATTGGAAGTACAAGTACAAAATCATATTTGGGCAAAGTTCCCTTAATTATTGCTCAAGTATGTAAATCAGTCATGCAGCTTAATTGCCCTCGGTTTGCCTTCACTCATTCTTTTGTTGGTCTGTATGTTGTTTACTTTATCCTCGTTTTGGTGCATCGTGATTAAAGATTCATGTCCCATCACGCTAACCAGGGTTATCTATTTAATCAGAATTGAGAAGAAACTACAGAGAATGAAAGCTGCAATAGCCAGAGCCAAATTGTTCCCTGTTGACTGTAATAATGTTGACAAGAAATTGAGACAGATATATGACATGACTATCGATGAAGCTTACTTTCACATGAAGCAGAGTTCTTTCCTCTACCATGTTGCAGTCCAGACCATGCCGAAGAGTCTCCACTGCTTGTCTATGAAACTCACAGTGGAATACTTTTTGTCTTCTTTACGCGATATGGAGCTCTCTATGTCCGAGAAATATTCAGATCCCACATTGCAGCATTATGTCATATTCTCCAATAATGTTCTTGCTTCTTCAGTTGTAATCAACTCAACTGTTACATATGCAAGAGTATGTTCTCCCTTCCACCTTTTTCCTGGTTGTTCGTAAATTCTTTTGAACTAAATAAATTGGTTTTCCTGCATGTTTCAGGATAGTGGGAACCTGGTATTTCACGTGCTGACAGATGGCCAGAATTACTTTGCTATGAGGCTATGGTTTTTCAAAAATACTTACAAGGAAGCTGCAATTCAAGTGTTGAATCTTGAACATCTCAATATGAACATTCATGATAAGGCAGCTTTATTAACCATGTTCTTGCCTGTGGAGTTCCGAGTTTCTTTCTACAATGTTGATGGTCCATCTGCAACCAACTATAAAACAGAATATTTATCTGCTTTTTCACGTGCTCACCATCTGCTTCCTGATGTATTGCCCAACTTGAATAGAATTGTGGTTCTGGATGATGACGTTGTTGTTCAGAAAGACTTATCTGATTTGTGGACCCTTGACATGGGAGGGAAAGTAAATGGTGCCTTGCAATTTTGTTCTGTGCGGTTGAGTCAGCTAAAGAGATATATGCTTGGAAATAGATATAGCAGAAATTCTTGTGCTTGGATGTCTGGAATAAATGTGATTGATCTGGCCCGATGGAGAGAGTTAGACCTTACCGAAAGTTATTGGAAATTGGAACAAGAGGTAAGTGAAATCTTGATATATTAATTTGCAACTGTGCATGGGAATAATCAGTCTTTTGACAATTTTTATTTCACATGTAAAGGCAATTACTCATGAAAAAAATTAACTAATTTGACCTGCCTTCTAGTCCCAAAAAAAAAGAAAGAAAAAAAAGAGCATATGATAGTTTTAGATGCAGTGCATCCACCATTGCATAAAATAAGCTTTAGCCAAAGAGTTTGTTGTCGATTTTGACTCTTTCTTTCGGTTTTGCCACTGAAATCAGTTTAGCAACACTGGAGGACCAGTTGAAGCCATTGCATTGGCTGCAAGCTTGCTTACCTTTCAGGACCTAATTTATGCCCTTAGTGATGTGTGGGCTGTTTCAGGACTAGGTCATGACTATGGACTTGGTGATAGGGTGGTAAAAAATGCTGCAGTTTTGCACTACAATGGGAGAATGAAACCTTGGCTTGATCTGGGAATTTCCAAGTACAAGCATTATTGGAAGAGGTTTGTAAACCGAGAAGATCAATTCTTGAGTGGGTGCAAGGTAAATGCGTGACAAGTTGGTGATGCAGGTGTGCCGTTACTGATTCTTGGAGAATTTAAGGCTCAAGAAACATGATTTGGGAGATCTGCTGTTACTGATTCTTGGAGAATTTAAGGCTTAAGAAACATGATTTGGGATTCTTTGGCGCTCAGAATATTTCCTACAAGCTTTATTTGGTTCATAGCAAGGTATAGCCTCAAATTTTTGGCGAATGGGAGGACTAGACGATTTCATCCATTTTCTAGTAGGCCAAAGTGGATGAAGGCCTTCGGCCAGGAGTGGAGGTTTTTGGAGTAGGAATTGTAATTTACTGGAAAAGGCAGGGAGTGATAGGGAGATATACGTTCTATGCTTTTTTGATGGATTTGTCTGAGTGGACTGGATGGGAAATCTTGACAGTAATTCTGTGTACAGGTGCTGACTGTGCCTTCATTTTAAGAAGAATAGGTAGCCATTTATTTTGTAAATCATCATTGAGAAAGCAACTAGTTCTGTATCCTTCAAAGTGAGTGATTATTTTTCAGGCTCTTTATAACGTAGGATCTATTTGATAGTGAGAAAAATGGTTGGCCAATTTTTGTTACCACGTTTTGTATTATTGTAAACGTTGTTCTGTATAACATTGAACCCTTTTTTAAGTGCTCTAGACTCTAGTTGGCAAATTGTTCCTATGTCGAAGCTACATTTTTTATATCAGAACTCTTCAATGGTCATTATGCCATATAGTATGTAAAATTGTAAGTATATTTGCATCAATTACTTCTTTTATTTTATTTATTTTATCTTTGTAGGATGAGAAAACGAGGGTGGCATTCTAAGGAAGATTATGTTGGCTGTATTGTACAGTAAACTAAATTTTTACATTAAATTTATAAAAGAATAAACTCATATTACTTGAGAAAGGTTATCAGTCCTATTAACATCTTTTAAAATTGTATGGTGTTACATATATGTTTTGCCACATCAAATACATTAGTAAAAATTTGAATTTACGATGTTGTTATAATCAATGTTGTAAGAATCAGACCGAACATTGAACCGAAAAATTTAGTGATTTAAGGTCCAACCGGTTTAACTAAAAATTGAACCGATAAAATCGGTATTTAATGTTAAATATATAAAAAAAATATTTATATATATTATACATCAAAATTTATATGTAAAATGTAATATTATAATACATATGTATGTATTAAAATACTTACATTTATAAATTTAAAATATATGATTTAGAATTTATTATAAGATAGAATTAACAATTTAAAAAAATTAATAATTATCTTAATAAAAAAAAGAAAATAGTAAGTATTAATTTATAAGATACATAAGATAGTATATGTATTATATGAGATATTTGAGAAAATAATAAATAAAGAAAAAAAAAAGATCACAACAAGTTATAAGTTGGTATAGTGGTATGAAACTTACTTTTCGTGTTCGAGGTCAAGGGTTCGAAAACTAAATTTTACAAAGTTGTGTGAAATTTTTTCTTAATTATTAAAAGTGACCAACTCAGTCAACTCGGGACCGGTTCACTGGTCCGACCGGTTGAACTGGTCTGTTGACCGGGTTTTGACCGATCCGATCCGCAACAAATTTAAGTTACAACCCGGACTTGACTTCTGACTGATTACCGGTCCGACTGATTGAATCGACCGGTCCAGTCCGAGTTTGATAACAATAGTTATAATATGTACGGATTCTTTAACAACAAGACCAAAAAAAGCTCTGAAAGTAAAGTTAAAAAGTTTTGGATTTAGCAGTTGCAGACCTGCCAGCTGAGGAAGCCGTTTGCTTGTAGAATTACAGCTAACTTGAGCTCAAAACGAACGCCAGTTATTCATAGACCGATCAAATTTGTCATTGATGTTGTTTCAGAATGCACTTTACGTCCCATGTACAAAGCATTAATTTATGTAATGCACCTCGCAATATATAACTACAAACCACATATTTCGATATGTACATTAAAAACATATTTTTCATTTTAACGTATTAAATATTTGGTAATTATCTCGCCCATCGCCCACCAAGCGATTATATTCTTGTTATCACCGTAATTTAACAAATGCTCATATGCCCCTAATCCAGTGGAATCTCATTGATGGCAGTGATGTTAGTTAGCACGTGGAAATTGTAACTCTAGTAGTCAATTTTTAAATTATGTACTTATTAATTTTATTCACAA
Source organism: Carallia pectinifolia (assembly GCA_037832335.1). Lineage (NCBI taxonomy): Eukaryota > Viridiplantae > Streptophyta > Magnoliopsida > Malpighiales > Rhizophoraceae > Carallia > Carallia pectinifolia. The sequence goes on along the minus strand of CM075444.1, from coordinate 12,402,520 downwards.
ATTTATTGAAACCCACGACGTTCTTTGTTCAAAGAAGAAGGAGAAAGAAGAAAAATCTATTACAGGCGTGAATGTAATTAAGCCAGAACCTCGTACACATTGTTACATATTGTAACTAGAGAAATACTTGGTGGCTAACTTTTAAATGGGATTAAAGTGGGCACCTGCAATGCGTTTTTCTTGTCAGCTAATGAAAAATTGAGTTAGTTTTTTATTTTTGTTTTTAATTAATTTAAGGATAAGATTGAAATACAAAAATAGGCAAAGTAAAAGCATTTTAAATTTATTTTATAGTTTTATCCCTCTATACATAGATAAAGCATTTTTTTTTCAATAAATAAAGAACTATTTATATACGACAAAAAAATAAATGATAGTAGATTAATTGAATAATGATAAATAGCAATAAATAGATTATAACAAAAAATTGGAGAAGTACGCCGGATCACTACCACACTACTGCCTCAGATGGCGGTAAATAATCATTAGTAAGTCATATATTTTTCACAAAGTAGAATATATAAGTAAATACTATGTTATTGAATTGGTTATATATACCGTAATCTAATTAAAAAGACGACATATAATTCTTAATAGAAGTTGCAGTATATTTGAGAATTCACTGTAAAATTTCTTATCCCCTTTATTAGAAGGAAAAGTTTATAAGTATTTGTTGAAATCCAAATGAGTTTCATTTTGTGTGTTCATTAAAATTACTTTCTATTTCGTACGAGCCTAAAAGATTACAACATTTATATAGAATTTATGACTGATTTGTATAATAACTTCAACAATAGTTTACGACTCTTTTGAAATACAATTACGACATATTATTTTAAATTTTGTGACAAATAGAAATTTGTAATACACAGTGAAAAGTAAAGATAGTGGTTGAAAAAATATTGTGTTTTTGGGGAATAATAATTATTTCTGTGTTGATATTACCTTATTATATTGTACAACCACAATTACATCTAGATCCGTCCAAGTCATTATGATCTCATGAACATCACGATCTTATTTTGGCGTGGAAGTGTATAAGAGTCTCTAAAATATTATCCTGCATAGTGAAAGACAAAAAGGTTTATGAGGGCATAAAAAGAAATCTTACAATTTCATTCTCTATATCATATATGACACGATAGTTGACAATAAATGAAGTTACTTTTAGTGAATGAATCGATAGTAGCCAGTAATTATGTAAAACTTTAAGAGTCACTAATAATGCGAACTTTTTTTTGTACGATACCTTCAATTATAATTTACAACTCTTTTATAATATAATTACGACAAATTTTTTAAATTTTACGATAAATAAAAATTTGTAATAAATGATGAAAAGTAAAAAATTAATGGCTGAAAGAACATTTTGTATTTAAGAATAATAATTATTTCAGTGTATAGATTATATTAATTTATTATATAATTAAGTGTATTCAAGAGCCATTAAAGTTATTGTGATAATGTTAAAATCGTGTAATTTTATGCTCATTTTCTAATTTAAAATAAATAGTATAAGAGTATAAAATTTAGCTCTTATTAAAAAGAAAGTACTTGTGCCTTGTAATATACTTGTGTCTAATATATTATTTCTGAAAAATACTATATTAGAACATTTAAGTAATAAAAAATTAACAACAAATTAATATGAGCAGTTGTATAATTAAAATTTGATGAAAGAGAAAATAGATAAACTGCTACGGTTGGAGGAAAGCTACTTTATTGTTATTTAAAACTTAGTGAAGTAGAATATTTTTTTATCACACACTGAATGAAAAAAATTGTGAATCCTACAATTAAAATTTCTCTTATTTAATTTTAACAGCAAAATTTATTTTGTTTTATTTCACAGTTTTACCTTAATTTGCATTAAACTAATCACGTATTCATCAAAAGTCTTCTAATATTTTATCTATTATAAAAATTTTTCAATTCTTCTATTTAATAATTTATATCACTTTATTCTTAACTATGAGATGTCCTCTAATATTTTAAAATAAAAATTTAAATATTGTTAATATAAAATTTACATTTTTATTTTTTTTCTCTTTAATACTAAATTCTTCTTTCGTTCTTCAATTACTAATTATCCACTTATCTGTTAATTTTAAAATTACACAATTAACCTCATTTGACACATTTCATTCCAACTATCTATAAATGCCCATATTAGCTATATAAAGTCAAGTCAGGGTGTCGCCCTCAAAGGCCAACAGAAAAAAAGGAGTTTTCTTTCATACAATTTAAGGTCGACGATAAATCCATGGCATAGAGGGATGTGACAAAACTTTTTAACATGGGTGCAGAAAGAAAAGACTTGTCATCTACGGCAAACATTAGGGGGACGGTCGATCAATGCCGCAACAGCAAGCAGCGGCAGCAGCATAATTCCGTAGCCCTAGGAGGTGGCAGCAGTAGCAAAGCGGCTAATAATAGGGCAGGCGGCGGAAGCTGTAGTGATGGCGGTGGTGGTGATGTCTGCATGAAAATGGAAGGGCCGCCAGGCAGAAGCAGTGAGCAAGCAAAGGTCTTTCCAACCAAGCTTGAGGGTACCATTGTCCTCGACCAAGGTGTAGCCGTCTGAGGGGAACATTCCGAGCAGCAGAGTGGCCTGCGTGGCGGCATTCCCAGCAAGAGACACCCCCCTGAACCCCGACTGCTGCAGCTTCTCCCTCCAGTTGTGGAATTTTACTTCCCCGCTCCTCGAAGGCCCTCCGACGGCTAACACATTGCGTATCTCTCTCGATAGCAGCTGCTGCTCCACCACATGCCTCTCTTCGCTTTCATCCCCGTAGCTGGCTCCCAATGAGTCGAATAGTGCCGAGTAATAGTGTATGGCCTCCACGAACCTTCCCAAGAACGACCCCGTGTGACTCAGATCCTGTTCTACCACCGTCACCACTTTGGGTGCCAATCTGCTAGTACAACATTATACATACATAATTAATTAACGTATCCAACCAAAATCAATCAATTAATACATTGGTTACCATAAGAGAGTGAGCATTCTTTTGCCTTTTTTGTTGTTAATTAGTTTTAACTGAAATTAGAATTCGAAATTTTTATAAACCACGCTCTAAAAGCAATTGAGCATTCAATTTTGATCCACGGAAATCTACCCAAAATAAGAGAAAGGACTTTACGTAAACGAACACTGGTTACTAAGGCTAACATAAGAATCAAATCATGGCATAGACTTTGCATTATTCAGTTTTGAAGCACAAATTGTTGACTTGCATTCACTAACTTGTCCTTAAGTCAAGAAACTATATAAATTAATCTGCCATTGAATAATGGTGTATATATGTTGACCAGGGAAACTAGGTCGAGGTATAGTATATATTTTCTAGAGTTGCTACAGCTCTTTAGAATATGCAAACGAGAAAAATGAAGCTAGAAATGCCTAAAGTAACTGAAAAGGTAGAGATAAGATATGGGTGACTTTATACATATCATGGGATCATGTGTACGAGCAAGCAGCATTGCATGCAATAAGAATCAAAAAGTTGTACACAAAGGTGAATTCCATAATCAAGAGTTCGTTCTTTATCTTAAGTTCAAATCTTACTAACTACTGTTACACGAGTAACAGATAATATTCTTAATCCACTCCTCTAAACTTTGATGATTTGTGAACACCGGCTGATCTTAGACTGGGATGCTCTCATCCCTAAACTCTCGTCAGAAAACAAAACAAAAATGAAAAAGATACACTAGCATTGACTAGCGGAAAAAGTGTTGACCTTTGCAGCAGGGAGAGAGTATTGTTGTCTGAACCAGTAACATCGTAGAGGGAGTGTTGCAACCAGTGGACGGCGACGGCCTCTCTCTTACTTACACTGAGCCTCTCCGGCTCCAAGTTGCCAACTTTGTCAGCCACCGGAAAGAACTCAAAAGGAAGACCCAGCTTTTGTGCGAAGTCTGACAAACGCTTGCCCGTGGCCTCCAGAGCCTCAATGGAGGCGCCCAGCCCCGTTAGACGCACGAATGGAGGTCCGCCGGGCCTCGACGCCAGGATGTGAAACAGGCCCGGCCACTGCAACCCTTGCATGATGTCTAGATCTATTATGTGCACCCGTTCTTCCCTCTCGAAAGCTTCTTGGATGGCCTGGTTAGCTGTGAAATGCGAGAACTTGACGAAGGGGCTGATTCCGTTGAACACCTGAAAAGCGGAGGCCATCTTCTTCTGGGCGTGGCTGTGGGGTACCGATGATGGCGGCAGCGCGGCGTAGATGCCCAAGTATGAGTTCACTAGCCTTGAGGACATTGCCTCTGAAAAGTAGGCCGCCACTCGCTGCGCTGATGTTCCGAATGGTGTGGAAAGCTCGGAGATTTCAAGAAGTAACTTGTTAGCTTCCTCGAAGTTGTCGGAGGAGACGGCCTCTGCGCATTGGAGGAGTAAAGTCAGGAGGTGCAAGCCTTCTTCGTCTCTCTTCTGCTGCAGCATCGCTTCCTTCTTTTCCCTGGCCGTAGTAGCACTAGTAGTAGTAATATTAGCAGCAGCAGCAGCGGCTACTGAGCCTGTGCCTGTGATGGTCGATGCTGGTTGTTCTGTTTCATTGGATGAAGATTTTTCCAGCTCTTGCGGCTGCAGATGCACTTGATGAAGAGATGGAGAAACTGCTGCAGCAGCCGAAGTGGAAGAAGAAAGGCTTCTCTCTTGCTGATGGTGGTGTTGCTGCTGCTGATCCTGAATATGATGAACAAATTGTTGGCTATTCCCTTGACAAATCGTTGGTATTGTAATTGATGATCTGCCACCGCCATGGGAGTACTGATTAGCGATGTGGGGTTGAGCAGGAGAACCTGGTAATGTTATGTAATAATTAGGGACATTGCCAGGATTCAGGGCGAGTCCACCGGAAGAGCTTTGCCCTTGCACTTGCCCTTGATTATGGAGCTTTTGGTAATGAGGCACAGGCACTGCAACTGCTGCTTCCTTCCTTCCCCTATCCACCAGCGGCGGGTAACCGGTTGGGATCGGATCCATTAGGGCGCGGAGCCTGTACTCGAGGAGGGAGGCGAGACCGGGATTGCAAGGATAGATAATCTCCCTCACGTTCTGAACTAGCTGAGGAATGGAGACGAGGCTGGAGCCGTGGATGAGGTCTTTTATGATGCCGTCGATCCATGCCGTAGCCGAGCTATCTTCCATGGAGGAGCTGCAGTAAGATAGAGCTGGGGCGGCACTGATCACCGGCGCCAGAAAGCCGGTGGTGGCAGTACGGTTTCTAATTTCTCTTTCGGGAGGGAACAAGGGAAGGCCGGAGAAGCCACAGACGGCTGGCGGCGGCGGGGCCTGCTGGGGTGTTGATGGCAAGAGGGTGTCATGACAAATATTAGTAAAGTTGATTGGGCAGGGGGCGGCAGTAGAGGATAAAAAACCTGAGCCAGACAAAGATGCCCCGCCTGACGTCATATTGGTCAAGGTCGTTGAAAAAGAAGAAGAAGAAGAAGAAGAAGAAGGCAGAATGGTCGGCAGACACATAGTGGAGTAGTTGAGGATTGGAACTACTGGATATGGGTTTTGGCTATGGTTTGGGCTTATGACATTAACATTAATATTACTATTGCTGGTGTCTGGCTCAGTAAGTGCATCATCAATGGGGAGGCCACTAGTACCGGCCCTGCTGGAGCACCTTTGATTTTGGTTGCTTTGCATTTCCATCATTTCAGAAGCCATTCTCTTCCTCGCCATCTTGTTCTCACCAGTAGTATTGGTACTTCTTCTGCTGTCTATTTTGATCACCGGCGGTTGGTGGTTGTTTTCGTTGTCGTTGTCATTGCCGTCGCCGTTTCTGGTTACATCAGCATCGTCACAGGCTGCCATGCTGAAGTGAAATGGGAGAGAGGAGGGCAAACAATTAAGATCCGGGAGATGCAAGGGCGACAAATGCAATAAGTAGCTAGAATTTGGTATGTGGACTTCATTTGAGGATCAGGAGATTTAATTTAGACAAAAAAAAAATTGAGAAAAAGGAACAACCAACAATTATACGGTGATGGTGTGCTAGAAGCTAATAAATAAGTAACAATTAGATAGAGAAGAAACGAGAGCATCCAAAGCAGAAAACGGTGTGAAGATTGGGACAGCAGCTAGCTAGCCTAGCTAGAGCTTTGGGATTCTAATTCTTCCTCTCGAGAGCTCAACTCAACTCTCAACCCAACACAACACTTGTACAACACTCCCTTTTATAATGTCAAATTGACTGATCTCTCTGTTCTTTTTTTTTTTTTTTTTCCGTGTGAAATAAATTAATAATGTTGCTTTCTAAACTTGGTCATTAACAAACATAAACTTGGTGTAGCTATGCCTTTTGGAGGCTTCCGAACATCTCCATAACCAAGAAGTGATCAGGAGGGGTTTTTGGTAATTGCTTGCTAATGGCTGGAGCTACGTTATTTTAAAGGGCTTCTTGCATACTTTCATACACATGAGCACCGCAAACGTTACTCAGATAGTATTATATGAGAGAGAGAGAGAAAGAGATGTAATTAAGTGAAATGAACGAGGGTGGGTGCATTGGCCTGGCAAAGCTTTGAGCAACTCAAAGCTGAGCAGTGAGCAATTAAGCGGCATCTTGGAGATGATGGGGGCTGTTTGTGTAGTTCGTCGTTGCCTGTTTGACGTCTTCTACATTCGGACTTTGAACTAACCACCATTACTTTGATCCTCTCTTGTCTGCTTGGTATGTTAAAGTCGATTGCCTGCTGGCACTAGCAGCCTGTCCCAATCGCCAGATGCACGTGCTTCTTTTTCCTCCTTTGATTAATTGTTTAATAGTATTAAGTTTATTTTATTAGTGTTTGTGTTTTATTCATTATTTTTATAAATATAATTCACTCATTATTATATATTACATAAATTTATTTTATTAATTTTTATTTTAAATAGATTCACTTAATGTGTGATATAAAATTAAAAGTGAGTTATACCCAAAATAAAAAGTGATTCAAATTAGAAATTACTTGTGTGTTTTTGTTTATTATGTTTTGTTGTATTTATTTGCATAAATTATATTATTCATCCCAAATTAATATCATCAATTATATTGAATACATTAAAAAGGAAAAAAATAAAATAAAATTAGAAAAAATTATATTCAATAATTTTCTCTCATGCTTTTAAATTATATCTTTTTTTCTTGTAAGTATATTCAGGATATTTAATCATAATATTTAGTCGGAATGAATATAATTACTCTATTTAAATTTATTTATTATTTAATGATTTAGTTGTAGTTTGAATGAACTTTTAAAATTTTTAAACCGTCACTAACAATTTAATTTGAATTAAGTGTCAAACTGACCCAAGCCAACCCACATAAATTCTTATATATATGTTTGCAAAGACTAATAACAAGGTTTTACTCAATAAAAGAAAACAAAAACTAATAACAAGGATATTTATTTAAACATTCTCAAGTTGGGACAAGGGAGGGCATAAGATTTATAGGAAAGAAAAAAAAAAACTCTATTACCTCAATTCAGTGCGACTTTAACCCTTTGTTTGGATAATAAAATAAAAAAAAATAGATGACAGAAAAATGTATAAAAGGAATATTAGAATAGGGAAACGGTTTTTATCATCTTTGTGTTAAAAAAAAGGTAATGTAAAGAATGAAAGTATATATTTTTTTTGTTTATATTAAAGTGTTATATGAGAGCAAATAAAAAATATATAATATTTGTTGCTATTACAATTTTACCTTTATACTAGAATTTATTGGTGTTGATAAAAAATATTAGTATGAATAAATATTCATTTTATAAATCATGTAGGAGATCAATAATTTTCCTCTTAACGTTGAACGAAATGATTTGGTAGGTCAATGAGAAAAATTAATTTTTCAATCCATCAATGCATTTTCCAAATACGAACAGAATTCTTTTTTCCCTAATGTTTCTGTCCCTTCGTCTTTTTCTTTCTTCTAAACACTATGTAGATAAAATTAGGCTTATTTATAATTGAAGTTCCGTTTGAGGTTAAACATGACATGCAAAATTAGTGATGGAAAACCTTGCCACTATTTTCAAATAAAATGAGGAGAAATGGAAAAAATTATCTGGATGTAGTTAAGTTGAATGGTCTTGTAACCTAACTATTGTATATTTTTAGCCATTTAATACATTATTTAGGGTGTGTTTGTTTGAGGGAAATCCAATTCCTGGATTTGGTTTTCACCACTTTCTGGTGTTTGGGGCCAGGAATTTGAAAGATTTTGGAAAATCAAATGTTGGGCCATTGGACGAAAACTGCATGCATTTATGGAAAACGACGTCCGCTCGAATTGAGCGGACGTCGTTTTCCGTGGGGAAACGTGGGGAGCACTATTTTGACATTGTACTGACACTGTTTACACAATAAAAAATAATAAAATAATAATATTTTTATTATTTACACAGTGAAAAGTAATAAAATAATAATATTTTTACTGTTTACACAGTGAAAAATAAGAAAATAATAATATTTTCACTGTTTGCACAGTAAAAAATAATAAAATAATAATAAAGTATTTCATTTTACATAATTTCACCAAATACAGATTAATATTTTCAGCACCACAGCCAAACACCGTAATTGAAAATAAAATTCCAGAATTTCATTGTCCTCAGTAAATGATATTCCAGAATTTCATTTTCGTCAGCAAACAAACGGACCCTTAATTAACAGCTATTATAATACAATGAGGACCTTTATTAAGAAGCACCCTACCAATAAGGGATACCACATGTTATTTTTTGGAGGGGAAAAAAATGCTTTAGGTTCTTGCAACAACTGGAGACGAGGAGAAGATGATAGATATATAAGATGCCACAAATGGGCCGTTTGCGCATACTCCATAGTCCACACCGTGCATAGTTTTTAAATTCGGACTAGACCTTGAATTGATTTAGAGGTTTAACAGGTTAATGGTCTGATTGTTAATTCGACAATCGGACCGGTAAATCAATTTTTATTTAAATTTTGAATGATCAGATCACTAGTTCAATTATTGGGTCGGTGCAATTTTTAAGACTATGAAACCATGTGTTTTCGTATCTTCTGACTATGCTTCGATTAAGCTCGAAAAATGCTACACAAGTACAAAGAACTCTAATTAATTCTATAAAACATCCACTATAGAACAACTGAACAAGGCATATCTGTACAGATATCTTGATTGTTTGTAGTGGTCAATTTCTTTGGAACAAGCGAAACAGCGTTCAATTTAACTGCATAGAACATCACGGGTTGGATTGCGCGTTTGATGGCAACATTCACAACACAATTTCCGCACGGGGGAAATTGCAAATCCATTTCATGTCAAATTCTCGCTTTGCTTTCATCCAATTCATAGCAACCAATGGAAACATCTAACTAGACTCCGGTGATAATATGTATATGGTATTATATAATATTTGCTTAAGTGAGAAAAAAATATAGCTTTATTTTTCTTGTTTTCTTGAGTTTTTTTTTTGACTTACATATCAAAATTTTTATTTGTAAAAAACTTATTTGTTTATTTTTATCTATTAAAAAAGGAGAACGGTCCTCTTCGACTTCTTATACATCTAACTTGAAATTGACTTTATATATGTCTGCCATCTCTCAGCATTATCTCTTCACAAAATTAATTTATGGATCTTACAATATGTAGTTTTGATAAAAGAGTTGAATTATAATAGTCAATCTCTAGTAAAACTCTTCACCAAATCCCCTACTTTGAGGGGGAACAAAGAAGTAATTCTTTAAGAAGCTTGAAATTTATGCAGCAAATTTAACCCAACAAAGTGTTATACAAGTTATGTGTCGGATCAAGGCTTCTGTGAATTAGTGGATTCCATGGAAGGTCCTCAGAATTTGAAACTTAGAAGGTTGTTCATCTAATTCTCCCGCTGGCAAGATCAATAGTTAATTGGATGCATAGTCCCATCAATTTGAGAATTACCCAATTGGACTTTGGAAGAAAATAAATTGTTACGGAATCGATGAAATCTTTTTAACCTTTCATTTTCTTAAGATCCAAATTTGCAGTTTGGATTTTGAAGATTTTTTTTTCACCTTAATTCTGACGTATAATCTATCTTATTCAGATGCAATTCGGATACTTTCCAACAATTTTTTTTTAAATACTGTATGTGGTTAACTATTAAATGTAAACATGAAAATTTGATATAAAATTTTTTTTCCAAGTTAAATTTTTTATCTTTGTGTTAAATTCTCAAATAAATGCATTCACGCAACTCGCAAGCTTAGAAACTAATTAATTAATAAAACATTAAAACTTGATTAGCTGCGGCGCTTTGCATAGATAAACAAAAATGAATGCCGGTGCATGTGCATTTAACTGATGAAATTTGGGTATAGTCGGTTATCTGGGACATTAATCTATAGGCTTAATTCAATTAAAAAACAATACTAGAGCTATGTTCTGGGGACGGTTGGCCCTCTTTTACTTGAAAAAACAATTAAGATACACAATTAACAACTAAAATTTTCTATCTTATATTTGGAATTTTCTGAGGTTAAAGGAAAAATTTTCGGCCATTGCATAAAAATGCAGATTGGGATCTCTAAAATTAGTTTTCCATTTTTCGGTGCAATTGAATAGTAAACATTACGCTTGTTTACTTTTAATAATTAATTTTCAGTTCCTAGCAACTTTACTTCCTAAGTTGTTAATGTTTAATCTGATCCCTTTAACGAAATTTTTAGAATATATATAATGTGTATCTATGATTTGAATTGTAGAAGTTTTTTTTTTTTTCCAAAATTGTAGAAAATTATAACCTATAAATAAGAAACCGATGTATCAAACAAATATCTGCTCGGAATTGGGGAATTCATCAATGGGAGAGTTGGGTGGTTGATAAAACAGTTACCAGAAAAAGAAAAAGGGTTTTGGGGGAAAAAAAAAAAAACCAAAGAAGTAACCTTTGTCATTCATGCTCAATTAAGATTCGATAACTTTTTACTAAACTTATAAAACTACGTTATAGAAGGGAAATCCGAAAAAGCCAATCAAAGTAGCTATTTTACACTTTGAACCAAAATAAATATTTATCTTCAAGGAAATGAGAAGAATCATGTTATGAAGTCTTAAACTTGGGCTAAAATTTTAATACACATTAGGTACTGATGGACTCCTTAACTCAAATGAAAAACCCGAAAATAAAGATGTTGTTGGATTGAGTATTGCTAGAAGCACGGTATAATTGTTAGCCATTTGGATGTAATGACATATGATTTGGGCTTGTTTGACTCTTCATAGAGTAAAAGTGGGGATAGGATTTAAAGGCAGTTGACATTGTATTTGAAAGGGGAGTTAGGATGTACAGATATTTTTAAAATAAACTATATTATTTAGACATACATGATAAACATAACATTTATATGATAATTTAAAACATGTTCAACAAAAATTAAAAATAAATAAATTTCAAACACGCATGTTGGATACATTTACTTTATATGTCGAACACATCTACTACATGTGTCAAATATTTTTAATACATATGTTTGATTTAATTAATATGTTTCACACACACACATATATATATTAAATACATATAAAATTAATTTCAAATTTATTAAAGATCATACACATAATATTGTTTTTTTCTAATACTAAAGAATAGTTTGATAATAAAAAAATTTATAATTAATAGATATTTATTATTTTATCAATAATTTTATCTTTGAACCAATTAATTATTTTCATTTATAATTTTTTAAATATTATCTTTTACATATTATGTTATATATAATATTCTTTTAAAATTTAACAATATACTAATTATATCATAAAATAATACAATAATTATCATAAATATTATGTTGAAAAAAATAATAAATTTATTAAAAACATCTAAATTACATATATATATATTTTATAGTCACGTTTTCACAGTACTTGTGTCCTAATTTTTTAGCATTCCACGTGTCTGTGTCATGTCATGCTTATGTCCTATATTCGTGTTCGTGTCTGTGCATCCTGAGAGAGGTAAATATGGGGGGAGGGAAGAGGAAAGTTAATTTTTCCCTTTAATCCACCAAAATAATTTATTTGAAAATTAAGAAAAAAGTTATTGATTCCTATTTTTTATTAAAAGATTATATTATCTACATTTGATATTGAAAAATACAAATTTACCCAAAACAAAAAAAAAATTCAGCATTCTTTAAATTTCTATTAAATTTTTTAATAAAATTTGTATAAATATTATAAACTTATTAAACTAAATTTATACAATAATTTTATATATAATGTAAAAATTAAAAATCATTAGTATTATTTATAATATGTTTTAGAAGGTAAAATTGATAATTTTTATATATATTATTTTCCTTTAAATCACTTCCACTTTTTCCCAAAGAAGATATTTTTTAATCACTCCTTCCCAAAAACAATGAATGATTGAAAATTTTTCTCTTCTCTAATTTTCTTCTACCTTATTTTCCTTTACTTCTCTCTCTAATTTTTTTATGCAAACATAGGGTAAGGAGTACAACTTTTGGGTGATGTAATGTGCCGTAAAAGAAATGTAAATAAATAGGAAAAGGTTTGACATTCGACCCCAACCTCCTCAAAGTCGTCACAATTAATGGGAATTTGAAGCTTGGTTTCATGGGATGCTTTGCATTTTCTACAATGCCTTCGAATCTGTTTCTCCTTTACAACTAATAAATCAATCACTAATTATTCTCTATGTAAAAAAAGAAAAAAAAATAAAAGAAAAGACCCAGCGCGAGACCCATGCAAGTAAGAGGTGAAAGAGGTTGCGCGTCTTAAGCAGCGTGCGGCCTTCTAACTTTTTTGTAATACACTTTAAATACAGATATCCATTACATTGTGGTAACTTTTACATAGTTTTGATTTCTATTATTATTAGCTATAATAATATATTAAAAAATTTTAAATATACAAACAATATATATAACAAACAAATTTCTTGGGCACATAATTGTGGGAGAATGATGGATACATAGTAATTTAAACTATTATATTATAAAATATGTATTAAATTTTTTTAAAAAAATATTATATATTGTTAAATTAACTGCATATTTTTTTTTACATTTGTCATTATGCATGTCTATGTAATTTTATTCTATATATAAATACACACACAAATTTTTAAGCCTAATCAATTTCAAACTTTTTAATTTAAAAAAATTTTTGGAAAAAGTGCTGGCCCTGCACAGTGGGGGCGTGTGCGTAGGAGAAAATATAAATTATTACTAATAAAATGTAATTATGTTAATAATTGGTATAAAAATAATTTTTTTAAAAAAAAGTTTTTAAAGTTAATTTTTTTAAAAATTTTAGTGTATATCATGTAGGAATTACACTTTTAAATTTTAAAATAATACTTATCTAATGTTAAATTTTAATTTTAATTTTTCAAATATTATGAATAAAATTATATTAAATTAAGAATTAATTGTACTTTATTAATAGAATATAACCAAGATATGCTAATGCACAGTATGAGCCAGGAACCGAGCTCAAAAATTTTTGCCTTAAGTCACCTTTGTAGTTTATCTTTTTACTTCTTAAAAAGGCATACGCGCAACCTTCTAATTAGTTACACTGTACTTTCAGGGGCTATCAGCTTAGAGGCAAAGGGAAAAAGGACTAATTAAGACCCCGTTTGATATAAATTAAATTTTTTATTTTTTATTTATTTTCACAAAAAATAAAAAATATGTTCGATATTATTTTTATTTTTTTATTTTTTATTGAAAATTTAAAAGTATTTTTCAAAAAAAAAAATAAAAGATAATTTCTTATTTTATTTTTCACTTTCTTTTCTATACTTTCTCTCATAACATTTTCTCTCTCTATCCACCATCTTCACCATATCTTTCTTTACTCATCATCTCTCTATCCCTCTTCATTTTTTCTCTCTTTACTCTTTTTCTCTCTACTCGTTCTGTCTCTACCTCTCTCTCCTTTTTTTATCTCTACCATTCTCTCTCTATTCTTTCTCTTTTTTTTGTCTCTACTTATTTTCTCTCTGTCCTCTCTCTCCTTTTTCTCTCTCTACCATTTTCGCTACTCATTCTCCCTCTACCCACACTCTCTCTCCTTTTTCTCTCTCTACCATTTTCCCTACTCATTCTCCCTCTACCTACACTCTCCCTCCTTTTTCTCCCTCAGCCATTCTCTCTCCTCATTCTGTTTACCCTCTCTCTCTTTGTTCTCTCCCTACCGTTCTCTCTCTACTCACACTCTCTCCTTTTTCTCACTCTACCATTCTCTTTCTACTCACACTCTCCCATTTTTCTCGCTCTATCATTCTCTCTACTCATTCTCTCTCTACCATCTCTCTCTCTTTTTCTCTATCTGTCATTCTCTATCTACCCACTTTCTCTCTCTTTTTTCTCTCTCTACCATTCTCTCACTGCCCTGTCTCTCTCTATTTTTCTCTCTCCACCATTCTCTTTACTCATTCTTTCTCTACTCTCTCTCTCTATTTTCTCTCTCTGTCATTCTCTTTACTCATTCTCTCTCTACCCTCTCTCTCTCTCTTTTTTCTCTCTCTACTATTCTGTTTACTCATTCTTCTCTACCCTCTTTCTCTCTTTTCTCTTTCTGTCATTTTCTTTACTCATTCTCTTTCTACCCTCTTTCTCTCTTCTTTTTCTCTCTCTACCATTCTCTTTACTCATTCTCTCTCTCTCTCTCTTCTCACTTTATTCATACTCTTTTCACTAGCTCTCTCACTATCCTTTTTCTATCTACTTTTTTATTCTTGATAAAAAAAAACAACAATTGACAGTAAAAAATATAAAAATTCAACAAACAACAAAAACAGAAAAACGAAAAATAAGAAACAATAATAAAAAATTAACAGTATCTCCAAATAGGACCTAAGGGTATGCGTCTGCTTTGCATCGGAGAACAAGGACACACAACCCTGTAGTCGCAATAAATATATTAAATTGACCGTGCATGTAATAAAACTTAAAACGGAGGCTGGAGTAAAAAAAAAGATGTCAAATTTTACTCTACTCAACGGGTCAACGCAAATTCATTCAAAAAATTTGACTCAAATCTAATTTCGAATGTAGCTTTCACTTGATAACAGATGCAAATTTGAAATAATCTAAAAATCTAGGGACAAACTCGACCCAACTTGTAATGACCTACAATGCGAATTTTTTTTTAAAGAGAACAAAAAAGGTAAAATAAAAATTATAACATATGAATTATAAATTTTATGTTAAAATATAAATTATACTATTTTCACTATAAATCTTAACTATAAATTCTTTTAAAAATATTTTAAAGTTTTATTTTGGGTTTTAGATTAAAAAACTTATTGACTGATTTGTTTATTTTATAATTTTTTATTTTCGAGAATTTTTTACAATTTTTTTCAAAATTTAATTTTCATATTTGGTTTATAAAATTTCCATGTCATTATTCCTGTAAATGGACTCGAACTCGAAATAACTCAAAATTCATTTAATGTGAAAATAACTCAACATGAAATGAGGCAAACTCAAAATTACCCCACTCGAATCCGATCTGATGAATCGCTCTGGCATGTTTAGGTGAAAAAGATGTTTGAGACTTGGTGATATATTACACGTAACACAATGCAATATATAGCACATTAAGAAACATGGTGTTTGGGATTTGAACGGAAAGTAAACAAAAAGTTGGAGCAAAGTTGAACTGCCTTTTAGTAGAAGTTCCTCCTTTTGAGGCCACATAAGTCTTACCTTATCGTTACGCGCACACATAAAAGTCTTCTCGCAAAACTTTTCCGCACACATAACATAGGAAAAGTCTCTCTCAGAAAGTTAAAATCGCAGCACGTGGGAAGGCACATTTTTCGGTGCTTCCTCCCCGTGACCAATATGCCACATTGGTGGTCATTTTTGGTGATCAACACCGACCGAACCAGAGTTCAATTTGCTTGGTTGTTTAATCTTTTTGTGGTCCCTGCGGCTGGGCTAGCACAGTTCTCCTGAATTCCGCCACCTTTCCCTTCCCATCTTTGTCTCGTCTCTTCAAGACTCAAAAAGTAAAATCTGGAGATTCGCAAAGTAGCTACGTGCCTGTGCAAATACCTCTGTATTGCCTTACTAAATCTATGTAGTTTGTCACTCCAATGAGTTTTGTTTTTGGTACAATCCACTCCAGGGTGTGAAGACTCAAACACTTTTTGACTGGACTATAAAGTCTCTACTATAGCCTATTTTTTCACCAAAAGAAAAAAAAATTGTTTGTTAAAAAAAGACACACATAAAAAACCATATATTAAAAAGGTATCATTACATGGCCAAACAACTTTTCCCTACTACGTCCACATGAATTTTTTTTGTGCAACCACAAGCATTTTTTGTGCAACAATATAGGAAAAATGTGCAACGAAAAAATAATAATATTTTTTGAATTACTTTTTATCGATTTAGTTGCACAAAATACGTTTCTAGTTGCACAAAAAAAATTTCGTGTGGAGACAATTGGGAGAAATCATTTGGCCATAAACTTTTTCCCATATTAAAAACAGAAATGTTAGCTCATTATGAGCAAATTAATGTATCCGGGGTCCAGTGGGGATGAAATCCGAGTCTTATCACATGATTGGTAACTCGCTCCGCCCATTGTGTTTTCATTTCGATGAGGTATAGTATTGCTAAATTATGAAACTAATTACTTCATTATTATTATTATTATTATTTTGGAAGGAGGCAAAACTCATATAAAAGGAAAAATACATGAGAGGTAAAGTACTCTAACTGACATAAAAGTCCAGTTAGTCTAAGCCAGCAGCTTATACTTTATTATCATCGGACAAGTATAGTGCAGTGTATGTGAATGCAATACGTCACTTTGAATTGAAGCATAGACAGTTAACAATGAACAAATGATTGATATGTACACACACTGAGCACGCCTCCACCAAAACACACCCCCATGTTTGCAAATGTCCTCCTATTGTTCCCTGCCGACGAGAAAAAAGGGCTAACCGAGCAGTAGTGGAAGGAGGCGAAGGACATTGGCTAGACAGACATGGCCAATTCATATGTATGTCGAATGAGCACTGATGTGAAACATGAGTGAATGGTGTTGCAGAAGGATAAAATATATTGATACGCAAGCGATAACCCATATTAATATGATAGGAAAAGGACGCAAGTAGTCTACCAAACATTCGAGCTTTTAGCAACCCAACAATGGCATAGTTATAAATAGTAACAGAGAAAGTGAATACGGTTTATAGCATGGGGTCAAAAATTCCTGCTGCCTATCCTCCCGTCATGTTACAATAATATGATTGTAATTATTAATATGAATTGTATGCATATAATTATGTGAGCACTGTCAATTTCAAACGACTTTTTGTGTACATAGACGTAATTGCAATGTAACATGGAATTCTTCTATCAACAAAAACAAAATAGATCAAACTTTAATTTTTCTTGCCCCTGTAAACTGTAGTAACGCGTGCGTACAACTATGCGCAAGAAATTCGAAGTTCAACTTGGACTTTTTTTTTTTTTTTAAGTGACAGTCATTCATTCTTAAAGACTAACCAAATTTTTTTAAAAAAATTAGAGGCCTCTTTAGTCTTTTATTTAATTGTTTTTGTAAATGAAGTCGTCTATTTTTTTTAATTAAAAAATTCATTAATTAAATCATAAAATATACAAGGAGAAAGCTGTCGACCTTTTACTTCAATAGTCGTCTCGCTAACGGATGGATACGAGAGGCCCAGTAAACTCCCACGGGAAGGGTCTAGTTTGGTTCCTTGAAGTAGATTTTATAATAGCTCAAAGTTCTATGATTGGATTATGATTTGGCCCCATTCCAACTTTTGCCACAATAAATTACTGGATTTGATCCACCTTGATCTCGGCCCACATCACTCTCATACTTAGAAATCCCCCCTTCCCAAATGGAATAATTGGAATCAATAATCTTCCTTATTAATATCAAGCATTTTATATCTTTCTTAAAAAATTAAAAAAAAAATTGTCGATAAATGCACAATTGTAATAAGCTCAAGCTTTATGAATTAAATCTTAGTTGTCATAAAAGGATGTTGGGGTCAATAATCTTCCTTATTAATATCAAACATTTTATATCTTTCTTAAAAAATTAAACAAAAAAATTGTCGATCAATGCACAATTGTAATAAGGTCAAGCTTTATGAATTAACTCTTAGTTTTCATAAAAGGATGTTGGGGATTTTCTTTACCTTGATGTCAAATGTTAAGAAAAACTGAAAATTTGAATAGAACTCAATTGAAATCTATAAGATATCTATAAAATAGAAATTTTTATAGTCTAAAATCTGTACCATATTCATGAAAAATACAAGTATGGCAAACACTAAATGCTAACCCCCTTCAACTCCAACCTACACTTAATTATTTGAATATCAAGGCCACTGATCAACGAGTAGCAGGTACTCATCTAAGGTAACAAAATACATACACTACAAGCATATTTTTAATTTCAAGCGGTAACAATGTTTTAAAAGATATCGTACATAGGCATCAAGGATATCCCAATAATTAACAGTTTGGGATGATTAAAAATAGTAGAGTCTAAACATATATTTTCAAGATTTTATGTTCAAATCCTTCTGCGGACTAACTCAGAAAACAATAAAAAAAAAAAAAAAGATTACAAAATATTTGTAACATATAATATGCGATAAAAATTGAAATCGATAACAAAATAAATTAATTAGAGGAAAAAGTTTTACGATGTCACTGCATTTTTTTTTTTTTTTTTGTTGATAAGCCTTAAATTTTAACATTCGTTGTTTCGGCAGCTCGGGGTTTACAAACCTTGAACCTGTTTTGTGAATTTTTCTGTTAGCATATCAAGTTTGTTTTATCATTCGTAATTCTTGTAGATACTTATTTTTTCAAATTGAAAAAACTTTATGTATATCACTTGTCATATTATCTAACAATTATGAAAAAAAATAATTTCTTAAACATAAAGTCTTTATATAAAAAAAAAAACTTTGTTATTTTTGTGGTAAGGCTCTTACCGTACTCAAACATCCAAATATTTCCTTTTTTCCTAGCTCAATGCAGATAACTTATTGAAAATTTATGAAACTTAACTGGACCAGGTTCTTCTTCAGTTAAGATTCTAACGGAAACTAGAGAAATTGGCCTAATTTTCAATCCCATTCGACTTTTCTAATTAGTTTACAGTTTGCGAGTGAAACTTGAAATTAGATGGTAACTAAAAAGCTACTAGGTTTATTCTCGAGCTATGAGCAAGTTTTCAATGAAATTTGTGTATGTGAATTTTTTTTTATTTTTTTAATGGCCTTTGCAATTATTTGTTTACTGATTCTTAAGGTAAAATCAGTTAGACAAATCCAAAAAAATAAACTACATGTTCATGCATGACAAGCAATTTGTATTTCATCTATCGTCTAGTAAACATAGTGTCATCCGTTGACATCTATGAATTCTTTTTTGGCTTATAAACTGTAGTTTTAGGCAACAGATTAAACAAAAACAATAAGACATATACTATAGGCTATAGTTTTATTGAAGCCATGGAAAATGAAAAACAAATGAAAAGCGATTATTTTTCATCTTCTCCATCTCAAACCTCTCACTTCCCTCTATTAAATGTCGTTCATCCTCTTATGTAGCCCAAATGAGAAACAACAAAAGTTATTAAAGAGAATTGGGTATCTCATTCCATTGTGAGTGTCCCAAAAAATCGCTTCTATTTTCTTAGCGGCGATGATTAGCACATAAAATGAAAATATGTGTTAAGAAAATAAGAATTTGTCGTACCTTATTTTTTATGAGATCATAAACTCAAAATTAACAACACTTTTTCTTAAAAATTATACCAAATTTAAATATGCTAGAAGATGATCATAAGGAAATGTCCTTTAACAAATTAGTTCCAACTTTGATATATATATATATAAATATAAACCTAACGTTCTTTAGGAGTTTTTGTAAGTATGCAATTTCAACTTTTGTTTTAGATGGCTCTTGTAAAGAAGTCATGGAGCAATTTCTCACTTCCCTTGATTAGCTTGTGTCCATGCACCTAAGGCTTATTTTCTTGCTAAGATTAGAAATCTTGTTTTTTCACATTTCCAATTCTAAGACTGACATGATGTGCCTAACACACAATCTGAACTTCACTAACCAAATAAATAAAGAAGCAAATTAGAATTTGAAAATAATTACAATTTTGCATGGATGGAAATTAATAGTGTGATATCTACTTTTTTACAACGCATGATGGTCCAACAGTGCAACAATAGTATGGTTGAGGGCATGTATTTCCTTTTGCAATCTGTTGTCCACATTTCCTCCATTGGCATATGTCATTCGTCTTTATACATTAGGAAACGCTTGTTGTTTAGTAGTATACGATGTAGAGCAACCGAATTAAAGAGTATATTAATATAATTTATTATCAAAATTAATGAGTATTAATGTTGTTCATTATAATGGAGAGAAGAAAACTCAGGATATGGGCAACTTATTTATAGTTTGTATAAGAAAATGAGAAAAAGTAATTTAAGAAATAATACCGAAATAATGAGTTTTAATGTTGTGCATTATAATGGAACGAGGGAAATTTGAGATACAGGTAATATGTAGTTTATAATTTTTTTTGAAAATGTTGCTGGAGAGAAAATTTAGAAAAGATAAATTTGTAATCAATTCTAATAAATGAGAATTATTAGAAAACGACAACTTGATAATTAATGACAATTTTAATAAATTTGTAATTAATATTAGAAAAGACAATTATTGACAATGTTCATAATAAAGAAACTATTGATCATATTTAAAATAATTATTGTAGGACAATTATTTTGGCGGAATTTTGAATTCAAGGATTCTAGTTCATGTTTTTTGTGTGTGGATACCTAAGTAATTAAAAGCAATTTAGAAAATACTAAAGAGTTAATAAAAATTGGAAATGCTTGGTCACGTGACAGTGAAATTTTCGAAAATCACGTGACAGTGAAATTTTCGCAAAAATTTTTCTCGATTTTTTTAATATAATAATTATAAATAAATATACGAGAGTTGTCTTAGAAATTGAAGACTTTGAGTGAAATCAATTGGAAATTTTTAGTCAAGCAACGAACTGAATTTTCTACAGCGAGTTCCATAAGAAAGCAAATCCAAAATCCCATAAGCGCCATCATCCAACGTATCACCGCTCGAAATAATAGTTCAGTTAATTAATTAAAATAAAATTTTTAACTTATGGTCTGGGTCATGTTCCAGCACTTGTGTATGTAGGATAATAATTTTCAAAATTTTTTATTTTAATTTTAAATTTAATAATTATTATTGTTAATTTAGAAGAGTCACGTTTGGTCTCAATCTTATTCGAGCGGTGGACTCCCTCCTACAAATAAAATTAAATAAATATAGAAAAGTAAGCCTACACTCAATTTATAAATTTAATGATAATTAGTATATTTATAATAAATTTTTTTTACCATTTAAAAAAAAAAAAAAACATCCGACATATGTACTGAATTTAACCCGACAAAACAATTTAGCAAGAATTTTTCCCAAGATTATTTGGGCAAGTCATTGCTCGTAAACAGAAAAAAGCACCATAACGGTGTGGATGATGAGGAGGAGGAGGACGGTGAGTGGAATAGTGGCGGCGGCCTGGAACTGGCAGCAGAAGAAACCAGCAGCAGCGAGGACAAGAGGCTTAAGCACACAGATTCTCAAGTCTCCTTCGTCTCTCGTCTCTCTCGATTTCCCCGACATTTGGCCTCCCACTCCTCTTCCGCCTCCTCCCTCCTCTCCGTCCCCAAACTTCTTTCGTGAGCTCCTTTTCTTTTCCTTACTGTTTTCCATTATATTTGATTATCTTTTTTTTTTAAAAAACATTAGTATCTGATTTTGATTGTTACTGTGCACATTTGTGTGGGTTTTTTTGCAAGATAATGAGGGGCAGGATGGCGCCGTTATAATCGATGGCAAGTCGATTGCGGAGGAAATTAGATCGAAAATAGCCGATGAAGTAAGCAGGATGAAGGAAACCATCGGGCAAGTCCCGGGATTGGCTGTAATTTTGGTAGGACAGAGAAGGGACTCTCAAACTTATGTCCGCAACAAGATTACAGCTTGTGAAGAAGCTGGAATTAGGTCTCTCGTCACCGAACTACCCGATGATTGCACTGAAGGTGCTGTTCTTAATGCTTTGTCAAGTTTTAATGACGATCCATCCATTCATGGTATTCTTGTGCAGCTTCCTCTGCCCCAAGTAATTTTCATTTCCATGTTTTTATCAATTATTCCCCTAGTCGTCTCTATCAATTTTTTTTTTTAACCAACATTAAAACTTGGGATTTTTTAATTTTGGAGACTGAAGTCAACTCAATACCCAAAGGAAAAAAATTTAAGTAGGATATGGAAAATGAGTCAATATAGCACATACTGATTGCCATTTTTGTTTTTTTGAGGCCTGTTCAAATCCCACCTATAGGAATCTCTTAGCTGTATTTGAAGTCAGAACACTTAAAAAAGGATCGATTCCTTCTAAGGCTTTTGCTTGATTATGCTTTTATTCATTAGTTTGTGCATTTACATGATGATTGGATTTATACATGTGCCGTCTTGCCTAAATCTTTTGGAAATTTAAGTGGACTACTTACTCTCTCGAAACTGCAGAAGATTGTTTTGATTTTGTTAGTCGCTTTACTATTATATGGGAATGGATTTGATGCGAGACTATTTGAGAAGTTGGCATTGTATGGATAAACTGAAAAATGTCTGGTACAGCATTTGGATGAGGAGAAGATTTTGAGTGCGCTGAGTTTGGAGAAAGATGTTGATGGCTTCCATCCACTAAATATCGGAAATCTCGCCATGCGAGGAAGGGAACCATTGTTTGTCTCGTGCACTCCCAAGGGTTGCGTTGAATTGTTGATGAGGTCAGGTTTGGAAATCATGGGGAAGAATGCTGTGGTAATTGGGAGAAGCAACATTGTTGGATTGCCCACATCCTTGTTATTGCAGGTAGCTCCCTGTTTGCACTAGTATTAAAAAAGTAAAAGGGACATACAGGGAAAACGCCATTTATTCTTTTGCAAGTGGATTAATTTGTTGTCTCAATACTGCTTTGGGCAGAGGCACCATGCAACTGTCAGCATTGTGCATCCATTCACAAAGAACCCTCAGCAGATAACTAGTGAGGCTGACATTGTGGTCGCAGCTGTTGGCGTGCCCAATTTGGTCCGAGGCAACTGGTTAAAGCCTGGTGCAGTTGTTATTGATGTCGGAACTTGTCCGGTGGAGGTATGCATGCTGTCAAATGATTTCATATGTTCCTAGTAATCCAACAAAATTGTGGGAAAAAAAAAAACCACGAAGAAAAGTTAACATATCAATGATTTCACCAATTTTGTTAGTTCTCCATGATGAGACTATTAAGGGACATGCACTTCCACAATTTCTCACTTTTGGGTTGGGGATAATGGGGGATGTGACTAATGTGCTGAATAAACTACATGTGTGTGGCAGGACCCCAGTTGCGAGCATGGTTACCGTCTCATAGGAGATGTTTGCCTTGAAGAGGCAGTGCAGGTTGCATCAGCCATTACCCCTGTTCCAGGAGGAGTTGGTCCCGTGACAATTGCTATGCTTCTGTCTAACACTCTTGATTCTGCCAAGCGAGCTTATGGCTTCTCCTAGACGCCTACATCATAAAGAAAATTTGTATTTCCAGTCCGGCCATCTTCATCTCCGTGGCCTTCCAACTGGATCCGTGGCATGTGGATTTGAATCATGTACATTCTGCATTTATGCTTGTAGATTGGCTGATACTTAGTCACGAGAGATATGCAGCATCGTCAATCCAAGTATATCTGCATTTACATGCCCGCCATGGTTTGGTACTCAAATAGGATGCTAATAGGTAGGAAGGAAGATATGCTTAGAAGAATTAAATTCAATTTACAGCCAAGATTGTTGCTGTCTTTGTACTCTAGATTTAGTTAGTTACTACCATATCCAGGTCGATGACCCATCTTTTTCTGTAAGCTCTTGTGTTGCACACAGGTCATCCCACAGCAAGTCTGTAGAAGTCAATGGTTGTGTCGTCTGGTTCATGATGAGGCATTCAGCACACTAGCACAGAATGCTGAAGGAATTACATGGCCAACACAAATAACAACGAACAAAAGAATTCCATTCCATTGGAACTCGAGGTTTTACGAAGCTGAAACTGATGACTCCTTCACTGTATACAAGATCACCATACAACTAGAATTCTCTGCCACAAAGGACCAAAAAAAAAAAAAAAAATCTCTAAAATATTCTTCATTATAAATACAAAAGATCGAAATCTAGTTTGTGATTTTTTTGGGAAAGACATAAATTTGTAGAATTCAATTTAATTGCACCAATCTCTAGTGTGTGATCAATAAACAATAATTTGATAGGATTCAGTACAGCTCATTCTATTGTTTAAAAGTATTCTTATTAAACAAAAAAGAAATATCCATTCTATAATGCAACCACTAAATAAAGTGAATTAAATTTTATCCTTAAAATTAAATTTGAGTTGAATTAAATCATAATGTAAAGGTATATTCAAAAACTTGTAACTTTTTTCATCTTTGATATTATTTTATTAATTCATTGTGAGGTCAAATATGAACAACACAAATTAAATAGTTGGTTTGTATGACTTATGAATAGTGTTTGTAATGTTGTGTCAGTTATAGTAAATAGTTGCACATTATAACCTTAATTTATTTTAGTCGATCTGAATCCTCGAGTTAGTTTATGCAAGGTTGTCAGAACCGGACCGGTCATTGAACTAGAAATATTAGTGGATCAAAGTTCAACTGGTTCAACCGATCGAACCGGTATTTGAACCGATATTTATTAATATATATATATATGTATAAAAATAATTTAAAAAAATAATACTTATACATGATTATTAAATATTACTTTTTTTATTTTTAAGGATTAAATTGAAAGTTTTGATAAATTTAGGACTAAATTGAAAGTTTTAATTAAATTTAAAACTCAAATTATAATTTAAATAAACATTGAAATCAAATTATAATTTATAAAACTTTTATACCGGTTTGAACCGGATCCGATTTTTCACCGATTTTCGCCGGTTTTGACCGGTCCGAATTAAGGGACAACAGTGACCATGAACCGGCCCAGACCTTTGGCCGGTTACCGGTTGAACCGGTCGGACCGACCGGTCCGAGCCGATTTTAACAACATTGAGTTTATGCATCAAGAAAAACTTAATTTTCTTCTCGAAAGAGTTCAAGAGTTGTATATATGCATGCACTTGACCTCTGTACTTCTCCTCTCGGGTGTTTTTTATATCTTCGAATCTGCATATCATGTTTGGAGAATGCACGTTGCAAGTGGTAACTGCTAAGAATATGGAGATTAGACAACAGAGCCTACGTTACTTTTGGAGGCGAAATCCTCAATCCATTCGGTATTATTTCAAAGGAAAAACATTCACAGCGTATCATTTAAAAAAGTTACTAAAAAGGAGACATAAGCATCACAAATATTCCTCTTACCAATGGATTGAGGATTTCGCCTCTTACCAATAGATTGTAATTCACAATTATTCCTCTTACCAATAGATTGTAATTCAGTAGCATTAAAATTGTCTTGAGTTTAAATTTTAGTTAAAATTAATTAGAAAACATAATTATTCGTCAATTTGATTAGCAAACTCTTATGGTGTGTTTAGTTTACGAGAATTTGATAAAAAAAGAAAAAATTAGGAAATTTTAGTTAAAAAAACATGATTATTATTTTGTTATTTTTTTATATTTTTTTCTCATAATTTTTTAATTAATCTAAATAACACTTTTTTTTTATAATTTTTTTTCTCACAAACAATTATTTATTTTTCTTTCTATTTTTTTTTCATAACTTTCTCATCAATCTAAATAATATTTTTTTACATAATTGTTTCTCTCATAAATTATTATTTATTTTTTTTAATTATTTTTTCTTAATAACTTTCTCATTAATCTAAATACTTTTATTTTTATTTAATTTTTTTCTCACAATTTTCTTTTTTACAAACTTTTTAACGATTCAAATAAATCATTATAAGTCCTATTTGACAAAAAGAACAAAAACTATAAATAAACAGGTAATAATTAGAGAAAATACCGGAGACAAAATAAGGAAAATGGCAAGAGAAAAAGAAAAAAAGAATGGAACGGAATAGAAGACGGAAAAGAGGCCGACAGCAGTAGAGAGGAAGGGCGAATCTGGTTGGGTCGGCGAACAAAATCAAAGGTATGGAGTAGAGTACTAATACGAGGATTAGGATTAACTCTGGCATTAACAAAAAAAAATTAAAAATTGTTCATTTCTGTCTGTAAAATTTAAATTGCAAAAAAAAAAAAAAAAGAGAACTGTGGCTATGGGGGATTCCGGTGGCGGAGGGCAGCCGGAAAAGCTGAGAATTGTGGCGACGGGGTTGGTGGTGGCGGCCCTGTTGTCGCTGCTGGGATTGTACTTGAGGGGCGGAGGAGGAGAATTGAATTTGAAGCGCTGGTGGAAGAAGAAGAAGAAGAAGCCGATTCGCGTGTACATGGACGGATGCTTCGACATGATGCACTACGGGCACTGCAACGCCCTCCGCCAGGCGCGGGCGCTTGGGGATCAATTGGTGGTGGGGGTCGTGAGCGACGCGGAGATCACGGCGAACAAAGGCCCGCCGGTGACCCCTCTCCAGGAGAGAATGATCATGGTGAGCGCCGTCAAGTGGGTGGACGAGGTCATTCCCGACGCGCCTTACGCCATCACGGAGGATTTCATGAGGAAGCTTTTCGACGAGTTCAACATCGACTATATCATTCACGGCGACGACCCTTGCGTCCTTCCCGACGGCACCGACGCTTATGCTCTCGCCAAGAAGGCCGGTCGCTACAAGCAGATTAAGCGCACCGAAGGCGTCTCCACCACTGATATCGTCGGTTCGTATTAATCAACATTGTTTTTAATGTTGTTAGATTATTGTGTTTTTCTCGTTGCCCATTGGTATCTATGGCGGTGCTACGCCTGTGGATTCTAGTGGCCGCGGCCCGTGGTGGTGATGGTGATGATGCCGATGCCACCACCCTCTGCTTATTTTCTTTTGTAATTCATACAATGTACATTTGCTTAGATGGATGTTAATGAATTAAACACGATCGAATGGTTTTGATTCTGGTCTGCATGAAATGAAGTGACAATCTGTGATTGACAGGTCGCATGCTTCTTTGTACTCGAGAGAGATCGATTAGTGAGAGTCATAACCATTCTTCGTTGCAACGACAGTTCAGTCACGGCCATAGCCAGAAGTTTGAAGATGGTGGATCTGGCAGTGGGACTCGCGTTTCTCATTTCCTTCCTACTTCTCGCAGAATTGTTCAGTTCTCCAACAGCAAGGTATGTGCAAATGGTGTTCTTTTTTAAAGTCTTTCTTAGTTTCCTTTCTTAGCATTGCTTTTAAATTATGTTCTTTGCTGCTGTGTGAGGATTGGACATGAAATTGTTGTGCCCCATGTAATTGAAATCTGTTAGCAACAGCATTTATGGTACTGGATGAGAATCGCAGCCCGCATTTATTTGACCCAAATCAATCTTTGGTAAGCACAAAGTTACCCGATAGCACTCTCTTGCCAAATTGGCCGTTAGCCAGGCTTGTGGCTGGCAGAATTCATTTTAACGTGCCAACGAAATTGAATGCCTTTCTATCTTATTTAGAGAGGTTCAAAAAAAGAAAGAGAAGTCTGCTGTGTCGGACCTCATATTTGCTTTACCCTTATCAACTATATTTCTGTTTTCTAGATGAGTATTTTTTCGTGTCTACGTTTTCCTCTTCATTTTTTAATGGAATCTTATGCTTGCGGTTACAGGGGCCTGGAGCGGATGCGCGCATAGTTTATA
This sequence comes from Carallia pectinifolia, assembly GCA_037832335.1. Lineage (NCBI taxonomy): Eukaryota > Viridiplantae > Streptophyta > Magnoliopsida > Malpighiales > Rhizophoraceae > Carallia > Carallia pectinifolia. Next base: position 12,374,601 of record CM075444.1, on the reverse strand, counting down.
TAGATGGTGCATTTGATCTTTTTCACGCTGGTCATGTTGAGGTTCGTTATAGTTCATTTTGTTTACTTACATATTAGACAGCTCATATTATATGGTTCATATCCTCTTTGTGCTCTGGACTAAAATCCATAACATATTGACCTCTAGAAAATGTTGTTGATATCTGTAAAATGTTACTTCTTAAACTTCTGTGTTCATTATTAAGAGCACTGCAGGTATGGGGTTCTTGTGTTATGACTCCACATAGGTCAAAAGACACACTAGGGAGAATTGGAATAAAGGGGAATGGAGATTTGGCCCATTATCTTATTATTGATAAAGTGATAGTTTGGTGTTGTTCAGATTCTCAGGGTTGCTCGAGGGCTTGGTGATTTTCTTCTTGTTGGAATACACAATGATCATACTGTCAGGTTCTGCAATTCAATTGTCTTAGCTTTTCCATTAATTTTCCCTGCTTCCATGTGTTAACATGTGGGACAGCTGTAAGTGCATTTGTATAGTACTTTTTAGACGGAGGAAAGCTTATTCTGGATTTAAAGTTAGGAGAGGGAAACCATTACAGCTAGATTTTGGTCAATGCTTAAAGTGACTATAGTTGTACAAGAAAATTTAGCCTATTTGCACTGTTTGTGGAAAAAATAAAACAGGAGAGGAGACTTTGTCAGAGATCTTCATTCGAACTTCTAAGTTAGAATGTGCAATCCTATGCACCGTGAGGTCGTTGCCATGAAGTTTGAATCAATTTGGAGATTTGATTCTGGTGGTTCATACCTAGCTACTATTTAAAAAAATCAATAATTTTAACAAAGATAGTTGAACAGGCATGTGACAAGCGAAACATGAAATTGCATCCGCTACCATAGTTGTAAATTTGGCTTGATTTGAATGCTCCTTTTTCTTGAGTTAGAAAGTTTCAAAGGGTCCTTATAGTTCAAAAAGATTTGCAGGTGTTTCCAGATTTTTCTGAAACCCAAATCATAGTCCTTTCGACTGTTGAAATGACATTTTCTTGGACTAATATGCTATTTAAAGTTAGAATAAAGGAAGCCTCTTGGGTTCTTTGTATCATGAGGATACCACACACTGAAATTCGGTAATTTGTTTTTATAAATATTTGTAAATTTTTATTTTCTGTTGGGTAGGAGACCTGTGGTTCAACTTCCACATTCCACATAAATTGGGTTGTTTTAATACCATGTGCATTTAAAGTCATCATTTTTTGGACATTACCATTCTGACTAACAGATCCTGCAAACCAATCATATATACATTACATGCAGTCAATCAACTTAAGACATTTCAAATGCATTTATTAGATTTACTATTACAGGGCAAAATAGGTACCATATTTCTTTGCGATATCTGTTTGTATGTAAAATTTTTTCCATAGTTTGTCATACTTCGGTCTAACATTACTAAGTTTGCCATCATTTTCTTTTGAATCTAACTAGCTGAGTCGCTGAGTAGTTCAATAATTTAATATTTTGTTTCTCTGACCTGATTTTGCAGCGCTAAAAGAGGTGCTCATCGGCCTATTATGAATCTTCATGAGAGAAGTTTAAGTGTTTTAGCTTGTCGCTATGTTGATGAGGTGATAATTGGTGCTCCACGAGAAGTTTCCAGAGACATGGTTAGTATGTCATTGAAGGTTTTCTCCCATCTGTAGATTAGAAGTTCTATTCTTTTGCTTTATAACCTGTTCAAAAGTTCTGATTTTGTAGCTTAAAAGTTTTCTTGCTAAGCTGGGTATTAATAAACTTGTTTAAATCGCAAAAGACAAAGTGTAGTACCTTAAACTTGTTCAAATAAGAACATATGAGTGTAGACGTATTATTAATGGTGCTAGTTTGTTTTTTAAACCTTAAGAGTGCCATTTTGCTATCCACAGGAGATTGACCTGGCCTGATCTTTTAGTTTTACTGGATGTGATCGAAGAAAATGAGGAAGCTTCACCTGTATTCTACTTTTCCCTGTCTCCATCCTTTTCTTCCAAAAAGGAAGGAGCAAATAAATGTTGTTGGGTTGCTGGAATTATTGTTAAGCAGTTATTACTAGCTTCAACTTTGAAGTAACTGCCATCTATTTTTTCTAAATGAAATTAGGTGTACCGGAAGATCTATTTATTTTGTGACCTCAAGGTTGACCAAAGATGTGTTTCATTACAATGGAATGTGATAATATGACATTGAAACTAACACAGTGGGGCAAGAAATTTAATTGGATAAGGGTTAAATGTCTTTCAAGCAATATTCCTCTTCTTCCTCTTAGAGATTTAATGAAAAAAAATGGTAAAAAAGAAGAAAAATACATAGATACATTAAAGAGAAGAAAAATGAGTTAAAGGATAGTCCTAATTTTAGCCCTTTTGTATTGGTACGTTCGTATAGCTTCACTAGCAACTATCAGGACTGCAATTTTGGATCTGCACTTTGTTTTCACTTTTCCCAAAGCATGATTCAATTATTGAACTGAAATTTAGCCTTAAAACATTTTCTACGTGATCTATTTTTTCCATCGAGTGGAATGACGATCTAAAAGTTGCAAAATTAGTGTCAATGAATGCTTGGATTTCTAAGTTACCATTCAATCGAGTGAGAAGTACATTGGATGTTATGATTATTGTTTTGGTTACATCTTTTCCTTTTTTTTTTTTTCTTTCTTTCTTTGTGCAATTGTCAATTTTTTGAATTGTGTGGCAGTCAATACAATGAGGGTGCCTCCTTTAATACAAACTTTCTGTTCTGGTTTAATTCATTGGTCGTTGCAGATCACAACCTTTAACATATCTTTGGTTGTTCATGGAACAGTAGCAGAGGGTGACGACTATAAACAGGTAATTACGAGCACTTAGCCACTGGCATTGAATTTGCAGTGACGCATTGTCAACCTGCCAATATGCGCTTCCTTCCCTGAGATTTGTTTTGACCTTGCAGGAAAAATCTAATCCATATGCTGTTCCCATCAGTATGGGTATATTCGAAGTTTTGGATAGCCCACTAGATATTACAACTACCACAATAATCAAGAGGATTGTATCAAATCATGAAGCATATCAGGTACATATGCACGGATGTTTTGCTTGTACATCTATTTTTTGAAAAAATTTGAGTAAATGCTTTATTGGGATTGACCTTGGTCAATATATGATATATTGAATGAAATAACATCGGATTTAAAATGCCATATGGGTTAAGTTGGTCCACATAGCTAGAAATGATGGAATGCAGGGGTTTTCTTTGTTGTGCAGAAACGTAATGAGAAGAAGGGAGCCAGTGAAAATAGGTATTATGAGGATAAGACATACGTGTCTGGTGATTGAGCAGAGCAGATGCCCCATATATTGCTTAGCTGCTGACAGTTTTTCTAGTGGCTGTATGGAGTATAGAAAAGAATTTACAAACACTGAGCAACTAATGGCATTGAGAATGGTAGTCACAATCCATTGTTTTGAATCAAGCAATTGCTTAGTTAGCTTTATTTTTTGAAAGATATATGCAATTGCCGAGTCATGTCTATTCTGGCGATTGTTTATGCTTATATACCTTTATACATTGAACTGATTTTGGAATCATATCCTAGCTGAGCTGTAGGAAAGTGGAGGATTTGAGGTCTTGAGTGATTAAGACAACCATCAAGGCGGAGCATGTCTTTAGAAGATTGGGAGAGAGTCCATGGTGGTTTAATTTAATCTGTTGAGGCTTTGCAGAGCATGAGAATGTTATAGACATTTTGCTTACCTAGAAAATGGGTTTTTTTTTTCATTGGAAATCATTTTTGGTCTGTAGAGCGGATGACAAGATTGTCATATGAGAAAGAGGGAGTTAGAGAGGAGTTGAGATTTGAATGCCAATCCTCCTCTTAATTGGAGGCCAATGTTTTGCTGAGACTTGCATTGGAAATCTGAATAGAACTTGAGTTACATAAGGAGTAATCATTCCCTTTCCATCATCAGCCCATAGTTTTAAGAAAAATTCTAATACAATAGATTAACCAGCGCTAGCGCTTAAAACCATTTTTCATGTGGAGGGACATGCCTTACACTAGAGAGAAGTCCCCTTTAAATTAAGACCATATAAAAATTTAATTATTATTACGCAATTGACTTTTAACGATAAGTAGACACATAATTTATCTTAAAGTATGTAATAGAACGTTTGTTTTTATTTTTTTGAATTCAACCATTTAACGGTTTATATCATTGTGTGGTTACAAGTGCTACGATAAAATTATGTTCTTTAATAAAATTTTTGATGTTAAAGCAAGGCTAAGGCACCTTCAGGCCTTCAGTTAATTAATTATGGAACCAACAAACCTACAAAGCCCAAGTGCTTGGCTTTATATTGTCATTGTTATTATGGTACCGTGCTAGAGATAATCAATTTGAATGCCGTGATTATTGTAATTGAACGAGTCTGACAGATTAATTAAGAATATCTGGTTAATGCTGGCGCACTAACAATAATATTCGTTTATCTTAGGATTTAACAAATCAGGCTACTAGGTTTAGTGCCTGGTTTAGTATAGTCACGAAGGCACTTGCTAAAAAGTGGAATCGCGTTCTCCGAGAATGTAAATTATTCAAGCTTAAATGGTCAACCCTCAATAAACATTCTTTAGTTTGAGACTTCTCCTCTTGATGTTTATCAATTGAGACTTGTTTCTTCTTCCTACATCATCCATTTATGCCGTTAATTCTTCTATTTCCAAGTTCGATTGATTGATTGATCGATCTCAATTGTTGAGTTCTAGAGTTTTCTTTAATTTTACTTAAGGTTTTCTTTAATTTTACTTGAATTGCATGTTTAGGTGTGTCTTCTTAATCTACTTCTATATAATAATGCTCTTATCATAAACATACTTTCCAATTTCTTATTCATTCACTTCTTTACCTTGTGGATTGGGTTATGATAGACGACTTCTTCTTGTGCGTGTCCTGTATTCATTAGCCGCTTTTGAACAAGTACATTAATAGTATGATAATGTTATGTTACGATCAAAACTGAACATAAAACCTAGTGTTTCAATATAGGAACTTTATTCTCTTCGTTTTTGGAATTGTTGTCAGATATTTCGACAAACAGAAAAACCCTATGTTTCTAGTTTTAAATAAATAAAAATGATTCAATTCATATTCATTAGGTTTCTTCATGTTAGTCGTAGTTTAGTTATTATAATCATGGTTTTTGCTTTATCTTGTGGGATTTTATATTCTTTTTTTTTTTTTCTTTGATAGGAGTATTGATTCAATGTCTTTATGTCATTTCTTAGACCTCAGAGAAGTTCTCTCTAATCCACATAATGAGCTTGAGATTACTAATTTTTGTGAAAAGACTCAGCGTTTTGGCACCACTGCCACATAATAAAAATAGAGTGGTTGTAACATTTATTTAATTATTTATTTTTCAATATAACATATACTTAATTTTATTTCTCATAGAATAATGTCTCACTTATTATTTTCTAAATTTTTTTAATAGAAAGGTAACATTCATTAGATTAGAAAATAGTTACAGGGCCACCAACCCGCAATAGTTGGACAACGCACCAAAAGTAGAAACATACAATCAGACAACTAAAGGCCTAAGAGATACCCATCTCAGATAGGTCCAAAGGCCAAGACTTAACTTAATAGACACTTTGAAATCACCGCTACCTTGCCTAATGATCGCAATCATGCACCGGACCATTGTCGGTGCGAACGGGTGCCGCCAACACTGCAAGCTAAAGCCATAGAGACATGGAGAAGGAGGGCCACTCCACACCCAGTCCCCTAGCATTGCAACACAAACAACCAACATACCGAAACAATGGCTACAACAGGGAACACTCGAGCAGCATCGCCTCCACTGACCACCAGAGACCCAAGACATAAGGGAGCCATCACCAATCACACGAACACTGTACAAGGACTGACGGCCATAAAAAAAAGGGGAAGTGGACACATGATGAAGCACCGAAGAGAACTGCAGTAGAAGTCCCGACAATTAGAGGTGTTCACTGATCGAATTAGTTGGTTTTAGGGTATATCTACATTAAATCCACTGATGGTGGATTGGACGATTCTTTATTCATACTCAATCCGTTCAATCTAATTTGTCACTGATGGATTGATTTAGATTGATTTTGGTGGATTAAGTGCAATAAAAGAAAAAAAAAAAAACAACAAATTATGTTCCAACTTCCAATAGGCAGCAAGCTTAAAAACCCAACAAAATGTTCCAAAAACAGCAAGCTTAAACTGCAATTATGTTCCATAGACAACAAGTAAGATTAAACAGCAAGTATGTTCCAAGACAACAAGCTTAAACATCAAATATGTTCCAACCAACAAATATGTTCCAAAGACATGAGAACCAAAAAAAAAAAAAAAAGGATAACAGACTTCTCAAACAGCCACTTATTCATCCTCAACTGTGATGGGATCCTTTCCAATTTTGTCTGCAAAAAAAAAAAAAAAAAGGTAGCTTGATGATCAATAGATAGATATTAGATACAAACACAAAGTTGGAAAGATGAACGAAAAGAATTAATTTGTACCTTTAACAAACTCCTCAAATTTCTCCACATCATCAAGCGCTTCTCAAAACTCAATAGCTTGATTGTTATCCGCATCCCGCAGCCAATTTTGAGCATAAACAAGCGCTTTTACCATTTGTGGAGTAAGTGAACTTTTAAATGGGTCAAGAATACGTACACAGATACTAAAAGCACATTCTGAAGCAATTGTTGAAATGAGAATGGCCAGAACATCTCTTGCTATGTTAGAAATGATCGGATACTTCACACACTTGCATTTCCACTAATATAACAAATTAAACTTGTCATTACTAGGCCCAATCGGTTTAGCTAAGTAGTGAATAGCCTCTTATTTGCTCTCCCTAGTATCCTAAAATTGCACAAATTTGTTAAATTTGGAAACCATCTATTGGCCACTGTCCTTTTCCTCTTCCTCGTTATCACCAACACAAATTTGTTTTTGAGAAGTAAATGCTTCGTCACTCATATTAGAGCTCACAATCACTTCATTATAGTGATTAGACAATCTTAAGAAAATTGATTCAACTATTTTAACAATCTTTTTTGAAAGATCAGCTTCATAAATTTGATCGAGACAAAACTCAACATACTTAAGCTTGAAGTGAGGGTCTAAAACAACAACAACATCCAACAAGATATTGATATTATTGAAGTTGCTCTAATACTTGTCAAACTTCTCTTTTATTTTCACAGCCATCTTTCTCAACCCTTCATCAAAATTCTTTGTCATTTTGATCAACTTAGAATGAATTCCATAAACTTTATTGAACATAGTGTTTGAAGTAACAAACAAAAAACCATAAAAACGCAAGGTTGCATCATAAAAAATTTTCAAGAAGCTCACTAGACATACTGTAGCTAACTAATCTTTTGCATTGGGTGGTCCGCGAATCTTGCACCACCAAAATAAGACAAGAATTTGGGATCAACCACCTTTAATTGCTCAAAAGCTTCAGAGAATTTATCGGTTGATTCCAACATAAAATATGTTGAATTCCATCGAGTCTCAACATCCAAACATAACAAACTTTGACTTTCAACCCAAGATAGCTCAACAGCATTCTTAAAATATTGCGATCTAGTAGGAGAAGAACAGACATATCTAATTGCATTCTTAACCCTCTCAACAGAAATAGAATGCTCATTCAACCCTTCTTTCACAACAAGATTTAAGATATTTGCACTACAACAAACATGAAGATAATCATGGTCAAATATTGTGTGCTTCCAATCTCCAGTTTTTGTTTTCAAGTACTTTATGGTTAAGTCATTAGAGTTTGCATTGTCAACTGTTAAAGTTAAGAGTTTTGTTATACCCCAATTCAAGACACATAGCTCAATAGTCTTTTCTATAGTTGTGCCTTTATGATTGGGTACTTGACAAAAATTTATAATTCTTTTCTTCAATTTCCAATTATCATCAATCCAGTGAGTAGTCAAAAACATATAATTGAAATTTCTAATTGAAGTCCATGCGCTAGTGGTTAGGCAAACTCGTTGATCCCTAAGAACTCTCTTTAACTATTTAACTATAACTTATTTTTCATGAAATAGTTCCATGCAATCTCTAACAACAGTGATGCGAGATAAAATATCAAATCTTGGTTTCAAGGTCCTCAATAATCTCCTAATCTCATACCTTCAACCACCCTAAAAGGTAACTCATCTGTGATGATCATTTGAGCCAATTCTCTCCCACATTCCTTTGCATCATATTTAGCTACTTCTAAAGAACCACCAGTAGCTTCACCCCCCTTTCCTTCTACAGGCTTGTAGCTTAAAGTTCTTGGAGTTTTGTCTACATTCTTATAAGGGTATTTTTTGTATATTTGATCTTAATGCATCCACAAATTAGTAGTCAAACTCTTTTTAAGGTGGCTAACATAAGATTGCCCACAATAGTTACAAGATGCCCTTGGATTAATCAGATCACCATTCCTAGTGAAATGATCCCAAATAGCACTCTTTTAAGTTCTACCAAAACTTGTTTCTGCCTTGACTCTTTTCAATTTTTTAGGAATTGGTGGTTTAGAGGCTGTATTGTTACCTTCACTTGTGCTCTTCAGTTGCTTGGGAGTAGAATTCTCGCCTTTTGTCCCCTTCGAGTCAATTTTCATCGCTTCAGACTCAATCTTCATGATCACCTTTGCTGTCGTTGATTCGTTAGACATTTGTGGAGAAGAAGAAAACAAAGTAGTAAATCAAATGGTTTAAATCCTTTAAACTAACAAATTTCTTTTAAAGTCCCCAATAAAATCGCTCAAAAAGGAAATTAAAAATAAATGGAGAATGCTAAGAGATAAAATAGAACTTGACCTTGACAACACAGACTTCACTCAATCTCGAATATAAGAGATTTCAATGATTCTTCAATGTTTTCAACAATGTGATGTGGACTTTGCTGATTTAAGGGAATTTCCAACAAGTTCTCTAACAGTAGTGTAAAAGCATTTCCCTGGCTAAAATTTCCAACAAGACAACATCATTTAGAAAAATCAACCCACCAAACAAAATAAATGAATAAGAAAACAAAAAATAATAAAAAGAAAAAGCAGAAGTGATATGGAAGCTTAAGGATGTCTGAGCAGACAATTTAAGAGGGACCCTATATGCAAACAAATTCATAAAATGGAAAGAACAAGTGCATTTTTCAACAAGTGCATTTTTCATTCTTGATTTCTGACTAAAAATTTGAAACCTCTCATTTATGTGAACTTGGGAATTTCTGTATTGATTCAACATAGCATTGGACTTAGTTAAAAACTAAAAATAAAAAGTTTATTTTTTTAAATGGGGTAAAAAAAGAGATGAAGAAGAGGGGGGAAAAATAAGAAACGTTATCAAATCCAACAATGTTTTTGTTCTCAACAGAAAAAAAAAAAAAGGATTCAATCCATTGGTTACAGAAAAATAAACACTAGAAAAGACTTTACTAGAGGAAGAGAGTGTGTGTGTGTGTGTGTGTTATCATTGACTTTGATGGAAGAAATGATGAGAAGGAACTTTGATTTGAGGCAGAGATGGGGTACAAAAAAGATGTGGGCGGTACAGAAGAGGTGGGCGGCAACTGCTGTATAAGGTTTGATTTGAGGCATAAACAGAATTTTGCAACTTTGCGTTTTTCTCTCTCTCTCTCTTTCCCCACACACACATGTTTATATATATATAAGTAAAATTTTAAATTTGCAACCAATTCAAACTCTTGCGATTTGGGCAAATACGGATTTACGTGGGTCGGATCGGTCAATTTTCGGTGGGTTTGAGTGGCCCTACCGACAGCAATGCCAGCAAATCCAATACAAACTGGAACCAACCCCACGCGAAAGGCAAAACATGCCTATGCAAAAGGCAACTAGACCTCTAAACAGCCTACAGAGAGGCACCAAATAGCCAACATGATTGACAAACTAAGTGAAAACCACTGACAAAACCCCTGGAGACCCTCAAAAGCTTCTGGCATATGTTACAAGAAAACAACGTATGATAGAGCCAAATAAAGCTCAACACAATTATTTTCTTAACTAAGTCATACTAATTTTTTTCTCACATTTCATATTGAATCAACTTAACGAGAACTGAGAAGTTAGATCTCGCTAATGCAATGTGCAGCAATGGGTTGTTAAAAATTTAACCAACCCGACCCAATTCGATCAATCCAATCCAAATCAATTTGAACCCACTAAAACCGCCGAAATTAGGGTTGGTTGCGGTTTCAAAATTTTATAACCTGCCAAGGGCGGATTGGATGCAGATTGGGGGGTTCAATCCGCCTAATCCGACTCAATCCGCCCACACACACACACACACACACAGATATATATATAACTGATATCGTGAATTAAATTTATCGATATCAATTGGATTAAGACCAAACAATCACTTTTCATATAATCTTACAAATCAATAAAATTAGAAGTAAAAAACTATTTTATTACTCTCATATTATCATCATGTTCTCTAATTGTTACCACGTAATTTTATTTTAAAAAGTAAGAAAAAATCGGAGTATCTCTATTTCCCTATTTTTGGCAGTACAAGTGAGACATTGGACACTATAAAAAGAGAGAGAAAGAGAGAGAGAGAGATGCTACCTTATTTGCCGAACGGAAGCACAAATAAGGATTGATAATTTGTATTTTTACCAAATAAAATTGATCTAATATAGTCTTTCAGTAAATTTTATCAATTCTCATGAATATTTAAAATTGCGAATGGATATGATATATACATTATAATAATAAAGTTGGTAAAAATAAGTAAAAACATTAATGATTGATGATATGTATAAATTGAAACAAATTATAATTTTTTTTATTATGTCAATCCGCCCAAACCAATCCAATCCAACCCGCCGTTGGTAGATTGAATTGGATGACGGATTGGGTTGTATGACGGATTGGGTGCGGATGGAAAATTATCCAACCCGCCGACGGTGGATTGGATACGGATATACTTCCGAGTCGATCCAATCCAACCCGCGAACACCTCTATGCAGCATGGTTATTGAACAATCGTTGATAAATGAAATTCTTTGGTTAGAGATCAAAAATCTCAAATTTAGAGCTTCTAATTATTATTATTGTTATTATTATTATTATTATTATTTTTTGTCTTGAGAAGGCTAAAGCCCATTTAGGGGAGGGGATAGAGGAGCATAATTCGAATCTCCACCTGTCCTTGGCCAAAGGACTAGTTCAATATCAAGCTGCCAACCAGACTCCTATTCATTTATTAGTGATATGCAGCGTTTATCCTTTTATCTCAAAATTTTTTTATATCCTTCTCTCTCTCTTTGCTCCATTGCCAGTTTAAATATTGTCAAGTAGAAGAACATGGGGTCAAAGCGACTGATGCCCTCATATTAAACATAGCAAATAATATAGGCATATACAAAATGTTAGATCAATGAGCTATCACTTAATTAATAATAGAGTAGTCTCTTAAACTTAAAATCTCAAATTTAAATTTTAATCAGAGCTAATTAGTTCAAAAATATACGAAATGTCACCAACAAAGAATTTTCGATTAATGTACCAATTATCAATTGGGCGCAAATAAGGTGTGGAGCTTTTGCTTGGTACATGTATCGAAAAAAATAAAAAATTATTTTTTTCATAAAACTAAAACTTATATTTATATGGGTATTATTTTAGAACGTAAAGTGTCGACGCTATATAAGATTTGTTACAAAAAAAATTTTTCCTTCAGAAATCTTTTTTTAAAAATAGTATAAAAAATAATATTTTAATAAATATATATACCTCTCCGTACAATTTTTTTTTCTGTAAATTAAATTTTTATTAATTTTGTTTTATCTTATTCGGTATGTTGAATGCACCGGGTGCACCTATTCACCTAACATTTCCGTTATCTTATTTGGATTGGTCTCATGACTCATTTCTTGTTTCAAAATGCAACCGTCAAGAGGGGGAGTGGGACTTCATTGACTCTTGTTTGGTTTCTAAATTGAAGTGGGAAAGTAAATTGTGGGGAAAAAAGTATTAAAAAAAGAAAGTCACTCTGTTTAATTTCTTTCTTATACGATAGCCTAACAATGAAAAAAAGAAAATTATTGACATATGCAAAAGGGAAAAATTATGTAGCATAGATAAAGTAGTGATAAAGTTGACACGCGATATATGAATAGTTAAATCGTGAAAAATGTATTAATTTTTTTTAAAAAAAAGAAAATAAACAAACTGTTAAATTTATTGTGTGTCTTCCGGCATATCGCACAATGCATGGCTATGTAGTCTTGCTCATTGAAGAATGTCTAGAGAAAGAATTTTATTCATATAATTATGGGCAAATATACAAAAAAAATCTCAAATTTTGTGTGCAGTAACAAATCTAACACTAATTTTAAAAAATAATAATTTATCTCTCTTTAAATTTTTTTGTAACAAATTTAGCACGCTGTGATATCTCTTGAATAAAATTTATCTGTCTCGATGACGTGACAATCATACGTGTCACCAAGCACTAACGTGTATGATAGTCATATTATCGAAATAAACAGATTCCTATAAATCTGTCATCGAAATTAAAGGGTTCTGTTCATAAGAAATCATGATATGCTAGATTTATTATAAAAAATTATTTAGGAGTAAACTATTATTTTTTAAAATTGATATTAGATTTATTACTCCATATGAAGTTGGTGATAGTTTTATATATTAATCTTATAATTATTAATATGCCCTCTTTAAAAATAGAGTTTACTTTTGTTCATAGATTTCTATTATTATATATCTAAGCGCAATTCAGTAAACTCTTGGTAAATTATTCGCTCGTTCACTTTTTTGCCTTTTAATTTCTCAGAAGAAAAAAAATTGTGTAGCAATATCTAGGGTTTTATATTGGAGTAACAAAAAAGAGAATCAATTACAAATTACTTAATCTCACAAATAAATAAAATTGAACATAATAAAATTATTTTACTGTCCTTTTATAGCTAACATGTTGTTTAATAAATATTACTACATAGCGGCACTCGCTCTTCTTTCAAATTAAATAAGAAAGGTAGGTGGTAGACCTCCCAACAAATTTCTTCATTCTTTTCTATTTTCTCTTTTGCTACATCTTTACTCAAAAATTAAAAAAATAAAAGTAAAAATAAAATTCTAATCTCTTATCTTTCTCAACTTGTTCTTCATTACTATATTCTTACAAGATCAAGACTACACAATTACACTAAAATAATAAATAACAAAACAATCTCATTTAACAGTATCTTACAATTTATTTATTTATTTATTTATTTTAATGAATTAAATAATATAACAGTTCATATCACTTTATTATTATTTTAAAATTACTTTTGTGAAACAAATTTTTTTTCTTACAAATCAGATATTTAGTATGAAGGCATTAAAGGTAATGGGAATCGAATATCTAACCTCCTTTTGCCATTGGAATAGGGACTACCAGTGCAAGTCGTCGTAGGTGCATGAGAGGGACTTTGCCAATGTCTCCCATTTCAAGTTTTCAACTCAACGCGTGCCTTTCCCTTTCATTTCATTCATCGTCTTCCACTCCTTTTTTGCTTTGTTAAACAAATTTTCCCCTCCATTCTTTTGGTATAGTCACGTTAATTTATATTCCTTTGTTCCTTTTCCTTTCAATAGATTCCTACCAGATTATCCCAACTTGACTCCATTGTCTCTCTCTCTCTCTCTCTCTCTCTCTATATATATATATATATATATATAATATGATGTTCAGGTGTCATCATGTTACTTTCGCATTGATTCGTCCTGCCTACTCCCTCTCTCCCCACTCGTAGATTTTTACAATTTTTGGAAAATTAAAAAAAAACTTCATTTGTCCATACACTTAGGTTAATTTCTTATAAAGCATACATGGTATCAAACTGGTTCAAACTAGTTTTGGCATATTCAAATTTAGTTCCTTTATTAAATAAATTTGTAATTGAAGTTTAATATGAATGTTAGTGTCCCTCAAAAAAAAAAAAAGTTAATGTTAGTTTTTTTTTAACTTATGAGTCAAATTGAGTTGAGTCTAGCTGGTCTTATTCAACTAAAGTTCGTTTAGCAAACAACTCCTAACGAGTTCAGCTTTTGAGTTTTTCATTCATAGCTTGATTCATTTTGTAATATTAACAAAAATAATTAAAATTATAAAATTATTATAAATAGAATTGAAATGAAAAAATCGACATCAATTTTAACAAAAAGCTTGTAAAATATAAAAGTATTCAATATTTGGTTATAATTATAAATAAATAAGATATAATTTAAGCACAAACCTGCCAAACTTACTGTAATGGGACACTGCATGAGTTTTTAATAACTTTATAAATGGGCTTTTAAATGAAATTTGAACGAACTATTTACCAAACGAAGTTTAAACAAGTTTGAAATTAAAAGTAAGTATGGCTCATTTATGTAAATGAACAAGTTCAAACGAATTTTTATCGCGTCAACTTCGTCTCCGTAGCAAACATTTCAGTTTGGTTTGCAGCCTTAAAAACATAGCATTGGTGGTGCCCTCAAAATTTAGGGAGTATGGGAACCTTACACCAGAGCACTCATTCACTTTTATCTGTTTTCTTATCATAGATGCTTAAACTTTTTTACTTTGATGGTTGATCGCCATTATTCTCCCATTTAGTTTTCTGGTCCGTGAGTAAGTAGTTAGGATCTATATGTTTCGTCTCACTCTTGCACTAATGGTCCAGGCTTTCACTCCTTCAGAACGTGTCCAAAGGAAAAAGGTTTTATCACTTACAGTTTACAAAAAGCTAGGTGTACTGAATGTGCATACTAAATGGTATACACATTTACTGCAATATAACATGTTTTTTTATGTACTTTTTATAGAAAAAAATTTTTTTAGAAAGAAAAGATATTTTTTATAGCAAGTATCATATAATACTTATACTTTAAATTTTAAGGTAACATCTGCATAAATATAAATTTTAATTTTAAAAAATAAAATATTATTTTAATGATTTAAGTGCTGTTAGATGTACCACGATGGTGCACTTAGTAGCACCCTACAGTTTATTCTCATTTTACGGGATAAAGCCTGCCTTTCCTTTCATATGCGACAGATGTCCTTTGATTTAATCCAAAATAAAGAGACTCAAAAAAAAAAACGGCCAAAAAATTACGTTGGTACAATGGACATTGATCATACTGAAATGTCTTAGGCAGGGTCATTGAGTTCTTTTCTTACGTATAAAATGGTTTGTTTGAGTCATGGCTTACGAGCAAGAAATTAAAATATTATCTACAAAAGTTGACACGAATAAATATTAATTTGTGGAAAAAATATTATAAAGAAAGATAGATCTAAGATTACTTTTTCCACAAACTTTATTTCTTTTTTTTTTTTTTTATTGAGATAGTTTTGTTATGCTATCGTTTAATCTGATCTTACACAATTATTTTTGACTAAATTAATTTATCATAAATAGGTACTTTTCTTCTTTCAGCTAATTAGTCCATTAGACTATGAATTTTACAATACAGATAGCTCTTATCATTTCCCAAACTCTATATCCCGTTATAAGATAGGTTTGAAAATTAAAATTAAAATTTTTAATCACTAATCTGTGTTATGGTGGAACATAAGATAGAAATAAAAATGATATATACATTTTTTTTTAATAACTAGAAGGTCGTAAGTTACAATTCCAATAATACTTTTCTTCTTCTTTTGTAAAGTTTAAGAAAAATATAACCGATCATCTACCTATCGTCGCAAAGAGTACTCCCATATATTAAAATAATAACTAATATATGTAAATTTTATTTCAAAATTTTTATTTGAGACTTTCTCAATATTGCATCGTAATAGAGTTATTAAAATAAAAAAATCTAACAAAAACACCCAAAGTCATTCGCAGTCATCTTTAGTTATTTATTTTCTTAATCTACTTCAATTCTTTCTTTTTAATTTTTTTTACCATTAAGTAAAAAAAAAAGAAAAGAAGAAGTATATGGAAGTTCCCAAAAACCTACCAAAATCCTATAGTCCTAGGTGATATAGTGTATCCTCATTCATTCTTGCTAAGTGCATTGGGCTCTTGAAGCTTCCTTGCGCCATACTTTACGGGCAGACAACTGCTGTGCGGACTACCTTTTGCAAACATTGGAGCTAATTATAAGAAGAGTACCATTATACTTTTAAAATTCTTTTTCTTAATTTTTTGTCAGAGTACAATGAATCTTAAACTTTTTATAACTATAGTTATATTTTCTTCAACAAAAAAAAGTCAATAAGACATGTTATTTTTTTGCTATAAAAAATATTATTGTGATTGTAAAAAATCAAAAACTCATTATATTTTAACAAATATTCGTGCAACAAAAATTTGAAAGTGTAATTTTTTCTTTATAAGAGTGAAGTTGATTGCAATCTGTGGATGTCGCCCCCTGGTGGAACGAGTGGGTTTCTCCAAGTTCATACTGTTGGCCTGGCCCACCTTCTCATGGCTAGCTTTTTGTGTTTCCCTTAGTTTTAGTTTCGTTTCCTGTTATGCATTAAAAAAAAAAAAAACAGAGAAGAGAAGTGTGCCGCCGAGATCTCCGCACCTCTACCGACTCACACCTTTACTAAGCGATCCACAAAATTGTCCCCCCTCTCCCCTCTGTAAACAAAGCAAACTTTAATCACAGTTCCCTTCGTGATATTAATTGGGACTATTGTGAAAAATGAAAGCTTCAACTAGAATTTTGGGACCAAAATTTAGTGTACTTTATCATTATTTATTTTTTTTTAAGTTACAAGGAATATCAAAAACTCAAAAAATAAGAATAAAATTACTAAAAATTAAACACAATACTAAAAATTTCAACAAAATATCTCAACTAATTATTTTAAAAATGTAAAAGCTTCCTTTACGAAAGTCCAATAAAGTAAATAAATGTGTCAGAAAAGACAAAACACAACATCATCCTAATTGTTCACCTGAAAATTTTAATGTCCCCAATGATAAGGAAGTTATATATATGTCTGCAATCCTCAGCAGTCAATTGACGATTTACTGCAATATTTAAGCAGCGACTTGCTCACTAAGAATCGAATTTTCTCAATTTATTTTTGTTTAATTTTCTACCTTATTTTGCATCTCTGAGTTTATATATATAAGAATTTCTTGCTAAGGAATTTAATCAATAATAACATCTTCTGGTTTATTGTCCATATTATTTCATTATCCAATTCATTAGCTCGAACCCTATCAGGAACTAAATCCAAAAATTTTGGGTTAAATTAGGATAAACCTGAATAATCTCAAAATATTGAAAATTCCAACAAGATAAAAAATTTTATATAACGTAGCATTCAGCTTATATTATGTCGTGCATCATTTAAGAACCATGTGGAGTGAAAAATATGATTAATAAAAATTTTAACATGAAAAGGTTAAAAAAAATATTTTTGGAGTGAGAAAACAACTTCTTTCAAGTTTGCGCAGGTCTAGATTTAATTGAACTTAAGAATAATCTAAACTTATGTGACACTGGACATTTGACAGCAAATTAAATTTTTTACTTCTAAAACTGTACGATTTGTTGCCGTAAAATTATGACAATAACAATTGGTTAGCAAAATCTTGTTGCAGTAAAATTGTGATCATAGATGTTTAACAGCACTTATGAGTTTGCTACGAAATGCAACTTAAGGAAATAACAATACTTGCTTATATATCTATTTCTAGCTTATGAGTTTGCTACGAAATGCAACTTAAGGAAATAATAATACTTGCTTATATATCTATTTCTAGGGGACGCGAAGTGACTAGATAGTTATAACATTTGTTATATAAGGTGGTGAACCATAAGTTTAAATCCAACTACTTGATTCTAATAAAATTTGACTCGTAATTTTTCACATGAATTCGAATCTGTTAGTCAGTCCAACTACACAACCAGTGGTTGAAAATACTTTTTCTGTAATAACTTACGAACTAGAAAAAAGAGAACTTTCTAGCAGTTGCGGTTATAAAGTCAACTTTTTCACAACAATATTCGAACTTGGTGCACAATTCTTATTGCTAATTCTAGCATTTCTTAACTTTCGCTTGTCAGAATGGCTTGGGTAACTGAATTTAGAAGGTAAAACGACAAAGTGAAGGCTTGTAGATTAGATGTTAAGGCAATAAAAATTGGAGACAATTGATGTTCGATCACAAATCACAAATAGTGTGTTAGAGAGTGATTGTTTAGTTTTCCATTTAAAAGACCCGCCGCCCCACCTCACGACCCTAGCCTCCATCCATAAAATTAGAAATAAAATGATTAAACAAGCGAGAGGTCTCCACACAATAAAAGAATAATATGGGCTCGAAAGGTGATCAAAGGTGAAGTACAAGCCTCGCCGGCTACTCGGGGTATACTAATGAGTATTATATTTGAATTAAACGATGGGATGCCTTATTTTATTATGCTTCTTTCTTCTGCATTTTATGAGTAGACTTGGATCATTTGAATATATTTTTGTTGGGGTACACGCACGAACCATTCATGAGTATTGAAAATATCAGTAGGGAAAGAGTGGACAGACGTCCCCTTCGCAGCCGCTATTCGGTTCTGAACCACATGATTATGGATTGGAGGGGCTCGAGTTTCATATTATTTTTGTTTCTTGCTTAATTTTGCTATGTTAGATGATAATAATGATTATTGTAGAATGACTTAGAAGTAAAGTTACAAGGAAAGATTGGGGCGAGCGGGGTTGGCACTTGGCACTAGCTTGTAGTAAATTATTGGAGGATTGCTTATCACTACTTTTTATTTATTCTTATTCCCAATCTTATCGTTATCATAATTAATCCACCTAAATTGCAATGTCAACGTCGATGAATGGAGACCATTTCATTTATTTTTTTCTTCGTTAGAAGGGTGATTACATTATAAACTACATATCTCTACTAATTTCATACTCTCTTTTTAAAATTAAAATACCTAAATTTTTAAAATAAAAATTTAAATTCTAAATACGGAAGTGCTGCATTTCGCAATTGTAATCCATCGCTTTCAAGCCAATGGTCCTGTTTAAGGCCACTCTCTTTGATTCGATTGGAACATCTCTTTGATTCGATTAAGGCCACTCTCTCGTAATGTGATGAGTTGCTGCTGTTGACATCGCACTTGGATGCACAGGCCCAGCCGGGCCCAGCAGCACCCCGTTCCATTCTCCCACCTACTCTTCATCATTCTTTCGGCCGCTATATATAGACGTCTTCCCATGGAAGGCCTTTGAAGCAACAAGCACCAAGCTCTCTTTCACCAAGCTATCTTTCTCTCTTCCCACTTGCCGAATAACGATCATTTGCGCAGTTTTGATTAACAGTCTGAAGTCTGAGACAGTTCAATTTTCTCTCTCTCTTTTTTTTCCCTGAAATATAGAGTCTCGAGTCTATGGGGTTAATGGGGTGTGGGACTGGGATACTAGCCGGGATGACTAAGGTACATCCAAATGTTGCCATAGCTGCCGCCGCAGCTACTCAGAGGGTCATCCAGTCATCAGGCGCTGCTTCCGCAGATGCAGATCCAATTGTCCTCACTGTTTGGAAGAAGTCTTTGCTTTTCAACTGCAATGGCTTTACGGTGTTTGATGGCAAGGGTAACCTCGTCTTTAGGGTCGACAACTATATGACTGGCTCCGGAGCCAACAGCGAGATTCTTCTCATGGATGCCGCCGGCAATCCTCTTCTCACCGTCCGTCGCAAGGTGCCTACTCTTTTCTACTCTCTCTCTCTCTCCCTCTTATATATATATATATATACTAATGTTCATCGTGTTCCTATATATATATATATTTATATACGTGTCATGGAACAGAGGCTAAGCCTGGTGGATAACTGGCTGATCTACGACGGAGAAACGGCCGTGAATCCAAGGTTTTCGGTGAGGAAGAAGGCAAACATCCTCAACGGGAAGAGTTTAGCGCACGTGAGCGCAGGTGGTGCGAACAGCAACCACGGCATCCTATATGAGATAGAGGGATGTTACGAGCGGCGTTGCTGCGAGGTGTACGACGGGAAGAGTAGGAGGAGAGTGGCGGAGATCAAGCAGCAGGAGGCCGCGAGAGGCGGTGTTGCCTTTGGCGTCGATGTGTTCCGTCTCATAGTGTTCCCGGAAATGGACGCATCCGTTGCTATGGCCATCGTTATCATCCTCGACCACATGTTTGGCTCCTCCACTTCCAGACGCTTATAGAAATCCATTTTTCCCTCAGTTGGATTATTATTTTGTCTAACGTCTAGTATTCAATTGAATATACTGATTAATCTGGATCGATTCGGGTAAAATCTCAAAAAAACAGTGAAAGGTTTCTTAGATAGATTATTATATATGGGAGTAGACCCAACCCAGTTTAATTATCTCAACCCATTGATCGACGGATCCTCCCAATCTCCTATATATATATATGTATATACACACAGGTGCATGTATAGCCACAGCACAAGAACCCTACCTTATTCTGATTTCAAGTCCCCAGCTTGTTTTTTATTTTTTCTTTGTGGGTTTTTTTTTTTTTTTCTCGGAGCTTGGTTTTCTCATTTTTGATAAAAGACCATAGCCCTAAATGGGGATGTATGATATCCTTTTTCATTTTCATTTTCTTCTTTTTTAATGATCATTAATTGGAGATTGGGTGACCTAGAGACTAACATAATAGTAAGCTAAGGGAGCCGAACCTCTCTCTCTCTCTTATAATCTCCAATTCTAGCAAGTGGCATGTATAGGAACGTTGTGTTGCCTACTTAGCTAGACATGTACCTTTGTAGTGAAAACAAACCACAAGAAACTATCTGAACCTTGTTCTTGATTGGGTGGAAGAGCCTGGAATAAATGTAGTGATGTATTGATGTTATGTTGTTTTCCTTTCTAGACTCTGGAAGTGTAATAGACTGTTTTTCCTCTGTAAATCCAGAGATGAATAGAAATAAAGTTGGAATAACAACCATATGTTGTTAAAGACTTTTTGCTTTTTAGCTTAATTTTCTTTTTTTTTTTTCTTGTAATTGTTGATTGTCATTTTTCAACCCCAATTGAGCAAAATTTTTGTTCCAATCACTCTAAGTGGGATTAAGCAAAAAAATAATAAAAAGATTATAACAATTGATAATTATAATATTAGTCCACTATTCTTAAGCGCAACTCAAAGTCCGAATAATGGCTAAATACTCTTTCTGGGACCTCTTTGGATCTCGCCACAAAGGTCATGCACCTAGCTTCACAAAAGTATATTTGCACTGACATGTCACATATCAAATAAAGAGTCCTAGCACAACCCCAGTACCACACACTTTCCCATTTTGAATCTTGCTCGGCTAATAAGAATCCATCAAATCTACTATATGTATACCCTACATGACATCATTCCTCTACATACCATATTCTCTTACCCTATTTACTCATTATTGATTTAAGCATTAGAGCATTAACATTGGAGTCTACCCCGGCACTTCATAGCTTTCTTGTGTCTTGTAGGTCACAATATGGATCCTCCTCCCTTCAAATCTCATATATTGACCCGCCTCTTATCCTTCTGAATTGAGGTTCGAGCAACAATTATCTCATGTAGATATCAAACATTTCCCTAACCAAACAGGCGTTCAACTGCTAACTCGATCTCATTGCTTAGTTTTAGCTTTTTTTGGCTTATTTGTATGTTCCCATTCTTGTCATTCTGTCACAGTTTGCTTCTAAGGTTTTTTTTTTTTTTTTTCAAGTTTGCTTCATTTTTTCCCCCCAAGTTTGCTTGAAGTTGAATGGCCGAATTTCACTCTGGAGCTTTATTGTCATTAAATTTGTAAAAGTTATATACAAGGATTCTGAGGAAAGGCCTCTAGTTAAAACCCAGACGTAAAAGGGATATAAAGGAAATGAGTTTTAGCTTCTAGACAGATATGAAATTTAATTGTTCTTAATTATTGTGAACATTTACAGGTTTGACATTTGTACGTTAATGTATATAAACAATGTACAGTCAGAGCTAAGATAGCAGCATAATGTATTTGATATCCCCTGCTGATGGTTGCTTTTGCACAATGTCATCACCTATTTACCTTCTCCATGTCCCTCCTATCCTCCACCCCAAGAAAACGAGTGACAAATGTTACGTCGCCCTTTATTTTTTTTTTGGGTCTGCTGGATTATTTTATCAATCGGATGCATGTTGTCAACGATCGGAGGTATACTGCTATTGATTGCAAACACTTTTTATATAATTGATAATGTTATGTATTTGATTAATAAAATAATGGTATTGGTCAAATAAGATGGGTCAAATAAGTGTGGTCATTAAGAAAGGGCCTTCTACAAAAGGTGCCTCTCTACATGCAATCAAGTAGAGTTTTCCACCTTAACTTTATAGGATGTAGAGGAAATGTGCCCATCTCGCAATATGAGGTGGTAGTTCTATCATAACATCCTCCGTCCAAGATGGCACACGGAAGACCAAGCCAATCTTTACAAAAAACAAGTGCAAACAATTATCATAGAACTTCTATACGCAATTGGCAAACTGTCAAATCGACTCTACTTTATGATACCATTTTTCTTCTATTATGAAATTCAACTTCTCCATCGGCAGAGTGCTTTGTTAATTCAAAAGCTCCATTTGGGGAAGTGCCTACACTCTAGCACGTTGTTTAGTTTTTATATTCACTTGACACTTATTTTATATGATATCAAAGTTCGATTAGAGAGTTCTTCTTTCCGTTCCTAAAACTGTGGCAAGAGAGGTTTATTATCCAAAAATAGGTGCTACTTTTTTTTTTTTGAGGGTAAGGGCCCACTCTTTCTTCAAAATGGTACGGAGACAGTGGATACTACTAGGGATGGGAAAGCTGCTCCTGCAGTTTCTAACCCAATTAGTTAGCCCTGCCCAATTATTGAACTGATTACTAAGTGCAATTATTGCTTGATCACTTTCCAACAGCTTTCCCTGAGGGTAGAGAACTTGGATGAATTACCAGTGGTTCAAGAAGCTGACCTAGAAAAGAGGTCTAAAAGCTACGCAAGAGTTTTCTTTTCCGTGGTTGAGCCCTATTCTGAATATATGCTTTCAGTTCCGCCTTTTCGTTTCATTAAGAAAAAAACAAAATGAATCCTATCACTACAGGAGGGTGTGAATTGATATTGAATTCATTTCTATAAAAGTGAAGACTTTTCCTGTTATAGTCTCCAAGCTTGATTGAAGGACTACTCCCCCCATTACTATCAGTGTTGGAATTGGAAGTGAGAAGAAATGGAATCCCGGATAAGAGTAAGAGCAAGCTTATAACTAGCCGTTCGAGCTATGCCATTTTGAAAGGATTCCATCTGGAGCCTTTTCTTCTGCATCTCCTCTCCAATCCTCAATCAAACTTGCATTCCCCCAGGGCTATTAAATGGGGTCTTTCCTTCGCTTATCGATATGTATCAGCTTCGCTTCATCCCTAACCAAGGATGCATTCTGGCGGGTGCATAGGAATGTAGACTACTACGATTAGAATTCTACTTATAGTGATCAAATAATTCTTTTTTTCTTCTGAAACAAAAACCAAATTTCTACTATCAACCAACCCCATCTTTGCCCAGGCTAAGGAGGCCTTACTTATTCAAGGGGGGAAAGTGGAGCCTTTAGAAGCACTATTGCGAGGAAGATCCTTCGCTCCTCTTCATTGTCTACAAGGTGCAGTGACTAGTGCGTGCAAAGCAAAGACTAGTACCAAGGTTAGACCCCCCCAAGCAACCTATCTTTCGCAAAAAATCAATTACATCCTTGGACTTCCAGACAATCTTTCGCTTTCCTAATAGACTTTCTTTTAAACCTTGCCTTCCCTTTTGATGTTCGATCCCAAATACCATGATTTGGCTTCCAACGAGCTTCACTTTCAAAGGAGAGTAACCGATTTGCGAATAGCAAGGCCAATGAAAATCAAATTGCTGGGGTTAGAGTCGTGTCTTGTCCTTAAGTCTTCTCTATGCCTAGTAATGCCATTAAAGAGGAGCTTGTAGACCTTTTCTAAGGCTACGATAGCAGTTGTAAGATACCTTACCTAGAGAGAGTACTGTTTCCAAAGGGAAATCTTTCCCGCTGAAAAAAGGGAGCCGACATGTGTACTTTTTGAGGTCCCAAAAGTAGGTCAATAGGGCCCTTCCCAAGTCGGTTGATGGTAGAAATTGGATTTTCGTTGTAGTTCAGATTCAAGATGGTTTAGTGAGGGCGACCGCAAAAGTCATCGAATGTGTCAATTAAGCTATTTTGGTTGGCAGAGTTCTATTTTGGCCATCAGATTTTGACTAAAAGTGAGGTTCATGTCTAAAAGCAATAAATATCCATGTCACACTATTTTTTTGGAAGGACATTTACGAGAGTAAGGTGAGTTTAAAAAAAAAAAAACAGGGGTGGATTTAGTTGCTCTAACCGACTATGAACATATGAATTGCATTTTCGAGTAAAGAGGAATTGGGTGTTATAGGTGATCAATAGTTAGACTATGAACATTTACAACTGAATCATAGATAGGGTAAAGTGTCAATATGCAAGAGTTGAAACCATTGGGTGCCCTTACTTGACTTGAAGAATTTATTGTATAAATACTACCAGTGACCCTCCCATCCTTGAATAGCTCTTGCATTCCTATGTGCCTACCAAAATGCTTCCTTGGTTAGAGACGAAGCCAAGCCGATACATAGCGCTCTTGGGTGGGCTGGACCATTCCATCAAATCTTTGAAAAGGGGGGCCAATCTCATATTTGATGCTCAGCGTAACGATAGGCTTCACTTCTACAACTGCCTCCCCAGTCGTTGCAAACACTCACGGCGAGAAATTTGAAATCATATACGAAACGAGGGCGATCCATGAAAAAAAATCAGTTTCCTACTCGTGCATAGGAAGTCTTTATTTGCACTCTCATATTATACTACTATCCTTAATAAAGAGCTAACAGTTAGTCCTAAAGGCCTACCTTTTTTATCCACAATATATAAGGTGAGGGTATTATTACTCTCTTTTGTCTTAGAAGTTTGAGTTGTAAGATTTACCTATACCTTGCAAATACCAAAGCAGCTATATAAACATCCCTTGATTGTTGAGGACACATCTAAAGAGGAGGCGGGCGCCTCTAAGTTTACCACCCTTCCCACTAATGAACTATGAGGGGGGCAGGTGAACCCCCATATGACTGTTATGAAAGAGAAGCTTATTCATCAAAATTGTTATAGTCTGAATATGTTCCCGTGCCTTGATAGATGTCTGCAAAATCTTTATGCGAGCCGTATACGGTGAGAGTCGCATGTACAGTAATGAGGGGGTTCGCGACTGTACGTGTAGTGTGGTGATTGGGCCTACCCACCCAAAAAGCTTAAAGTCAAATATATCACAAGTTTGTTATTGAGAAATACTAATGTGTTGAATTTTGATTGGTGATTATAAAAGAGAAGGTAAAAAGTGATTATCGGTAGCAAACCCCAAATAGCAAATTAGGTTTGTTTGGATTGTAACTTGAGAATTATGCACTTTGACTACTTTTCCCAATGAAGTTTCTCATTTTACAATCTTAATAATGAAGTAATTTTATTTTACTTTATTTGTCTTTATGTAATTGGTTGTCCTATGGATCTAAAAGGTCAACAAGAATAATTTTCAAAAAAAAAAGAGATCATTAAAAGAATATACATCTCTTTATAGTCATTAATTGTATATCTACACTTTTCACATTGAAATAATAAACATAATTAAAATTGGGCTTTATATGACAGCTTAAAAAAAATATGATGACTCAAATGAAATTATATGACTCCTATAAGATAAAATACAACATTGTTGGCTAACTATATAATGCCTATATAGAAACTATATGATGCTTATGTGAAAACTATACAACAGCTTTGAGGATACTAAACTACCCCATTGAAAAAACAATATGACAACGTTGCTGTAGAAATTATACAACGACTATAAAGAAATTGTACGACCTATCTAAGAAAACTAGTTTACTTAACTAAGGAAATAATACGATGCCTAAATGAAAATATATGATATCTACAAGGACATAATATAATGTTTCTGGGAAAAAATATGACGCTATAAGGAAATTATACGATAAGTCGACAACACTTGTGAAAGTGTGATTCCACAAAAAAAATAATTATACAAAAGTTTAACCTGCTAATAATAGAATCTGTCTGGACAGTAATGATAGTATCTTGTACTTAAGTGGTGTTTCATATATATCATACTGAGAATAGAATCTATGTGGACAGTAGTGATATAGATCCTCGTTCATATATCTACAAGACTTAGCATGATGCCTATAAGAAATCTATATGACAGCTCTAAAAAAAACTAAACTTACCTACTAAAGAAACAATATGATGTATGAATTGAAATACAAGATGCCTACAAAGATAAAATATGATGTTTCTGCAAAAACTGTATGATACCTATGGAAAAATTATACGACAACTCTTCAAATATCTTTATGAGACTTTACAGATGTTATACGCCACTCTTAAGCAAGTATGATTCACTCAAATATAATTTGTCAAATTTATTAAATCAATAAATTGTTCCTTTTAATCAATCTGTTATAAATATTTGCATAAATATTTTGTGAATTATATATTTAAATAAATTTATTATTTGTGCAATTAAGAGTGATTTTTGGCGAATTTTATTTCTTTTATTATTTTGGATTTTGTAAGTTAATTTGATGGAAAATAAGTAAAAACTGCTGGTTTATTGAACCTATCGTATGAGCCATGAGATTGAGACCTACTGTTTGGACTGGTCCTGGCCAGGTTTGGATTGCTTTTGGCCTTATTCTAGGTTGATTTAGTATTTTTATATGGTTTTTCTTATTCTAGTAGAAATACAAGTGTGAAAGACCAACTGGGTATTTTTGTTCATTCTGAGTACCACATAAAACCAAAAATCCCTAGAAAGTCTTGCAATTATTCCTACACCAACACAGAAAAATGCATAAGACAGAAAAAGAGGAAAATTCTTTACAGTAAAATAAAAGAGGAGAGAGAAAGTAGAAGCAAATTAAAGATTACGGTTAGAGTTTCGGATTCCAAGGCATCTAAATGGATTTTTTCTTCTCTCTTCTTTTCTTATGCATTCATCTATATTTTTAGTCTATCATAGATTGCTACACCCCAAGTTAAGGTAAAGGATATAACTTATCTTGGAGATTAAGTTACTAAATTTTTATCGATGGTTTCTTATTTTTTTATTAATATTATTATCTGTTAAAGATTTTGATTTGATTTATCTACTTTGGGTTAATTGATGTTTTTATGACTGGTCACTATAGAAGTAAATCCTTAAGTT
The DNA here is from genome assembly GCA_037832335.1 of Carallia pectinifolia. Lineage (NCBI taxonomy): Eukaryota > Viridiplantae > Streptophyta > Magnoliopsida > Malpighiales > Rhizophoraceae > Carallia > Carallia pectinifolia. Next base: position 12,347,258 of record CM075444.1, on the reverse strand, counting down.
GTATCAAAATTTTGGGAGATAAGACATTAATTGTGTACTAAGTAGACATTAATTTCGGGATAAGATCGCGAGTATGTTAGCTACGACTTAGTTACTTGGAATAGAGTAAAAGTTGTTATAGTGGAAATAACGTTCAAACTACAAAACCCATAAAATACTAACATAATTAGCCCTCTGTTAGGTGAAATCCTAAGCACTAATCTCTTCTCAATTTTAAAAAACCTCAATTTTAATTTTACTTGCTTATTATCAATTAATCTAATTTTGTTAGTTGTTTTTAATTAATTTTCAATTCAAATTCAATTAGCAATTTCAATCAAATTTTAGTTTCAATTAATTGATTTGATTTTTATTTTAATTTTAGTTTAGTTTAATTAGTTTTATGAAACTTAATTAATTCCGTTCCTTATGGATTCAATACCTGAAATACTTAACAAGTTATTATTATTACGATTAACCCTGTGCACTTGTAGAATTTGACCGATCAACTGGTATAGGGATTCTAGAAAGTGGAAATTCTTGAAACAGGTGAAGACCTTTTTGCTCATGTGGCTAAATGTGGGTGAACAATGAATTTGTTACGTTTGGGCGAGATTACTTGAACTATGTCTTCATCCTTTGAACTCTTTTTAAGTAGATTTTGCTGGTGGTGATTAAAAATGTTTTCTGGTGCTTTGATATGCAAGTCTTTTAATGCAGGAATCTTCAGAAATTATGAAATTGGCTTTTGGATTTCTCTTCTTACATCATTGTCCTAAAAAACATGGGTAATTTGTGGTACAACACCAAATATTAAATATTGGTTGCCATATCAAATTCTTTTTTTCATTAGAAGCTTAATTAGGTTGTGACCTATACAACTTATTTTTCAATGATGCATTGGAAATGTATCACCTTGATTTTTAAGATAAAGGAAGTGAGCTTGTAGTTCAAACAACAGTGGCAATATGCTGATAGAAGAGAGGTCAAGAGTTTGAATCCTTAACCTCCTCAACTGTTCTTTTTCCCCTATTAATTGTTCTAAGTCTAAGATAAAAAATAAAAATAAAAAAAAAACATAGAGGCCTAATGGAAAACTGGCTGTAAATTACATTCGTTGGTACCGCAGCCAGCCCTTTTTATGCCATGAAATTTTATAATTGTAGATGAAATAGAGATCTAAGATGTCAAAAAAAAAAAACAAAAAAGAAATAAAGAAAAAAGAAACACAAATCTAGTACGATAACAACATGAACCTGAATTTAATCGGTGTGTGCTGCTGTATAAAACATTTTTGATTTGCTGGATCATGTGTGAAAGTAACAAAGCATAGCAGAAGAGAAGTTGAGAGAATTCTGCAGAGTAGCAAGTTATACAGCAAAAAAGGTCCAGAACTTTCATTAATTTTTCATACTTAGATATTTTCTTACATACTTTAAGGCTAATTTAGTAATTACAACTTAAAGTAACACATTTTTAACCACTAAAACATAGCAGTGCAGTAGTACAAATTACATCCACAAATAAATATAGTGCAGTAGCTTCTGGAAATAAAAAATATCAGTAGAAAAAAACTTGCTTTGACCTTAAAAACACACCCGTTAAAAGCTTGAACAGTAAGGAAACTAAAACTCCATCACTTTTCCTTAGTTTCCTTGATGTTCATGCCCATTTTGCTTCTCAAAAACTCAAATCTACTTCTTGTTAAAGCCTTGGTAAGTATGTCTGCTATTTGATCTTGTGAGCCGCAGTGGACCAGCCTTACTTCTCCTTATTGCTGTGCTTCTCTAATGAAGTGAAATTTGATCTTAAAGTGATTTGTCCTCCCATGGTATACAGGGTTTTTAGAAATAACCACTGCAGATTGATTGTCAACATGAATTTCAATGGGTTCTAGCTATTCTTACTTTAGATCAACCAACATCTTTCTCAACCATATTGTATGATTCACTGCAGCAGTAGCAGCAATATATTCTGCTTCTATAGTAGATTGTGCAATGACATCTTGTTTTCTTGAACTCCAAGTGAATACTCCTGATCCCAAAGAAAATAAATAGCTAGAGGTGCTCCTCATGTCATCAATGCACCCTGCCCAATCACCATCTGAAAATCCAAACAACTTGAGTTCTGATTTTTTACTGAACCACACTCCAAAATCTGACGTTCTTTTTATATACTTTAGTATTCTTTTTGCTGCATTGAAGTGTATTTCACTAGGGAATTGCATATACCTTGATAAAAGGCTTGTAGCATGCAAAATGTCAGGCCTTGTAGCTGTGAGATATAATAGACTTCCAATAAGCCCTCTAAAAACAGCGTTGTCAATCTTCTCAGCTCCATCTTCTTTACACAACTTTTCACTAAGATTTAGAGGTGTTGGAACTGATTTACAGTCCAACATTTTGTACTTCTTGAGCAAATCAATGGCATACTTCTTTTGATTAATGAAGATGCCATTTTGGGCATGAAGATGCCATTTTGGGCTTGAAAAACCTCTATTCCTAGGAAAAAGTTCATGTCCCTCAAGTCTGACATTTCAAAGGCAGCTTTCATTTGGAGCTTGAAATCATCTATCATGGCCTTGTTGTTTCCAGTTACCAAGATATCATCCACATAAATGGATACAATCAAGACATCATCACCTTGTGACTTCATATACAAAGTGGCCTCATTTTGACTTCTTACAAAGCCAGATGAATACAAATGCTCATCCACTTTGCTATACGAAGCCCTGGGTGCCTGCTTCAAGCCATATAAGGCTTTTTTCAATAAATAAACTTTATTTTCAACTCCAACTATCTTGAACCCTTCTGGTTGCTTAACATAAATCTTCTCTTCAAGGATTCCATTCAAAAAAACTGATTTTACATCCAACTAAAAATCTTCTCTTGAACCCTTCTATAGCCAATAAAAGCATGATTATATCATGCTTGGCAACTGGTGCAAAGGTCTCTGTATAATCAGTTCCGAATTGTTGAAAGTAACCTTTCACAACCAATCTTGATTTGAGCTTGTTAACACTGCCATCTGTATTGAGTTTAATTCTATAAACCCATTTTACCCCAATCACTTGTCTATGATGAGGTCTGTCCACCAATTCCCCGGTTTTATTTTCTGAATTGCATCAAACTCCTCCTTCATTGCTACATTCCAATCAGATGATTGTGAGGCTTCAAAGAAACTTGCTGGTTCTAGTTGTACCACATTTATTCTTTTATAGATCTTTGCAAGGCTTCTAGTCCCCCTGACAGGTTCATGATCAAAATCTGCTACAATTTCAATTGTAATGTCATGATCAACCAACAAAGGATTGGAACTTGCATTTGGTGCTTTTTCCTCCTTTCTGACTTGATCTTTATTCCAATCCCAAACAGCTTCTTCATTGAACTTCACACTTTTACTCACTATCACTGTCTTGCTCTTTATATCAAAAACCCTGTACCCCTTTGCTTGACTACTATAGCCAATAAACACACCTGTGCTTGCTCTTTCATCAAGCTTACTTCTTTTAACTTTAGGAATAAATGTGTAATATACACAACCAAATACCTTCAGATGTTGCAATGAGGGTTTAGAACCATACCAGGCCTCAAATGGAGTCATTCCTTGCAAGGCTTTTGTTGGAAGCCTATTCAAAAAATAATTGGCTGTGTTAATAGCCTCTACGCAAAAGTACTTTGGCATCTCCCTTTCAAACAATAGGTACCTTGACATTGCCATCAAGGTCTTGTTCTTCCTCTCACTAGCCCCATTCTGCTGTGGGGTGTAAGGAACAGTAAGTTGGTGATGAATACCAGCCTCCTCACAAAATTTGTTGAAGCTTGCAGCTGTATATTCTGTGCCATTGTCAGATCTTATGCTTTGATGCTGGAACTTGCTTGGTTTTTAATGCAAGCCTTGAACTTGAAGAAAACTGAAGCTACATCTGACTTGGACTTCAAAAAATAGACCCAACTGAACTTGGTGCAATCATCAATAAACACACTATAATATCTACTTTCATTAAATGAAGGGATACTCATAAGACCACACACTTCTATGTGGATAAGCTCCAACCTCAGAGCTGCCCTCCAAGCCCTGTTTTGGGGAAAGGCTTACCTCACTTGCTTTCCTTTCTCACAAACTTCACAAACATTAGTGTGCACATTCACAATTAACATGTCAAGTACCAAATTATGCATATTCTTTAAAGATGAGTAATTGGAATGCCCTAAACTCTTATGCCACAGGACACTATCATCTACAACACTGGTATATGCAACAAGCTTGTTTTTACTCCAATCAACAACAAAACTTTTATTTCTCATCTTCACAGTCAAGACTTCAAGTCCTTTAGGGTCTAAAATTGTGCATTTCTCATCTTTAAAGAGCAAAGTATATTTCTTTTCCAATAATTGACCTACACTCAAAAGACTTTGGTCAATTTCAGGAACATACAAGACATCTGAAATATACTTGGTACCTGAAGCTGTTTTGACAACCACTGCTCCTTTGCTTTTGACTTCGAGATAGTCACCATTACCAATCTTGACTCTAGAATGAAAGTGAGTATCCAGCACCTTATACTTGCTTGAGTCATAAGTCATACGATTGGTACATCCATTATCAATCAACCAGGTACTTGCATCATGTTCAACTACATTGCAAACAGCTATGAACAACATTTCTTCCTCTTGTTTTCCCTCTACAACTTGTGCTTGTTGTGTGGCCTATTGATTATTTTGCTTGGCTTTGCAAACTTTAGCCATATGCCTCATCTTTTTACATATGTGACACTAAATGTCTGGTCTAAACCAGCAAAACCTTTCTGCATGGTTGGTTTCTTGTAATGCCTGCAAGGTCCAAACTTTTTCTTTTTCCCAGTATTTTGCCCAGCATCCTTTTGTCCTTCATCCCTTTTGTCTTTAGCCCTTTCATCAGCAGCATTTTTAGGGGCAATTGTAGGAGCCTTTTCTTTTCCCTTTGCAACCAGAGCATCTTCACTTGCTTCTTCTTGTCTAATTTGTCTTCTCAATTCCAATGCTTGCAAAGCATTGACCAATTTAGCAAGAGTAAGTTGACTCAAACCCCTTGAATCTTCCAAAGATGAGATTTTAGACTCATATTTTTCAGGCAAACACACAAGAACTTTTTCTATAACTCTCTGATCAGAGAGATCTTCCCCCAATGACCTAATTTGGTTCACTGTTTTCATCAATCTATCAATGAATTCTTTTATTGTTTATGTTTCCTTCATCTTCAAGGCTTCAAATTCCCTTCACAAATTTAGAACCTGAATGCTCCTTGTCTTTGCACTCCCATAAAACTCCTCCTAGAGTTTATCCCAAGCTTGTTTAGCTTATTCACAAGCCATAATCCTAGTAAAAATAGTATCATAAATAGCAGAGTGTATACAAGTGAGTGCCTTATAGACTTTGGAACTTTCTTTACTGTGATGCCTGATTTGTGCAAAGGTTGGGTTCTGAGGAAGCTCTTGGACTTGATCACCTCCTTCAACAATCTTCCAGAGACCATAAGCTTTCAAATAAGCTTTCATTTTCACAGCCCATATAGAGTAATTTTCTCTAGAAAAAGTAGGTGGTGTTGTGTTTGGAAAGTTGCTGGAAGCCATTTTATAGGTTCTGTTTTGTGGTGTTTGACAATCTAAGGTTGCAAGAACAAATTCCCACTACTTCTCTTGTATATAAAGGCCCTCAAAGTGATCCTAAAAGCTCTAATACCACTAAAAGTAACTGAGCATAGCAGAAGAGAAGTTGAGAGAATTCTGCAGAGTAGCAAGGCATATAGTAGTAAAGGTCCAAAACTTTCATTGATTTTTCATACATATATATTTTCTTACATACTTTAAGGCTAATTTAGTAATTACAACTTAAAGTAACACCTTTTAACTACTAAAACATAGCAGCACAATAGCACAAATTACATTTACAAATACATACAGTGCAGTAGCTTCTGGACAAAAAATATCAGCAGAAAAAAAACTTGCTTTGACCTTAAAAACGCACCCATTAAAAGCTTGAACAGTAAGGAAACTAAAACTCCATCAATGTGTGATGCTCCCCGTGCGTGTGTATATACCAGTGTGTGCATCTCTAGTCAATAAGCAATCATATTAGGCTAAAGATAAAGATGGAGATTAGCCTTGAACATGCAAGCTTGTGGAGGGAAATGCTTACTTCTTGACTTTCTATTTTGACAGTTACAGTGCTATTCTCCAGCAGCAAGCTAAAGTTCAACTTTAATCTTTTGATCTTGTTTCAACTTATCTTTCGTTAGTATGTCTTGAATGTACATTTGCACTTTAAAACTTTGTATAGTCATTTCATATAAATGGAATGCAATCAGAAAATGTGATGATGTTGCCCCAAGACACTAAGCTCTCCTTCCCTTTTCTCTTCTCTGCAACGTGGCTTTTGTTTTGGCAGAAACCGTTCTTGCTGCTATTGTTTCTAATTTTCAGTTTAGAACTATTTTCTGTCAAGGCAAAGCTAAAGCATTGTTTGAAAACGTGAATATAATGCAGAAAATAAATAAATAAACAAAACTAACAAGTCGAAAACTCTTTCTGTTTTTCCATAAAAATGGAAAGCAAAAGTGATGCCCAAAGTTGTGCCAAGTGGGACGAAATGACCAAATAATTACAGCATTTTACTTGTGCAAGTGAATCATAAGTTTAGTCCTATCACGACTGAATTCAAATTCATTTAAATCATTAATTTGAATTCAATTGAACCACACGTGTTGTGTTACAGGTCCTAAACTTAAATGGGTGGTATAGTCAGTCATGGAGGTCAAGAAAGGTGGTCCCAAAAATCTGTTAACTGGCGAACGCGAAACCGAGACCACCACATTGCATTATAACCGTTAAATAATTAATATGTGCTGTTTAAGAAACAACGAAACAAAATCCAAAACTTATTAAGTATGTTCTGTTACGAACCACTAATTCTAAGGGAATCTAAATCCATTCCTTTCCCTTTAGCCCGCCTAAATATATCTCTAACTCTAACGACTCGCTGAGGCTTTTTTGGCCATCTGTCTCTCTCTCTCTCTCTCCAACAAACCTGGAAATGGGGTTGTACATCGATCTGATCTGCTTTTCTCTGTTGACATTCACCTTTGTTTTTCTTTTTCTTCTTTTTTTTGTTTTTTGAAATCTTTTCGGTCCCCCGTTGCATTGCTTGAAAGCCAAAGAGAAATGTTTTGTAAATCTTCTTTTCAGGTGTCAACTCTTTAGAGACAAGGAAAGACAGAAAAAGGAGAAAGAACAGAAAAGATCTGCAAAATCTCATTGAAAGTGAAAAATTGGAGGGGATTAATTTGGAGGGGAGGTGGTGGGGGGAATGGAAGGATTGGAAGGGTTGATAAATAGGCTGTTGGAAGGAAGGAAGCAAAGAGGGAAACGCATTCAGCTGACTGAACCTGAAATCCGTCAACTTTGCATCACCGCCAAGCAGGTCTTTCTCGCCCAGCCCTTGCTCCTCCAACTCGAAGCTCCCATCAACATCTGTGGTACGTACCCTCTCCCTCCTACCGCCCATCTCTTCTATATTCCTTTTTCATTCCTTCCCTCCCTTTTCCCTTTTTCCTTTTTCCTTCTTCTTCTTGTTTTTCTTCCTCTTCTGGTCCTGAGGTATCGCCATTCTCTACCCGTTTGATTTGGTAAATATTTTGTTGGGCAGTTGTTGGTTCACCAAAACTATTTCTAATGGCTATATGAATCAAAAGAAGGTTTTTTTTATTATTATTTTAATTGTTTGGCTTCTTTTCTGAATTGGTTATAACAACATAACACATTATTAGCATGTACATGGTACATGCTACGGATCACCATTGTCTATCCATTTGATTCCAGAGATCAGAATTTTCGATAATGGTAATAGGAATCTGCAGCCTGAATTCATTGGTCGACTTTCTTTTCTGTCTTGGCGTGATTGATCGATCTAATCCACCAAATTTCACGGGCCTTTTGTTAACATATTATTAACAGTACACGAAATTAGAGCAGTTGAGAATTCACAAGACATTTTCACAGTTTTATATGGTTTAGTCTTCTTCTTTTTTTTTTTTTCTTTTTATCTGTTTTGAATGAATAAATCTGGTCTGCATCTATATAATTCCACCGTTTCATTTTCCTCTCTAATTGTCTCCCATTCGAAATGATTTGGCGCTGTCAGAACCATTCTAAATCACTTCATTTTCTTTACATTGTAACTGCTTTCTTTTTCTGCTACCTTCCATCCATCAATTGGTATATATTATATTCAATGTTTTCATAATTCTGTAAATAAGCCACAAGGATGATAACAGCTAAAATCCCAATCATTCATTCATTCTTCCTACCAGCAATTTCAAGTTTGGCATCTAATTTTGGGGATTGAGTTGATTTGGGATGCTTGGCTAAATATTTCAGCTTCAATATTTCAAACAAATATGATAACTGGGTGAAGTTTTTTAACTTTAAGGCCTAAAAAAATGTCTGAGCCAAAATCATCACCATAGAAGTCGTTTTCAAAAGCAAAGAGAAAGATATCACTGAGCCATCTGGCTACTAAATACATTTTTTTAGTACTTCGTTCATGAAATGTCCTTCCCAAATAACTTTTACCATATGGAATTTTTCTTTTACGCGCAGGCGACATCCATGGTCAATATCCTGATCTGTTGCGACTGTTTGAGTATGGTGGCTTTCCCCCAAATGCTAACTACCTGTTTCTTGGAGACTACGTAGATAGAGGGAAACAGAGTATAGAGACCATATGCCTTCTTCTAGCGTACAAGATCAAGTTCCCAGATAAAATTTTCCTGCTTCGAGGGAACCACGAATGCGCTTCCATCAATAGAATATATGGATTTTATGATGAGTGCAAGCGTCGATTCAGTGTCCGTCTGTGGAAAATGTTTACCGAATGCTTCAATTGTTTACCAGTAGCTGCTGTAGTCGATGAAAAAATCTTCTGCATGCACGGCGGTCTCTCACCAGAAATGGAAAGTTTGGATCAGATCAAAGCTATAGAAAGGCCTGTGGATGTACCAGACCAGGGCCTTTTGTGTGACCTCCTTTGGGCTGATCCGGATGGAGAAATCAAAGGATGGGGTGACAATGACAGGGGTGTCTCCTATACCTTTGGAGCTGACAAGGTGTCTGAGTTCTTGAAGAAACACGACCTTGATCTCATATGCCGAGCTCACCAGGTTCTAATCTTTACCCTTTTGACGTCCTGGTTTCCCTTTTCTCCTTTTCTTTTCGGTGGGAAGGGGGAGGTTTTTTTTTTTTTTTGGGGGGTGTTTTGGGCACGGGGGGTGCTTCTGAGAGATTTCGGGCATGTGTTTCAATTTCTGTTTTTGCTCTTCTGATGGTGAAGTTTTGCTGCCTTGCTTGCTTAGGAAGAACTCCTGTTTTGCTGAAATTGTGTTTGACAGGTAGTTGAGGATGGCTATGAATTCTTTGCAAACAGGCAGCTGGTTACCATATTTTCAGCTCCTAACTACTGTGGAGAGTTCAACAATGCTGGTGCATTCATGTGTGTCGATGCAAGTTTGCTCTGCTCATTTCAGATTCTGAAGCCCTGCTGATGAAATAGGGAGGTACTGAACTAAATGAAGGACATCTCTCGTTGTGTATACTGATGCATATTAAAACAAAACAAGCAATGGTCTGTCGCTGATAAGGTTAACAGTTCCGGAAGCTAACAAATGTTGTTGCATATAGACATATGCATCCCATATGTTGAACTGCTTTGACCTGCTGGAACTAGCAGGGGTAATCCTGAAGGTATTGTCCTTCTGTTTAATAGATCAACGTCACAGATCACCCTGCTACTGATATCATTCTAGATATGTATTACAAGTACATACATGCCCAGTTGATGTATTCACAAATAATTATTTTTTTTTTGTACGTGCATTTACAAATAAATTCCTCGTCTTCAATGAATGCAATCCTGCTATTGATGGTGATATTAAGACAAACATAAGAATATCTATATCTATGTTTTATATCAATTCATGAAAGTATACTGAGGCAGGACTGTGGTGTTTGGTGGATACTTTTACCAGTGTTTTCAACTGGTTTTGAGGATTTTATGCTTTTTTATGCATTCCTATTCTGTTTTTGTTGTATCCTTTAATGCTGCCATAATCTCCTCAAGGTTCTCTTCCAATGTTGTTCGATCTAGCTAGACAAAATAATCCCTCATTTTCCTTAGGGGACACCCAGTGATTAATGCTCTGACTTTTATTCTATAGATCTTAAATTCAATTCATGAGAAAGGAAGGATAAGATTCATTGAAAAAGAAAATTATCTTTATTATATAACTCTTAATCCAATAAACTTCTCAATGAATGTAAAAAAATAGAATCCCACCTCTGCGAGTTTGTTAGAGTGGGATAGAGAGAAAGTGGCGGGTTCGGAAGTAGGAAACGCAGAATACATCTCCACATCCAACCGGTCTTTGTTATAGGCATGCAATAGCAAGTTTTCAGCGTCAATGACTGTATTGAATAGTTGCATGTCAATCACATCAACCACAGCCACAGATACTCCTGTAGGTACCTAACCTATAAACATTTTTCCTACCCAAAGCCAACTTTGCCCCTCTACCCGTGGCAGAGGCTCAAAATTAGAATATCGAACCCACAAGTAAATAGCTAAAGAGAGAAAATAGAAAATCTACAATCCATCGTATGTATAACATATGCTTCAAAAATTCTTAATGCTTCAACAAAAGTTGCCTCACTTCTAGGCATCTTAATCAAGGTATCTTACATACCTGGAACATAAAATTTACAAATTGCTACACAAGCTATGAAATGGTACACATTTCTTTTGAAGCAATCTAGAGATACAATTCACTTAAAGACACCCAATTCCCAATACCATAAAGCGTGTTGACACTTCAGAGATCTTTAATGGCAGTTGTGGATATCAAACATAATCCCAGCTGCTCCTTAGTTGGACCATACGTGGACCAAACCATGCCCACTACCAGTGTAAATCTCATTGCGGTCTCCATCATAGAAGAGGGCAGTTATATCTTCCAAAGCCTCCGTAACTGTACTTCTAATTGTAGAATGACTCTGCTTTAAAGTGTGGCTGCTGCTGCTGCACTCACCACCCTTGCGACTGCCATTGGCAGAATTGATCTTACCCAAGCATTTTCCTGTCAAAATATTGCTTTCATTGATGGATCCAGTTGCATCAAAAAGGCAACAGTGAGATAGATGTAACCCCTGATGTGTAATATGCCACCTAAAAAACCATTTCAACACCCGCAACAGCTCGTCACCCCAACAGTAAAAAAGGAATAAAGGAAAAAATACCAACGAAAAGGGAATGCTGCTGCCAATCACAAGTATAAAACAATTTACATTAATGAAGTGTTCGCAACAGCAAGCTTACATATATCAATACACTGACATCATTTTGTTTACTTTTAAACCCCAAAATAATACTAAAATTTGTATGGACTGTCTACTTTCAAACAACTTTTCGGAGGTATTTGTTCTTTGCAGTAGCTAACTATCAAAACTGAAAACAGCAAGTCATATATAAAATGTGGCCAACAATGATGGCGAGCAATAAGACTAAGATTTTGCTAAGGTTATATCCATTCAATCAATCACATAAAATAAAACCAACAAAATAGAAGTTTGTACACCATACAAGATTCTGACTTGCATTAAGCTAATTATTAATTGTTTGGGCCTTTGATAGCTTACAGTTTCCTGACAGAGGACAAGAAAGTGGAGAAATTAAATGTTAGTGTCTAAATATGCAATTTAGTATCTGATCGTTGATTGATAAAATCCTATAAGCGTACAGAACCGATCATAATAATAAAATTTAGTGAATACTTTAGGTGTCGAACCCACAGGAATACAAGATCAATTATAATTTATGTTATTTACAAAGAAAGTTGATGTTGTGGAAATTATGAAAAATAAATAAATAAATAAATAACTATTATTAAATTAAACAATTTAAATTAATTAAACCAAATTAATGGCACTTCAGAAACTACTCAAGAATAAAAATACTAGAGTTATGAGGTTTCACCTAAAAAGGATTGAACTATTTTATGGACAAGTAATTTGAATGTCAAATTCTTTTTATTTAGTTAGTATTTTTTATCAAGTAACTCTAACCATATTCAATCTAATTGTGATTTTCTCTCGAACTCACACAAATTAGATTAAACTCATTAAAAATAAAGAATTTTTAAATAACATCATATAAATTTATCTCATCTCTGACTCAAAATTTATATGTTTATCTATTTAGTATACGACTCATGTCTCATCTATTGATCTCAACACAAATCCTATGACTACTTTCATGATGATCATACACAAAAGTATATTTAAGAACAAAATAGATAAATCAAATTCCATTCTCAACATAAAATTTGCAATATAATCAAGAAAACTATAAAATATCTACAAAATCATATAATCCAACTCTAAACTAGATTACATCCATTTCGTCCTAATTTAGGGTTTTAGCCACTCATACTAAAAATAAAAAGAAAATTAAAAATAAATATGAAAGAGTTCAAAAGAAAAAGAAAGAAAAGAAAGAGAATTGGAAAATTCGTGTTTGATATCTTCAAGTTCCTCTCTCGTATTCTTCTCCTCTTCGCTCTCTTCGTTTTCTCTCTGTATCGTCTTTCATGATAGCCTCCAAAAGTCCTCTATCTCTGCTGTAACTTCAGTATTCATAGTCTCCTCAAATAACAAAATTGTAAACTCTAAAGAGTCTAAATTCGAGTCGGAAAATGATTTGTAAATTTTCTAGACAGTTTTGATCCTACATCTTCGAACCCAGATTTCAACCCCTTCTAGGTAGAATCTAAAGTCGGTCAAAACAGCAAACTTGTAGCTCTATCTCTTAACTTCAATTTGGCTTAAAAATCATCCAATTCCAACTTGTGTAGAGGAAGTTATGACCAAAACACCGAGTAATGTGCAAAGCTGTAAAGTTAATCCGAAACTGAACATAAATTAGATTTCCAACCAAATTTTAGTATGGTTTTTTTGTGCTCGGCTAGTTTCTACTCTTTCAAACCCGACAGGTCATTTTTTCTACGCTTCAAATACTTTCATTATGTTCAATTGTCCTACAAAATATAAAACAAGCAATCGAAATAAAACTTACCAAAATTTACAATATTTACATAGTTAAACTGCAAAATATATATAAAAATATGCATAAAACTTATGTAAATATTAATCCTATCAATTGCATCAACCAAAACAACACAGATTTATCAAGAAAGGATTTGTTCCATCAACAGACGGCTTTCCTTCTGATCCATGCTTTGAAGGCCATGCGAAAGATCCAGGTAAGCAAAGCCCATAACATTAGTGTTCGAAATATTACAAGCGCAACGCTAGTAAGCCAAAGAATCCACTGGGGAAAGAAAGCATCATGGATCACTACACATTTTGATTCACTGAAACAAAGCTAACAGTTCGTATGGGACAAAGTAAAGACTTAACGCTAATAAGAGAACACAAGCCAATAAATTAATTAAATACTTAAAGAATGCCTAGATTCCCACTTAGGACAGCATAACCTTACAATAAAACACGAGACCGCAAATTAAATAAAGGATCCTTGGACCCTATAAAATATAGAATATAGGCATGACAAAATACCCCAAACATTGTAGGAACATGATTCACTGCCAAATTACGCTCTAAACATGATCCGCTATTCTCAAATATAGACCAAACTTTAGATTTAATTAGATTGTCTAATCCTGCTTTCCTCGATCCACAAGCAGCACGCATCATTTCCGTTGGACAACCTAATTTTAACAATCAATTCCACTGTCCAACTAGTAGCATATTATGCTACATCCCTAATCCTTGTAAAAATCTTGATTTCTATTAAACAAGCAAGAGTTTAGTGACTCCTCAGGTACACTTTTGCCATAATTGATGAGCCCTTAGTGTGCTTTACTATTGTGGGTGCGTGGTTATTGCAAATAAGGTTTAAGAATAGAAAAGTTGAGCATTGTTCAACTTCAATGAACATTTTATGTTTGGGGGGTAGGGGACATACCAACTATAATCAAATATGGTTTTTAAATCAATTGCCCCGTCAGATCTAACCACAAAGGAGTTGCGGATTTTATAGAAATTTTTACCCTAAAGGTAGCAGAACAGTTACCGTTGCCTTCCATCCATTGGTCATCAGATTCAGCTTTGCAGTAGGATATTATAAGATCCTGATCACTTGTTATATATATGTTATTTGTGTTACAGTCAGGATGCCAAAGCAGGTGATCCTCAAATGAAGTTACAAGCTCCCCATGAAAGTTCCAAACAGCAACAGTTCTATTTCTGAATGTTAGGAACAATTGGTCCTCACGGAGAAAAATAAATGCCAAAGGGGTCATGAATTCAGTTTTGCTGACTTCCATCAACTCGGCGTTTCAAACCTGCAGTCAGTAAGATGCAAAGGTTGGTGTACAAAAGAGTCAAGGTTGCAAGCTGAGAGACTCCCAGAGAGACAGATGCAACTTACATCAAGAATCTGAAGATTCTCATTTTCCCGTTTGACGAGAAGCTTTTCATTAAATTGCTCAACGAAGTCCACCTTTTTATTCCGATGAAGTAGATGGTTGAATGCTTTGAGAACAGTGCCATCTTCAATGGATAAAATCTTAAGGGAACATGGCTAATTGCTCTATGGAAGATCAATAACATGATACCCGGACTGAGGCACATCATAAAACATAAGAATATAAGAAGAAAAATGATGAAACAGAATAGAAAAACAAGGTCGACATACAAGACACATTACAGGTCCCATTGTTGGTGTATGAGAAGTAAACAATATTTATATCCAAAAGGTTACACATGCAGGCATTGCGTCCAATATGCTAAAATTTAATTCATTGGTTTTAACAAAAACAACAAATGATAATGATGGCAATGACTGAATCAAAAGAACTGTGACGCCAGAATGATTTGTAATTTTAGCAACTGCACACACCATAGACACTCGTGCATGCACAAATGCAAAGGGAGCGGGAGAGGGAGAGAGAGAGAGTGTATACCTGATCTTGAGTTCCTGTGCATTCTTATCTGATATAGAGTAAAGCATTGTATAGTTCTTAAGGTCAAAAACCTTGTAAATGCTGGTAATAAGTGGGAAAATTGTTAGAATTAGTAATTACAAAATAAACATTTGGCAATCAAAGAGTAAGTGGATTACGAAGGCACCTGTCTTGTGCAGAGTAAGTTAGCACCTTTCCATTGACATCAACAAAATCTACAAAACCTGGCCACTTCAACGATTCAGACTCAAAAAGGGCAAAACCTGCATCTGGTTTGGCCCTTCGCATGCACCTAATCGTTTAGAGCAGTATGCAGTATATTAGGACATAACATACTTGAACGCAAATGTGCAAGATTGAAGTTAACAAAGAAAGCAACGCAAGCCATTCTTGTTGATCTACATTTTAAGGAGCTGAAGTTGTCCGAAGCATAAACCGAAACTGTTATGAGTGAGTCGTTGTTCTTATCGTAGAACAGGCTTCGAATGACTTCATCATGACTCACATTCAAAAAGCATATTCCTCTGATTTGTTTCTGTATTCAACAAAATGAGTAAATAACATGCAATTGTAAGTCAACAAAATCAACTTAATACGCAGTCCAACAAGTGAAGATAAAAATGTAAAACTCCAATTCTGGTTTGCCTTACTACTGCCTCTAGTAAAAGCTGCACAAACACCAGAATGTGCAAGAGCAAAACCTCTCTTGGGCATTGGTCATACAGAAATTGTCATTGATTGTAATGAATGAATATCTTAACGACAATCAATAAAAATATAAAGAAATCAATAACACTTGTAAGTTAGTATTATATTTATTGAGAATTATCAATTTTAGTTTGGTATTCTTCGCTGTTGGATTTCCCAAATATGTTAAACTCAGACACGAAAACAACTAAAAATTATGTTCTTCGAATGCATTTTCAAATCTCTCAGGTTGTCTTCTCTTGGTGGCAGCATGAATAGTTTTTTCTACTTTTGTAACTTTTTGGGGTCGAAATTATGTCTCTTTATTAACGAGTATTATATTAAATTGTTCTTATTCTTTTCGTTGACAGATTTTCATAAACGCATGATTCAAGCTTTGATGTACGCATTTGACACCTTGATTTTAAGATTCTGAATTAATTTGTATTCCATAATCTGCTTGGGGGAAAAATAAATAACACTTTAATCATCAATCTTATATTGGATGAGCATCAATCTGCGGGGTTTGAGTCCTGCACCCGCGTCTACACTCTCTCTTGTAGCAGAGATATCCAGTGTGAACATGACGCATGAGTTCAAGACTTATTTATACCGTTATTAGACTTAAGGAAGGTTCATTTTAAGTCTACTAGCGATCCGGTAGTGAGTCCTATGAGGAAAGTTGAATGAGAACCCCAATGGCCAAAGTGCTAGTTTTAGTCCAAAAATTCGATAACTGTTATACTTGTAAAATAATTTTTTGTTGTTAAAAAAATATATTAGATAATCATAAAAACAATTACAAAAAGAAAGAAGGTACCTTAACTTTTAGTATGAGAGAGACAATTTGGTTGAGCAAAACCTGTGATTGCTTGTAGCAATAAGGAATACACTCCAGCATAAATGACGGAAGCTTAGCAGATTAAAAAATGGGATCTAATTTATATAGAAATGAAATAGTAACTGTTCTTGAAATTTGACTCAAAAAGATTAAAAAAAAAACTGTTCTTGAATCATTGCTCATTAACGATCATAACGGTTTTTTTACATTCAACTCCCATAGCAGTCCAAGTGTTCTTATTTTTAAAATCAATGACTCCTCGTAATGGAGGAGGAAAATTGATTAATGAATTTGAACTTTATTGTAACCGAAAATAAGTCTTTTAGGAATCTAATTGTTTTTATTTTTAAAATTAATGAATCCTCATAATGAAGGGGAAAAAATGATTAATGAATTCAAATTTCTATTGTAATGAGAAAAAAGAATCCTACAAGAATCTAATTGCTCTTATTTTTAAAATCAATGATTCCTCATGAAGATGGAGGGAAAATGGGATTTTAGGAAATATTAAAGTTTTGCAGGAAAATTAATTATTAATTGTCACGTGAGAGCTACAAATGTGTGTAATAAAACAAAAAAAACATTTTAACATCGAGCATTAATTATTTAGGAATTTTTAAAATGAATTAAATACATTCTAAAATTAAGTATTAATTTTCTTTTTAAGGAAAGGAATTTGGGAGTAGTTTTCTTGTTTCTTCTCTTCTTTTGAGAAAATTTTAACTTAATTTTTTTCTTTTTATAGGTAAATTTAAGAGATTTTCTTAATCTTTTTTCTTTCTTAAAAAGGAAAATTCGAAAATAGTTTTTCATTCTATTTTTTATTATGAATTTTTATAATTATAAAGATTTAATTAGAGTTAAAGCAGTTACTATGTAAACCAATAGAATTTTCAATTGATTACAATTAAATTTATATTAACTAATTTATAGAATCATAATCCCGATAGTAATAAAATTTTGGTAATTATAAGATATTTTAGTATTATTAATTTTGAAAATTTATGAGAAGTCATCACATATTAAAGAGAAAAAAATTAAGATTTTTCCTAAACTTTAATTTTATATACTTACATATAGATAACTTTGTACTATGCTATTCTAACAAAAACAAAGAGAGATTTCCTTTTTGTTGTTATTATTATTTATTGGACTTAATTACACAAACTCAAATTCACATGAACTTATTGGTCCATGCAAAAAAATTTGCTAATTTATATTTACTTATATCAATATGTACGTATATAAACTCAAAACTGAAAAAAATCTTAACCTTTCTCTATCTTATAATTTTCAAAACTAACAATATTAAAATGCTCTACAATTATCAAAATTCTATTACAATCAGGATTATGATTCTATAAATAAATCATTTAATATAAATTTAATAGTAATTAAATAAAAGTCTATTGATTTACATAGTATTACTTTGACTCTAATTAAATCTTTTTAATTATAAAATATTACAATAAAAGGAAATAATAAAAACATAATAAAAAATGGTTTTTAAATTTTCATTTTTAAGAAAGAAAAAAAATTAAGAAAATCTGTCAAATTTACTTATGGAAAAAAAGCCTGTGTTAAATTTTTCTTAAAAGATAAGAAAAGGAAAAAAAAATATACTCTCAATTTTTTTTCTTAAAAAAATATTAATAATCAATTTTAAATTATCTTTAAAATAGTTTAAAAATTCCTAAAAAAATTACTACTCAATGTTAGAAATTCTATTTGTTTTTCCTTGGAATAAAATAAAATAAAAATAAATTTGTTAACAAATATCATCAAACTGACACATTACGTGAGTTTATTACTAGTATACGTATATAAAGCCAAAACTAAGAAACTATTTCAGCTTTACTCGCTCTACCATGTGACAATTTTTCATAAATTTTTAAATTAAAAATATTAAAATATCTTACAATTTTCAAAATTATATTACAATCAAGATTAGGTATTTATAAATCAACTAATATAAATTAAATTATAATTAAACAAGAATTTTATTAATTTATATAATACAGTAATTTTACTCTAATTAGGGTAATTGTACTCTTCTCCTCTTTTCCATTATTGGTATCAAAGCCTCTAAGGTTGATTTTGACTTAATAAATTCATGTTCTACTCTTTGCATTGTTTTTTATTGTGAATTTTTGGGGTATTTTTGGATTTTTTATTCAAAAATTTATTTCTCTTACATATGGAATTATCTATTGATGATTTTTTGTATGTCATGAGATATTGGTCTAAGCTACAAGCTATATAAATTTGGTGCTTTTTGGATGTCTATTTTGTGAGAAAAATAATTTTTAGTCTATATGGAATTGCTATTTTTTGGTCATGGAAATGAAATTTTTATCCACGAAATTAGTATGGATGGAAAGCATTTTCTGTAAACTTTCAAATGCATCATGATTCATAATTTTCGGATGAACAGTTTGAGAGTAATCAAATTTAGAAAATTTTCTGACTAAACAAAACACTTGTTTTGTTTAATCTGAAAAACTTAATAAAATTTTGGGAAAACTTGAAAATACTTTCTGTCACACTCTCATGCTTGATTGTTGGTAGTAAAACCCATCATTCTTGACATATTCAGTTAAATCTAAGAAGATAGATAGATGTGAATACTGAAAAATGGGTATGTGCAAAATTTGGTGACAATCAGAGATTATATTGGTAGTAGATGAACTGCACTTTCCAGTAGGGAAAGTAGAAGTTAGAAATTTTAGAAAGTGATATGGTGTGATAACGCACATGTACACTTGTTTTGTCAGCCAATGAAACGCTGCCAAGTGAAAAGTCAATAAAGTTGTTTTGACTTTTTTTTTGTAATGAACCAATCAAAAAATGCCATATGTCGCACATAATTTGTTATTTTCTAATTATTCTGAAAATAAATTATTTCTTTAAAAATTCGTAATAATTAGTAGGAATGTCAGAAAAATATCAAATTTGTACCAAAATTTTTCTAATTTTATACTCTACAATATTCTGATATTATTTTTCATAATTGGTAAATTGTGAAAAAATTTTCTTTAAATGACATTGATTACCAATATTGATTAGAGTTGGTTTTTTTCTGGGGTTAAAAATAATTCGTACGATCTGAACTCTAACTAAGAGGGTCATTAGTGAGTGCAATAGAAGATTGAGTTTTGAGCTCCTTGAACAACTTAGAGATCTACAAGCATAATGAAATTTTTTCCATACTTTTAAAAAATTGAAGATAAAATACGATGGAGAACTTATGGAACATGTCAAACATATGAATTTTTTGATTGATCATCTAGAAAAATCAATGTCTAAGAGACTTAAATAGAAGGTAAAGATTGACATTGCTCTTAAGTCTTTGACGGACTATTGGAGTGTGGAAGTGTGCTTGGTTAGTTGGAACTCACTAAGCGCACATTGAGTAGTGTGACAATCTAGAAGATGCTCTTAAAAAGCATGAAGGCGTCGTATTGACCATGTTACAAGGTGCACTGTTGTGTTGTCTATGAGTCTTAATCTCCATGTTGCAAGGCGTGTTCGTTTTGGCAAAATGGGGATTGTTTAATGGCTTTCGAGAGCAGGCTTAAAGTGATTCAAGATACTTAGAAGGATGAGACTTCACTTGCTAGTAATTATCTTGTTTAAGCTTGTTACCTTTCTAAAGCACATGTAAAAAGTTGCTTATGCCTTAGTATGTGATATGTGATGTTGTTGTACATATTATTCTATATTGGTGCTGTGTAAGCAAAACTTTATTGTAAATGTTAATCATATTAATATATGTATTTAATTTCTTTTGAAATGTTTAACTTATAAACATTGCATACGTAACTAATTTAATTAAAGAGTCTTTTTCCGAGTAGGAGTTGTTAGGTTAGTAAGATTCTGGGAATCTTCATTTAAGAACTTAAATTTTGCACGATTTTGAGATAAATTAAAATAATCTAAAATTAGAATAAAAGAAAATGATCGGGAACATAGTGAAGTTTCAATTCTTTAACTAATTTATGGGGTTATTGTTAATTTATTTCAATATTAAAGCAAAATAAAAGGTTGAAGTACTAGTACTAATTATTGATAAATGTTTCAAGGGTTGTTGTTAACCATGACAACAAATATCACTGTAAGAGAACTCAACAAGGAAGATAAGCTGAACGATGAGAACTATGACATGTACTGTAAGGTTTAATAGTTAAATCACAGAGAAGGGAAGAGCGATCCTGGTGGCGGTGTTGGCAGAATAAGAGGAGGTGGTAGTGGAGGTGGATGCTAATAGTTTTTTTTTTATTTCCAAATATGTTTTCCATTTTTATATGATTTTATTTTTTAATTTATTTAATTTTTTAAATTCAAATTTTATTAAATGGTTAGATTTTTTAAGATTTTTTGTCTCATTGATTTTTTAGAACTTTTTTGAATTTCAGAATTGTGTAAAATTTTTGAGATTTTTTTGATTTTTACGAAACTTTGAAATTTTTTTATTTTTAAAATTTTTAAACATTTTTGTGATTTATTTTTAAAAATTTTGAGATTTTTATTGAAATTGAAATTTTATTTTGAATTTTTTATATTTTATAAAATTTTTTAGGTTTATTTCTGAAATTGAAAAAATATTTTCAAAAAGTTTTTAAAAAAATTACGGATCCATTCTTAGGGGGCGAGAGTGGTTTTAAGGGATGTAGAAAGTTATTAACCCATCCATAGCCCGCCACGCCAGTATTTTTTTTCATGTTAGTATGTTTGTGTCACGTCTGATACCACATGTAACTTTACTTGAGCAACTAACCGCATGACAAGTAGAAATCGTTCAATTGATCCATTTATGGACTCTTTGCGTTGTTAGTGTCTTTAATTGAATAATTTTGTAATTACTGACCTAATTTCGTACTAATTAAAAATTATTGACCTAAATATAAACTTCTCTTTTCACCACGTACTTATATAACTTTTCTCTTAAAAAAAAAACTATCAAAGGTCGTTTGACTAATTCACCCATAAGACTGACCATATCCTCAAGAGTCTGCTCAATATAACAGGTAGTATTAATTTTGGCATCTGACTTTCTGCAAAGAGGTTTCATATACCTAATCTTATGGCAAATTGACTGACCTTTGGGTCTTAAGCTTTGTTTGTTTGTAGAAAAATTGTTTTAGGAAAATAAATTTTTCTATGATAATTTTTTTTTATTTTTTTATCATAATTTAACATGTGGGACACGAGACACTAGACATAAGGGCTTGGTTTTACACTCTACTCAGCAGCCATACATTTGCGCCAAATAACTCTAACAACGTGCAATCAGTTTTTAATTTAGCATAATTATATTTATAAAATATAAAAAATTAAAATTAAAAATTAAAATTAGATGAGTGTTATTATAAAATTTAAAAATATAAATTTTACATGATATATATTAAAGAAATAAAATTTTTTAATTTTAAAAAAAAATTATTCTTAAAAAATTTTTACACAAATTATCAACATAATTATATTTTTTTAGGTATAAGATGTCTTTCTTTTTCCTCTTATGGCCGCATTATTTGGCTACACAGGGTAGCACCGTGCTTTTTTCCTTGACATAATTACCAATAGTGTGTTTGATAAACCAATAAGAAAAGAAAATGAATGAAAACACGGAAATCTGTGCAACTTTTCAGCGTTTGGTATGTATTAGAAAAGAAAAAGAAAATGTGTCAGAAAACTGTACATCCATTTAGCAATTAAAAAAAAAAAACACAAAAAAGCTTGATTACTAAGGTAATCCAACTTTTTCAATTATTTGTTAGAATATTTTTATATTTTTTATTTTTTATTTATTTATTTGTAAGATTATTTTTGTAATTGTATTTTTATTTTTTTTATAATTTTTTCATACAATTTAAATAAAATATTTTAATTTTTTATTATTTTTTATTATTTTTTTAAAAAAATTTTCTCGTTAAAATTTCACAATCTAGCAGATTATGACAGAAGGAGGAGGAACGTCCAATCACCCACGTCAGCGTCGGACCAATAGCAGAAGCCAGATGACTTTTTAGAGCTAGCTGGTTGGACTTGCAGGATCCAAAAGCAGACCAATGAAAATTGACAATTTGTGCTTCTAGTTTCTAGAAGAAAATAACTCAACCTTGACCCTTTCCCACCATCCTCCCAACTTGAAAGTCAGTCAAGTTCATGGATTTTTTTGTACTTCTTTTTTGTTGTTCACTTATTACCGATTCAATGTTACGATCCCAAAAGAAAGAAAATTGAGTAAAAGGTCCAAGAGGAAACCTTCACCAAAAAACGAAAAAAGAAAGAATAGAAAACTCTTCTTGGATGTGCCAAAGGGGAAGGAACAGCATTTTGTCAAAAATGTACGCAATCTTAACTAGAATGTATAATTAAAAAAAATACTTTATTTTTTTATAACTCTCTAACAAGATAGGTTTTTACATAATAATAGGTTCTTTAATTTATTTAATATGGCATAATTTAATGGAATTTAAATAACATTTCTATGATTTATTCACGAAACTTACTATAGTGAGAATAATATTACTCAATTAAAAATCAGAGTGTCTTTTACCCTTTTTTTTCCCATCTCTCACTCTTGCTAACAAAATTTGCATACGTTGCAGATGCATTTCCACTACCAATTTACCTTTTTCTTTTTTTGTAAATTATTGCGTTAATATAACATCAGATTAAAAGAAATGGGGCAGCCTCAAGCCTCACGCATTTTTACACTAATTTAAGATTAGAATTTAGAATCTCTAAAAAATTTTGAAGTGAAATTTTTCCAAAAAAAGGAAACCCATTAGGTCACTTATTATTTTCTCCTCCGCGTTAATAATATCTTGAAGATTACATTTAGGGAACCTCTACAACTAAACGCTTTGAAATGACCTTTTAAGATTATTTCACATTCAGCAAAGCTAAGATAGACACTCACATGTTTTTTTTTTTTTTTATGGATTAGAATACTCTGTTTAAGATTTCTTAATTTTATATTTGATTAATAACTTTATTTTTTTCTGATTTTTCGAATTTTCTTGTAACTAAAAAAAAAGCTACAATGGACGGAAAATTTCACAATTACCCTTTTTTTAATAGATGTGAAAACATGGATATCTTTGAGAGACAATTAAAAATGATAATTTATTATTGGTACTTATTATTTTTACTCACTTTCTTTTGTTAGTATAATTCAGTTATAATTTTATATCACATAAATTTATTTTTTTATTTTTTATTTTAAGTAGACTCCACCTATTTTGTAATTTAAAATTATAAATAAGTTATACTCACCATTGTTATAAAAACTAGACTGGATTAATCGGTCTGACCAGTTCAACCGATGACTAGTTAAGGGTCCAATATGGTTCATGGCTAGTTTTAACCAAATTTCAGACCGATGATAATCGGTCAAGAACCGGTCAAAATTAGTTAAAATTGGTAAAAATCAAACTAATTGAATAGGTCCAAATCAGATCAAAAAATTCATAAATTATAATTTGATCCTAAATTTTATTTAAATTATAATTTAAGCTTTAAATTTAATTAAAATTTTTAATTTAGTTTTAAATTATCAAAACTTGCAATGTAGTCCTTCAAACTAAAAAAATTAATATTTAATCACTATTTATAAGTATTATATTTTTAATTACTTTTATATATATATATATATATATATATATATAATTAATATCAGTTCAACTAGTTAAATTTTAAACTACTAATATTTTTAATTCGATAGTTAGTGTAGTTCTGAAAATCTCGATACTCACAAAAAAAAAAAAGAGTTAAATTAAAAAAAAATTTTGTTGTTGCGGGTTCTCATGCAAGAACTTACTAACTGAATGCTCTAAAATGGTAATAATAATCACCGGGCCTCCAAAGTCCAAAAGGCAAAAGAGAGTAAAGTGATTACCCATGAAGAAATACTGAATTCCCCTTAGTTCTGTGATTGCATGAAGAATTCTTAAGTTGCTTTTTTATTTTTTTTTTGACTGAGAAGTGATAGTGAATTCATTCATGAGACACGTTAAGGTACAACAACCGTCCTAGGCCAGCTAAAGAGTTGCCAATCTAGTACACGGGCACAAACTAATCCTAGACTGGTTTAGTACCTAATCTACAGCCTAATTAGCTGTACGTCTAATAACAATAACATTACAATTAAGAAGAGATCCCAAAAGTTCCTATTAGAGCAAGAAATCTTTTGTACCTAAAAATTCTCCACAAAAGAAAAGCAGTAATGCATTACTAGACAGGCATTCTACAAATCTTGATGAATTTAGTGGGTCAAGGAAGTAAACTAGCTCTTTTAAAATATTTTTTAAACACAAGCATTACTCTTTTCCACCATAATTTTTTTCTTCCCCTTTTATTTTCTGCGTTTCCAAACGCAACGTAAGGAGAGGTTGGGCGTATATTTCAATATGAGGGCTATATTGTGATTTTCAAGTGTTTTTTTTTTAAGTATTTTGGAAGATTATATTTGAGAACCCTACAGACAGTCTGTAATTTTTGCGGATTTTTCTTACATACAGAGATAACTAATTCATGAACTTAGACATATTATCGAACTGTGTAAATTTAGTCTCTCTTTATTTCTTTGTTCTCTAACTGATTTCACCGTAAACTATAGTATTACCAAAAAAACAAAAAAAACCAACAAATCGTATTTGTACATTGTGGCGAAACTTTTATCTAATAATCAAATTCTCTTGGTTGGTTTAAGGTATCCAATATCAGTAATTTGCTGGCTCATTGGATTAATCCCAAGTATATATATATGGAATGGCGAATGAGGGGATATTGTTTACAAGAAAATTTTTATTCCGTTGTATTAAAGCCAGTTAAGATGGCGAACTCACGTATCATTTCTGCTTTTGTTCTTTTGATATTTGTCTCCCGTGTAAGCAAAAGCAATGATAGTAAATATGCTTTTCTTCCGCGCTAAATACAGTTAATTTTAAAAGACGGAATAAATTTGTAGATTGCATCCAGAACCAAGCATTGAGAGTTGACAGCAGAATTTAGAGGTCATATTGGTCGGCTATACAATAAACAGATGGTAAAAGTTTGGTGGGCCGGGAATTGTGTCCCGCCCCCACCCGGACATCAACTAAAAATATATTAAAAATATTGTTTTAAAAAAAATAAGATTCATATTACTGCTAAGTACTGTTAAAATAATAATAAGTATTATTCAAAATTTATATTTTTAAAAAAATTGAAAAAATAAAACAGTCATGTCAGCCAGCTGGGGGAGATGGCAGTCCAAAGAGATTCTAGAAAGGCTGGAAAAAAAATTGAGAGGAGGCGGATATATTTACTATTATATTTTTAATTTTTTTAGATTTAAATCATCTGATTGAACAATAAAGTACAATTAGGGATTTTTTTTTTTGAAACAACAATTAGGGAGGTTGCTTACATGCTGTCAATATCTTTTCAATTACAAACTCCTGAGATATTTGTTATTTACTATATTCATACTTATTTTTTACTCAGCATACACGTTCTCTAGAAAGTGGTCCGCTGGGCTACATTTATTTGGCGGAATGGTAGGTTACAGTTAGAATCCCGTCGCACGGGGCAGCCGGGGAAAAGTAAATCCAGTTGGCTCTAACATTTTACATTAGTCTAAAATGTTTTCGATTTCCAATTCTAATATTTGAAATCAAGGGACGCATAAAAATAAGAAAAATTATTTTATTATAAAATTTACATTCTAACAAATCTTTTAATGACCATAAGATATGATTTAGTGATAATTTTGTGTAATTCCTCTTACATTAATTCGATTTGAATCTCTTTGTTATCGTTTGCCTCTAAATAAAAAAGAATTTAGGTTAAAAGTATAATATTAAATTTTAAACTCATGACATTTACGATAGAGTATGAAAATGGCTACTTGGTATAAGTATTGTTAACTGTAAATCCTTTCTATAAAAAAAATTAATTGAAGATGAAAAACTCTGAATAGGGCTTACAAATAAATGATTTATATAATTGTATTGCATTTTTTTCTACTAAAAAGTCAAATCTTTTAATAATAAAAAATAATCCTTAGGGAGACAGGTCATAGATGTATATACAACTGCAGGGCGAAATTGATCCATTCCGGTCTTCCTGATTCCTTGTCAAAATGATGACCCTAGCATCTTGAAAATAATACAAAAATCTTCCCAAAAATCAGCATTTTATGTTTGTTTTAATTTTTTTATTTAAATAATAATAATAATAAGTGACTTCTTCTGATTAATATACGAGTCATGCACTTTTTTTTTTTTAAATGGAAAAAACTCAAGAAAAAAAAACTAAAAGATAATGTCATGTTCAAGAATCAAATAAAAGACAGAAAAAAAACAATTAGAAAAAAGTATCTATCAGTATTATTGCAATGTTGTATTTTAGAGCCTATAAATAAGATGGAGATCCGCCACCACCGTCCTGAACACAACCGCACCGCCAGCGGAGACAGAGTCACGGAGTAAAAATTAAAATAAAATAAAAAAGAAAAATTGTGGGTGGATCGAGTGGAGAGATGGAGGAAGCAGCCTTAAATCCATCAAGAAAAGAATCTGCAGTTGCAAAAAGCGATGAAGCTCTGGCTCTGAAGCGACGGAAACGCAGACGCCGGAACCTCTGTCTGGGGATCACCGCGGCGGTCATCCTGGCGGTGATTCTGGTGGTGGTGATCCTTGTGTTCACGGTGTTCAAGGCCAAACGTCCGGTCACCACCGTGGATTCCGTGACTCTGAAGGACCTGCGGACGTCCTTCGACTTAGCCAGGCTAGGGGTGACTGTGAACCTGACCCTGGACGTGGATCTCTCAATCAAGAATCCCAACAAGGTGGGCATGAAGTACACCAACAGCTCCGCTTCTTTGAATTACAGAGGAAACCAGGTCGGTGAGGTTCCTATCCCGGCGGGAAAGATTTCGGCCGACAAGACGCAGCCCATGAACCTGACGGTCACCATCATGGCCGATCGATTGATCTCCGATTCCCAGCTTTTTTCCGATGTGAACAGCGGGGTGCTGCCCATGAACGCTTTCACCAGAATTTCTGGGAAAGTTCGAATCTTGAAGATGTTCAACGTCCGGGTGATTTCCACGGTTTCCTGCGACGTCACCGTCCTCGTCTCCAATCGAACTATCGGACAGCAGAATTGCCGATACAAGAACCAAGCGAAATTGTAGAAGACGGAGTAATTTTAGTAGGTCAATATGGATCCCCTTTTATCATTTCATCTTTCTTTTTGCTTCTCGTCATATAGAATTATATTTACAGTGTCTGTATCATTATTACTCTTAGATTGAAATAAAGAAAGAATTACTATCAATTTGTGCTCTGCTCGGAAAGCTTTAAAAAATCTGTGCCTTTTCCGCCTTTTTCTTACTGCAGCTACATCGCTGTATCTTGATTTTGATTGTGGTTTTGATTTAATCTTTTAATTAATAGTAAAGATTTAATATCAAGATGAACAGATGAGTTTTTTTTTTCTTCTTTTTTTTTTTTCTTTTTTGTTGCGCGTATTTCATTTTAGTCAAATTTTCTTACTGATTGGAAAGGAGGGCACATGGGTATGTTATATAATTTTTATATAATTTTTAATGGACTACAACTGAAGATTTGTATAATCTATGATCATGATAGATGTCACAAAAGGCAGTTTTGGCTACACTTAGATTCAATAAAGCAATGCCCAGATATTGAGATTGGTACCTCTTTCTACTTCTAGTATTAATACTGATACAATTCTCTTTGCAAAGAAAAGAAATTCTTCGTATTGTGCAATAGTTCACTTCATTTATAAGGATCAAAATGATGTGTAGTTGTTAAATGAGACAATAGATGAGCTGAGCCAGAATACTTGAATCATTTTGCTGTTCAATAGAAGACAAGCAGAGGGATTTCATTCTTCATAAACGGGATGCTTATCAGGACGATGGACATCAGGACATGTGACACTTTGACATTGGCATGGCTATGGCTGGCACCTTCTAACGCGCTTTGTCTCATTTATTATTGATGTTACTGATTTGCTTTGCGTAAAAGAAGCCATGTGAATGAATTTTGTAATTAACTTACAAGACAAAAAGCTATGCTAATGCCCAAAGTTGATACCAAATGTAACATGGAAGATACAAAACAATGGCTGTTGGATCATCTAAAGTGATAATTTTAGTCAGTGATCTCTTATACTTCTTCCCACATTGGTCTAAATTCGAATCATAATATTATTGTTTGTTTTCTAATAAATGAAAATTTATGCTGAATGTGTAGTAGTGAGTTTTAGGGTAATTAATGCTGAAACTGTGTATTGAGAGGCCTACTCAGACTCTATAATAATCAGATAGTGGGTTTGTCTAATAATTAAATGAAAATGTCAATGGTAAAAAATCTATTTCAATTCACAATTGTTATGATTAATATACTTATAAGTACTTTTTTTAACAGAAAAAAAAAAAAAAAAGTTGGTGGCAGCAACAAATGAAGATTGAACACAAGTTCTTTCACTCTACCTGTTCCGTTACGCAACAATATGGTATTCCTTTTTAAGCATTTGGTTGATTGGTTTGCAAACGAAAAGCTGGCGTCGTCATGAAGGTAGTTGGAAACTCCCAGCAGTTAAAATTATACCATTCCCCCTGAGATGGTGAGATGCCTACTCTTTGTTTTGTTTTCCTAAGTATTGACTTCGTATTCAAGTATGAGGGCTTGAACTGAATTACTAATTCGTGCTGTAGCGGAGAATGGCACGAGCAACAAACAACTGGAGGAATTCACATGAAATTTGTTAGGGTGGCCTGTCAGTCGAAGAGTAAAACGTGATTTGGACCATATAAGAGTTTTCAGCATGTTTACTGCTCTATCAGAATTAAATTATACAAACCAACTTAAAGCTTCAAATTTTCCAATCGACCAACTTTTCTGTTCCTACGTCAAGATAGCCTTTCCTTTTCATGACCTCGGTTGTTCAGTCAATGGAGGGCAAATTGAAATACTATTTGTTGAAAGAATTGGAATACGTGTGTTTTCTTAACAAAGAAAAATATTCACATACCGCCTAAGTTTTGGCGACGTTTGGGGCGACATTATGGTTGGTCCGCCGTAGAAGTTTTCCTTTGGTGGCTGAGCTCAGCCACATGGAGTCAGTCTTAGCTTTCAAATCCTTTATGAGAAGTAAAGAGTGTTTATATCTCTATTGGCTATATTACGTATTAATAAGTAAAATTGTAATTCAATTTAACAGTATTTGATAATTTATTTATTTTTTAAATTTTTTAAATTTAATTATTAAATAACTCATATTACTTTATTATTACTTTTAAACCACTCTTGTGAAGTTAAAGATTGTTTTCTTATGAGAATTATGAACTATATTTTAGGGTATTTGCTTAACTTTTTGGATGCTAATGTTGGCTGATTAACTATTAAGAAGAGTTCTAGAAATGTTAACTAAATTTTTTTAATGCTGTTGTTGAAGCCTCTCGCTAGACAATTCTCTAACATGCCAAGAAATACTTTTGAGGTGCTTTTATTTTATATACTACTTACAAATAATTTATATAGACTAAATCTAATAGTATATTAATTGTAAATACTTCATAAATATTTATATAAATACAATATTTTTTATTTTACAATTTTTAGATAATATTTTTTATTTTAAATTTTCATTAATGTTACCACACAAAAATATATCTCAAATATCATATTTCGTTTTTTTTTTCACTATCTCTTCAACATCAATAATTTTTTTTCGTAAAAATTTAGACCCTATTTGATTTACTTGTTATTTATCTTTGTCACTGATTACTGTTACTGATTATTATTACTTATTATTGTTGTTGATGAATAAAATAAAATTATATTATTTGATCATATTAATGATAACTATTACTATTTAAATAAAAAAATGACTATTTTAAATATTTTATTTTTATTTTCATTTTATTATTGTAAATAATCTTTTATTTTTCTTTAACTAGTCTCGTGAAAACATGTGTTAAATATTTGCAAATAAAATTTTATTAAATATGTGAAATTCCATCTTTTTGTAAAAAAAAATTATAAAAATTCAAAATATCAGCACATAATCTGAACAATTAATTTTTTATGGAATAAAGGTCAATTTGACCCACCATATTTTACTTAATTTTTTTTTAAATTTCACTCATAACGTTTTTTTTTATTAAATTTGGTCCATAACGTTACGTCCGTTAGTCTAATTTGGTCCTTCCGTCCATAACACCGTTAACTCTACTGACGTGACATGACGGAGTTTGACACGTTATCAATTTTTTCACGTCAGCATGTCACGTCAACATCTGTTGCTGACGTAGTATAGGTATAAAGGCTAATTTGACCTATAAGGTTTCAACTTATTTTAAATTTCACCAATAACGTTTTTTTTTTGTTAAAATTTATCCATAACATTATATCTTTTAGTTTAATTTGATCTTTTCGTACATAACGTCATTAACTCAACAAATATAATGCGAAGGAGTATGACACATCAATAATTTTCGTTTATATTAACATGTTACGTTTGCAGTAAAATTTTAAATCCAAACCAAACATTTATACTGAAAATCACACTATACAAATTCAAACAAAATAAAAAACTAAAATTCATAAATATATATATCCACTTGAATACCTTTATTTTTTTAGCAAAAAAAAATAATAATAATAAAAGTCAACAAAAGTCATTATTATCTTTATCTTTGAATTTTTTCTTTTCTGTTATTGTCATTATTTCCTCGTCGAACTATCGCCGCCGCCTCCAACCACCGTTAGCATTGCCAGTATGGAGCTATCTCTTTAGAAAAAAATTAATAACATGTCAAATTTTATCACGCTATATCAGCGAAATTAACGACGTTATGTACGAAAAAATCAAATTAGACTAAAAGATATAATATTATGAACCAATTTTAACCAAAAAAAAACGTTATGAGTGAAATTTAAAATAGGTTGAAATCTTGTGGGTCAAATTAACCTTTATACCTATGTCACGTCAGCAACAGATGTTGACGTGACATGCTGACGTAAAAAAATTGATGACGTGTCAAACTTCGTTGTGCCACGTCAGCAGGATTAACGACGTTATGGACGGATGACTAAATTAAACTAACAGACATAACGTTATGGACCAAATTTAATAAAAAAAAACGTTATAGGTGAAATTTAAAATAAAGTAAAACGTGGTGGGTCAAATTAACCTTTATTCTATTTTTTAAAGGTTTATAAGAGATATACTATAAAATCAATAATACTAACCAACTGGTAGGATTATGTATATATTTTGATTTAGTGCCTATTGCTTAAGCCATTCCAACTAGTAGCAAATTCCATGTTGCCAATCCTGTCACCATGATTCGATCAACTTACGAAGGTGCGAGCCCTGAAGATGGGATTTTGCCATGGACTGTAGTTTCGAGAGTGTTGGTCTGCACAATGTTTATGTTTTTGTAGTTTATTTTCATTTGCACACGTGAAGGAAGAATGCAAGTCAAAAGGGTAATTCAATCATAAATTTTCAGTCAGCAGCCAATATTTTTAAAAAGTAAGTTGAAATTACTTTTTTTATTAACTAATTTTAGAGATGTCTATCAACAAAGAGTAGAATTTAAAATTTTAACCAAACACTTTAAGTTGTTGTTAGTAGAAAATGACCAGCATAAATAAGAATGAAATGCAAAACTAAACACCCTCTTAATAGTGAGAAAAGCCTACATATTATTTTTACAGTAGTTACTAAAATCACAATTACAAAAGAATTAAAAATAATTTTATTAATATGATATATTGATACAAATTAATTGTCTAAATCAACTACTTCATCATTCAACAATGAAAATACATGCAAAATTAACCAATCATTGTAATGGTTTTTCAATAGCCAATAACAACAATCAATAAACAACAATCAACAACTAACAACAATTTTCGGCGAAAGCAAACATTAACAATAATGTTGTTCTCCAAAAAGGAAAGAAAAAAAAACATTGACACTGATATCAACAGGTAAATCAAATAAGTACCGAGTTTATATCACAATTCACAGCATTTTTATTCTATTTCAAAGGGAGCGTGAGGATTTGAGGATGTTAAGAAATCGCTTAAATTCGTTGTCTGGGGCAATTTCCTGCTGGTAGTGAATTCAGGAGATATAAAAGAGACAAAGAAAACATACACTAATTTATCTCAATTAAAAGACTAAACTATAAGT
The DNA here is from genome assembly GCA_037832335.1 of Carallia pectinifolia. NCBI lineage: Eukaryota > Viridiplantae > Streptophyta > Magnoliopsida > Malpighiales > Rhizophoraceae > Carallia > Carallia pectinifolia. The sequence goes on along the minus strand of CM075444.1, from coordinate 12,314,455 downwards.
AGTGATCCCACTGTAGCTAAAATCAACTTCACAAATTCTTTTATTTAGGTTCATTAACTGCTTTGAATCCCCATCGTACCATCATTTTTCAAGTACTAGCCAGCGACGAGGGGAGCATTTCTATTTCGCCATATATGTTAGCAGTATTATTTCCCCCTTCTCACGCTCACCCAACAAATAGAAAGAGCACTAACCAAACTAAACCAAAGAGCATTTTGTGCACCGGGTGAGCTCTTTACTAACCAAAATTCCTTCAAAACATGGCTCAAGAGGGGTTCACAAACCACCACTACCCCTTCCCTGCATTACCAATACGCATTCCCCCTCTACACTGCAGCTTCAATGATACGACTTTCAAGACTACTGGACCGCCTAAAGATACCAAAAACTTCGAGGAAATAATTTTACACAAACGATGACTTTTGATTATGCAGCAACACCTTGTAAGAGAACACAACAAATCATCTTGCTAACATAACAAATTCCAGTAAGTAAATCTCAACCTCCACGCAGATAAATTCTGACAATAATTTTGGTATATAAGAAAATATACCCCTGCAAAAATGAAACAAGTGCAATGCCCTTCAGCCATGAGAATTACTCTTTTAGCTTGTTTAAGATCAACAGTCATCACTAAATCATAGTCCATCAGCCATTGTAGACAAAACTTGCACAACTCCTCTGAGCGTTGAAAAAACAGACTGAAGAAAAGATCAAAATAGTAATCCTAAGAGAAACCTTACGTCAAAAAGTTGGGGAATTTAAAAGACAAAAACCTACTTATATGAAATTCTAATTTACAACTGTGATTAAGCATCCAACTTGCACAAACCCAGTCAACTAATCAATCATAAACTCTTGGTTCAAAAAAATAAAAAATAAAAATCAATCATAAACTCAAATTGTCAGGTTGGTTTGTTTTACTGGCCTTCAAGTCTGTCGGTCTCATAATTAAGCAGGCAACTACATGGACACAGAAGTGATGGACACAGCTGGACATAATTAATAAAAATATACAACTTTACTTTGTTCTCTATTCTTTAACTCAATTTTTGCATTATTATAATAATGACTGCAAGTTTCTCATTCTGTTGTTCACTTTTGTGTCCAACAAGTGTTTTTCTTCATAAACAAATTTTGTTCAGTTAAATGAGTCAAAATTGCTTAAATAGCTCAAGAGAGGGTATATTGAATAATAAGACAATGAAGGTTGAATGCTATGGAAACATTAAACCTTTAATTTACCAAATGAAGGACTCCTACTCATTTACATTTTATCGCAAAAAAAATGGAGCTTCCAATACTGCACAATGCAGGACTCTTGGGAGGACCCCCCCCCCCCATCTTTAAAAAACCCCCCAACCCCAAACATAGAAAAAGCAACCCTCAGGTAACTACCATGACTGCCAAAACTAACTTGGATAGAAGATTCCTCTTTTTTATCCAATTACAGCTAATTTTTGTTACTAACCCAGTTACCTCACTCTTCTCCTCTAATGATATCCTGCAAAAGGTCACATCTGAGCAGTCAAACTGGGCACTACAAAATTCAGTTGCTTGAGAAACTAGGCCTCATCTTAAAATGCATCCAACATGATGATATTAGATAAAGAGAAATTAAGAGATTCACATTCAATGAACATTAACATGCAAATAAAATGCACGAGAGCAAAGAAACAGAAGGACAGTAAATGCAACATAAGGAAAGGAAAACTTATTGATTTCTGATAATAATGTGATAAACATTCCTTTACAATGCCATTCCTACATTGTCATCTTGGTCAGTTAGACATAATTTTTTTCTCCTTGTAATTTAATATCCAAGACCAGAGTTATAACTTATCAGCCACAGGAGTTAGAGCTTTAAGTTTAATACATGACGGCTTCATACAGAATTAGTCACTAGAGCTACATCAAACTCTCAGCAAAGCAGATAAACAGAAGATTCCAACTAACATTAGAATTCAAGCTTTCTGCACAGACCCAAATCAATAATCCTTGATCTACCTGTTGGCCTCAGAGGAGCACCAGGACAAGTTTCAGCAAGCCCACTGAGTTGAGGAGCCGATGGAGGCGTCCTACAAGCATCAGAATCCCATTCAATGTTAGGTATTTCAGTAAGAGCACCTTCCATTAGGTTAGAAACAATAACTTCCAGGAGGTTTTCGTAGACTGATTCAAACATCTCTTCATCTGTTAAACATTCTGGGTTAGCATAGCATGTTCTATTTCCCAAAGATTTGAAGGCGGAACTGAAGTTAAGACGGCGAGCAACACTTGCCCTTGCTTCATCGACGTATTTCTTAGAGTAAGGAGCGGAGATCATGCGATCGGGGCCAGGAGCAAAAGGGTCAAAAACACCATCCTTGGGTGTTTGGGGGCTAGTGCAATTGTCTGGGTCCTCATCTCTATCTGATTTCAAAGGAAAGGAGGGAACTTTTTTGGAAACAGTGGGTGGAGAACTAAGATCTAGGGGGAAATCCCCACTTTCCTTGCTTGTATCAGGAGTACTAGGCTCAAGCAGCGATTGTTCTGCTTGAACTTTGGCATTATCGGCTTGTGAATTGTCAATCTTTTCCAAATGCTTCAGGAAGGATTGAGGGCCGACTCTGTTGGATTGCTGCGTACAAGAATCAGAATCCATATGTATATGCTCCGTGCGGCTGCGGCAAAGACAATGAATGAATATGCAGATTCAGCACCCTGGGGCTGAAAGAAAATAAACTAAAGGCAGTTACAATTTACATGTACAACAAGCTTTGCTTCAACAGCAACAATACCGATTCCGAGTTAAACTCTGAATTCGCAAACAAAGCTAAACTCAAACACACCCAAATTCTTCTTCTCCTAAAATCTAATAATTCTAGCAACGATGAAGCAACCATATGCCTAAAAAAAATATAAACCCAAAAAAAAAAAAAAAAACTTTTCTGGATTGCTAAAATAATGAGTAAATGTAGGGAAGAAAATTCAACCTTTTGGGAAGAAAGTTACCAATTTTTGGGAAAAGGCGGCAGAATGGTATATGCTTTTGCGGAAAATCTTCCGGGGGCGTCGGCGTCGGCGTCGGCGGGCAGAGACGGGCGAGGGTTGATTGCAGTGGCAAGGTGGGGGTGGAGGCGGGGCGGTGGTTTTGCTCAGGTCTCAGGTACAGTGGGAAGTGAAAATTATGAGCTGTCCTGACTTTCAGTTTTAATTTTTAATTAACGGTTCGACCATCTGAAAATTATCATCTACTCGAGAGTTTTTCTTAGATTGAAAAGAACAAACCCATTAAAAAAAAAAAAACAAAAACAAGAAGAATTTTCATGAGATAACATTCCAGGGGAATGGAACTGTGGAAGTACGATTGCCCCGAGGCATAGGCATTTTGGAAAAGCGAATTTTTCTTGAAAATGGGAAAGATTTAATTTTGATACGATAGTACTCTAATTTTATGAAAAATTTATTAAATTTTTAAAAATAAAAATAATATATAAATCTTTATATTATGTTTGGGAATAAAAATAAGAAAAAAGTAATAGGAGAAGAATAAAAATGAAAAAAATATATTAAATTTTTTTTTTATGTTCGGGAGAAAATGATGTAAAAAAAGAAAAAAAAATATTTTATTTAAAAATAAAAATAACACGAAAAAAATAATATTTATTGTAATATTAATTTTATCGTTAAAAGTAAAAACAAAAAAAGATTATATCCAAAAAATAATTTCGAACTTAAAAAAAGAGTTTTCACCTCTAGAGAAAAAACACCTTGGCCATCATTTTTTTCAGGCACTTTCTTTTCTAAATAAGAGACTATCCCGTAATCCACTCCAGTTCCATTCTCTCGAATCCCCTTTTTTTTTTATTTTTAAAAACTCTATTAGACATATAAAAAAAACAAAAAATGAAAAAAAAAATAAAATTAATAAAAATTAAATTTTTTATTTTATAATTAAAAGACATTTCTCTCAACCACTAAAATAAATATTTCGAACAGAATCTGTTTTTTAAACACAGTGTTGCATACATTACACGTTAACTGGTTTGCTACGCGGTGGAGTCCAATAGAATATATGGTCAAAAGTCTGACTAGTAGGCGCCTGTGTTTAAGGACTTAATAAAGGTCGTGAAACGTGCGTGAGTTGTTTCCTATATTCCAACCAATAGAAAACTGCCACGTAAGTGCAGAGACTCCCCAGTATTGTGGGAACTTGGAAGTCTTGCAACGAAAAGATGAGATTGGTACGTCGAAAGTTGACGCCAAACTCCAGAAAAGAGAAGACAAGACAAGATTTGCTGTTGTCGGTTCTGGACTTTAGCTCTCAATGGTTGCAACCTGCAAAAGCTTTTAGCGTCCCTCCCAGGTCCCATATATCCCAAATTGTTATTGTCCCTCCGCACCCACTTCAAATGATTTGTGTTTTTGGTGCTTCAGTTCAGTGGGAATGTGGGATAATTTCTCTCTCTCTCTCTTTCTCTCTCTTCATTCATGTCCATAATAGATGGCACATAGAAGCTTCTTTATGTTATTTGAAACTTTATAGGTTCAGCGGCCAAGGACGGATCAAGGTGGGTGCAAGTGCAATTGCCCCCGACCCCATTTTATCCATTAGTGATGACTAATGAGTGGAAAAAAGTTGTTAAAGGTACACTTTAGCACAGTGGCAAAGGGTTTTGCACCATTTCTAAACGCTTCTAATGCAGTTCCCCCCCCCCCCCCCTCAAAGTCTATTCTAATTTCTTTTGCTCCATTAATTTTTAAGATTTTTTTTCACTTATTTCAGAAGTATTATTTTTTTTTAATAAAACAAGAACATCAAAGTCCATAAAAATTAATCATAAAATTTATCTTTTAAAATAATTAATTAGATTTTTTTATTTATCATCGTACATTTTTATGTTATTACATTTGTAAATATAAAATTTGTCTTCCCGGAATTTTCTTCTAGATTTGTCACTATCAATAGAGAGAGTGAAAAGAAAAGCTCAATCTAATAAGTGTATCAGTGATTGTACCAACTATCGATCAGCTAGTGAAAATTAGATTTGAAACTATGAATAAAGCAAACATTGTCTCTTGATATATAAATTATAATTAAGTGGGCTCTCGAATTAGAGGTGCCTGCTATTTTAATTAATTTTTTTAAATATAATTCACTTATAATTTAACACTATATATAAATATATTATTTTAAACAGATCTCACTTATTATGTGATGTAAGATAATGAATAAGTTATATTTATTAAAAAAAGTGAGTCAAAATAGAAAATTTTTTTTTTTTCTGTTTTTCCTTTTTGATTTTAGAACATATAGATTGGATTTATTCTAGCGGATTCCATATGAAGATATTTCCTTCCTAGAGGGTTTCATACCATAAAGTTGCCATTTGCATTTTTTCTTCTCCATTAGGAAGCTTATTGAACTTTGATTTATACAATATTGAGTAGCCCTTTTTTTTTTCACATATATTTTACATATCTTAAGTAAAATTAGAACTCAAAATTTCTAAAATTAAAATTAAAATTAAAATTCTTAACTACTAAATGCAATTGTATTTTATCTTAAGTTGAAACTTTTTTTTCCCCCTTTTTTTTTTTTTTTTTGATAAAAAGAGTATGACAGACTTTTTCATGTCAACTGTACGGAAGATGGAGAAGTGAAATGGCCTAGTTTGGAAAATGCCAAGCAGCCAAAAAGCAAAAAAATGGATCGGAAATGGGAAACACTGAAATGTCAATTTCCGGGGGTTGGGTTTCATATATAGCTGATGGTGGGGAAATATGAACCTGGAGGATGGATGGGTCAAAGGTCGTGGTGGTGGTGCTGGTCAAATAAAGCCAACACCGGCAAACGCGCATGGTCTCATATTATATTGGCGGCCACCCCCCATTCCCTAAGATATCAATACCATAGAAATCTCCAGTCCACCCATCCATCTCCCTTTACTCATTTCATATTTATAACTCATTAAAATTTTAGGAATAAAAAAAACCTGACAGCTTTCCGTATTCCCTTCACTCCTTCCTTCCTGCCTTCGTTCTTCCCCCTAAAGTGGCCGCTCGCGGCTGTGGCTACGGCTGCTGCTGCTGCTAATAGTAGATAAAAATATCGAGCTGCCTTAAAGGACAAGGACAAGGACAAGGAGGAAGAGGGTCGAAGGGAGACCAATATTCAGGAGATGGATCGAATGGCAGAAGAAGCGGCCTCGAGTACTCGCGGCCGGTTTAATAAGCAGGCCAGGAAAAATTCCTCCTTCAGTCTCCGATGCCCAAGCCTCAATTCTCTCCGACTCCGCCGCATCTTCGACATCTTCGACAAGAATGGCGATGGCACCATCACCATCCAAGAGCTCAGCCAAGCCCTCGCCGTTTTGGGCCTGGACGGTGACTTCTCGGAGCTGGAGTCAACCGTCAAGTCCCACATAAAGCCCGGCTACACGGGCCTACAATTTGAGGACTTCTTGTCCCTCCACCAGTCGCTGGACAACGCATTCTTCGGTGGCTGCGGCGGCGAGGAGGAGGGTGGAGAGGCGGAGGCGGCCATGCAGGAGGAAAACGACCTGTCGGAGGCGTTCAAAGTGTTCGACGAGGATGGGGACGGGTACATATCGGCGGAAGAGCTGCAAGTGGTGTTACGGAAGCTGGGATTGCCTGAGGCCAAAGAGATCGGCAGAGTTCAGGAGATGATCCGCTCCTTTGACCGTAATCACGACGGCCTTGTCGATTTCTTCGAGTTCAAGCACATGATGCGCCGTAGTGTTCTCCTTGTTCGCACCGCTTGATTCCGAAACTCGCTTTTGTTTTTTCTTTTTTTTCTTTTTTTTTAAATATTTTTTTTTCTGTATCCAATTAACTTCCAATTTCATTTCTTTTCTAGTTCCCATGTGTTACTTCTTAGAGAAAGCATTAAAAACAACAAAAAAGGAAATAAAAAAAAATTTTGGCCTTTCCAGTTTGTCTGTTTTTGCCCCCAAAAAAAAATTGTGTGTTAAAGTTTAAAATAAAAAGGCATAAAACAAAAATTCATCTCTTATATTTTGTTGTTTTTTGTTTTTTATTCATTTTGTTTTTTTTTTTGGATTCCACCCTCTACATTAATTCCGTAATTGAAAATTGCCATTTGTTGTTAACTTTGCACGTGTTGCCATGTGATATGCTCTCAGACTAAATCTACCCCGTCAGTACTAGTAGTTTTCAAACTTCAAAAAAAAGAAGAAAATTTTTAAAAAAATTTTAAAAAAAAAGGTAAAAAGAAGAAAAAATTTTCAGAAAAATATATGAAAATAAATAAATAAACAAATATATATATATATATATATATATATATTCAAATTTCAAAAAAATTAAAAAGAAGAAAAAATTTTCAAAAAAATTATGAAAATAAAAAAAATTATATATATTTTTCAAATTAAAAAAAGGTAAAAGAAGAAAAAAATTTCAGAAAAATATAGAAAATTAAAAAAATTATATATTTTTCTCAAATTTAAAAAAACTAAAAGGAATTTTGGTTCTAAAAATGAAAAAAAAATTAAAAACTCAGAATTTAGAAAAACAAAAAAAAGAAAAATTAAGAATTTTTGTTCTAAAAAAATAAAAAATAATTTTTTTTTCTAAAACATAAATAATTCAGAATATTGGTTTTATAAAAAATGAATTTTTCTTTTTTTATTTTTTTAAAAAAATTTAATTTTTTTTATAAATCAAAATTTTGAATTTTTTGTTTTTTAGAAAATAAAGTTAAGATTTTTCAAAAAAAAGAGATTTGAAAACTGCCACTTCAGCACTCGTTTTCTGATATAGCAGATGACATGGCAAACTTACTTGTAGGTAGCATGTCACGTGGTGAAGTTAATGGCAAAAGACAATTTTCAATTACGAAATTAATGTGGAAGCTGGAATTCAACAAAAAAAAATGAAGTGTCCAAAAAACAAAAAAAGGTCAAATATATAGGATGGATTTTTGTTTTATATCAAATAAAAAACATATAAAGTTTTTAAAAATTTCAAAGTAAGTATATCATTAAATATTTTATAATATAATAAGTTTGATTACTTATAAGTAAGAATAATAGGTTATAAGTATAAATTATGACCGCAATTATTGGTAATGAAAATAAAACAATTAGCTCAATGGTCATATAACATCTGTTATGACTGAATATTAAATTATGATAATTAATCTTTTAAAAATACACTAATTTATAACATTAGTATCGTAATATCTTGAAACCCTCGTTCGTCTTTATAAGCTCCTAAAATTTTCTTTTGTCAGTAGAGTGAACATTTTGACCAATTACCTTTCATTTTGTCAATAGTGTGCACGTTTTCTTTTCTTGCCCACATGCGGTAAATTATAGGTACGCATATCTTAGGGATTTTTTTTTTTTTTGAGTGAAGTTTCCATCCCCTCCCAAATGCTAAAGGAACTGTTTGGTAAACTCTCCATATCATATTATTATGGCTAAAAAATTCGATTGGAAGATCAACCTAAACAAGCTATTAAGTAACTAAGTTAATGGCTCAATTGACATGTGAAATATACATATAAACACTAGACTCGTGTTTGTGTATTGCACGAGTTTTGGATAGCTATTAATATAAATGTTATAGATATATAATGATAGTTTCCTAAGAACATATGATTGTAATGATGCTGAAATGTTTAAATATTTCATGAAGAAAAATTGTGCAACTATAAGACTACTAATAATTTTTAAAGTATGTTATTTTTTAAAACTTAAATATCTCATAAACAATGTTAGCAATATATGCAAAATACATTAAGTTGAATCTTTTTTATATTCACAATATAGCAGGCAGATTACTCGTTGTGAATTAGTATTGCCTATATCATCATCATTCTTAAATATGACCTTATATATTCAATCATTTTTTTTATTAAACTTAGAGGCTCCAATCAATGGCCAAAAAATTTGGCCACATCACATCCAGAATGTGACCTTATTTTTTATTTTGAAAAAATAAATTCTAAATATATTTAATATTATCCTAAATTTACTTAATATCAGCCTAAATCTTGATTTTTAGATTTTCTTTTTTTAGAAAATTTTTTACTAAAACATTTTGACAACTTTTAGCTAAATCTATAGGCCATAATTATTTACCCTTAATTGGAGTAAATGACACATATAATTAAGGAAAATTTTCAAAAATTTCGATGTCACTATAAATTTTGAACCTTAAAACAGTTAAATTTCAAAAATATAATTATAAATTACAAATAAGAATTTTCTATTTTTGTGGGATCAATTTTTATGTGAATCTTCTGATTAATACTCCTTTATGATTTCGTCAAGGCCACGTAAGCTTGATTTTGAACGAAAGAGATAAATTTCATTGAGAGTTGAGACTTGATTTCAGGCAGATACCTTAACTCTGGTAAGAGCAGTAGAAGTTTAATCTCGATCAAAATGACTTGACTCCAATGAGGGCCGTAGAGGTTTGATTTTAGACAGATATTTAATATTTTAATATTTTAAATTTTTTATTTAAAAGATTCACGTTAGTAGCGTCCAGAGAGTATACACGCAAAATATTAAAATTACAAATGTAAAAAGAGTACGTTTAATATTTTAAACTTTTGATCTAAAAGATCTACTTTAACAGGGACTAAAGAACATATACCTAAAATACTGAACTTAAAATTTATGAAAAGATAATTTAGAAGGAGTTAAAGCTTTCAAATTGCAGATTTGCTTTGCTTCCCCGAATATGTTTTGCAAAGGCAAAGGAGTGGCCAATTTATAGGTCAATCCTTTCTACTGTGCCACCAACCATTAATTGTTACTGTGCCACCAACCATTAATTAGTGTGAGTCAGCAATTGACTTGCAAAGATTGGTATTTACACTTAAATTTCACTGTAATCCTACCTAACTTATACCTATCAAAGATTTTTCATGATTTAAAATAGAACAATTTGAGTTGTTTCTCAAATTAAATAAAGAAATAAAAGCTTTTCTTTATTTTTTTTTCTTAAATTGAATCCTTTTTCTCCTCCCTTGATGGAGTGAAATTGAATTATTTTTAATATTCGTGGATACTTTGTCATCAATAATATTTTGGGTGGAGATTCAGGCTGATCTCACGAATCAGGTAGCGGACGTAGCTTGGGGAAGAGTTCCGAGATGGGGGTCCTGAGCCTAGCTCAGAACGGAAATTTAGGTTGTGTTATAGACAAGACAAGGAGGCTAAAGAATGCTAGGTAGCTACTCGATATTAGCACCCAAATATTTAAATCAGTGCCAAGACTAAAGAATAATGGGTGAAGTAATGAGTCAAAAATATATAACTTAAAACTGTAACTCAAGTTAGTATTTATACCCAAATACATATATTGTTACTATTTTTCTATAATATTCTTGAGGTATTCTTCTAGAAGGGAGTATTCATTCCTATTGAATCTACTTTTGGATCTAATGAGGGTTGCAGTATAGTTTTCCTTAGCACATTGTTTGAAGCATATTTATTTTGTTTGTTTTTATCCCTAAATAATAAAAAGATTATTGCAACAAACAACCTTTTTTATGCTCCGTTATGATTATGAATGCTATAAATATAAATTTTATAATTATTAATTATTAGATAATAGATCATTAAATATTGTGTCGCACGACAAATAAAAATCGTTGTTGTCTCCTTTTTTTTTTTTTTTTGGTTGATGTTGTTGTCTGCTTGTTGATTGAGTAAAAATTCACTTATTTGCCTTGAAGTACTAAAATAATGATAAAGATTTTGCAAATATGTAGATAGAGGCATACATTTTCTAGTACAGTTATTTTTTTTAAAGAGAACAATACTTATAAGAGTTATAATTTCTCAGCTGGTTGAACATTCTAATCTATATTTGTTTGTTGAGTATCATTATATAGCTCTATTTTAAAAGAATATAACTAAGTATACAATTCATCTAATTACATCTAAAGACTTATATCTATTTTTTATCTTTTTAAATTAAATCATCTAACGATAGATTTATATCATTTTATGCTTATAAAATTTTGTTCAATAGGATTTCACTCGTTTAATAATGCTCGGTATGCTAGAATTTAACATTTGCCAACTTTTATAACAAAAGTAAATAATAGAAGCTAGCATCTCGGATAGAGGATATGTTGGGATTGTCAATAACTGATGTTAAAGCTTAGCTCGTACTTTAACTCGGGCCTCAATTCTGAAAAATCTCAATAACTAAATTTCTATAACCGGATCAGAGGAGCATCTCTCCTTGAACCTTTTAGCAGATGCTTCTACCATATAAATATGTCTATATATGCACAATATAATTATGCTAGGAAAGACTGTCCACGGTATAGAATAAAAACAAAAACAGGCATATTGTTCACAAGAAGAAACATCATGGAAAAATGTTTGGCGTAAGTCAACACTCATGTGATATAAGTGCCAAGAACATGACGTCGCTGATTGCTGTCCAGTGTATAATATACACAGGTTTTTTTTTTATTTTAATAAAAGGTAAAACTATATGGATATGCTTATTAGAACATGCAGTGATATTGTTAACTATCAGCAAAACTAAATAATCATTTCCGAGAGAAATTAAATGCACAACCAAGTGAATTTTAACATCGTAAAAATTGGGGAGACTTGGATAGGAATCTTTTCAAAAATAAGACGACTAACCATCCGAGCTTGTCCAAGTAACTATCTAGCTACAAGTCAGGAAAGGTGGGGATTCACTGGGCTAAACATCTTTCTCAAAGAAAAAAAAATGACCTTGCATAAAAATAAAGTAAATGTAAAAAATACCTCCAATATAATGTGACAACGCAACTGAAATTTTGGTGCTTAATTATACACATAAGTGCATTAATCATAAATATCACCCATAAATACATAAATAATGGGGATATAAAACAATAAAAAATATAAAAAATAAACAATGTGGTAATATTTTTTTTATTTTAATTTATTAAGAGATTTATATGGTCATGAATTATATAATAAAAGTAGTTTTTTCTTTCTCAGTATTTCTCATAAATCTCACACCCGCTCTTTCCAGTATTAAAACTCAAAATTTTTAAAATAAAAGTTTAAACTCTATTATGAGTATCCATGAGTCTCCGTGAAAGACATGAGGATATCACTAACTAATAAACTAACATATTTCAAAAACAACAAGAACAACGGCATAATCGAAAAGAAGGAAGAGCTGAGAGCATAATTTAATAAATCATGGTCGAAAAGGTGTGTGCTAGGACGAGGCAGGAGAGATACATAGCAGGAAAAGGGAAAGAGTAGTGAAAAAGGAAGATATAGAAAAATGATCAATGGGAGACTTCTTATTGTCTATAAATTATTCTGTAAGAGATTTTAAATTATTTTTATTTTATATGCTATCAAAATTTTATTTTTTTATATATAGATAATAATATAGTCATTTAATTATTACACAACCTATTTCTTATATGATATTCATAGTTAATAAGTTCTTTTTACTATTAAAATGTACTATTGATGTTTATTTTATAATTAAATATACTTTTAAAAATATATTATGCTTCTATCTATTCCTTTTCTAATAAATAGTTTTTATTATTAGTGATGAATTCTATTAGAAAATGAGAATATTTTAAAAAATGATATTAATAATCTTTTGCAATATATAAAAAATATTATGTATATTAAATGAAGAGATGATAGTAAGAAGACAGAGATTATACTTGGCCTGTTTGCCACCCACACACGTACATTTAGAATGACTAAACAAGGGAGGGCAATTGCCCCACCTTGCCGCCACCTGGGTTCATCCATGGCAGCCCCTACAATTACGTGATTTAAATTGACAACCACAAGGGAAAAACTTAAGACACTGCTCCTTAGCCGCTTTATGTTCTTTCTTGATGCTACGCACACAATACAGGGGTTCAGAGATTTCAATATAAGTGGTGTTGAGCTGGGTCCACTCTCGGAGGGAACTATTCTCCTCTTTGTCGTGGTAGTCTTTGAAGGACGCATTGAATACTTAGCCGACGGTATAGACTAGAAACAAAAGGGGGTCAATTGCTTAGAAGAATACTTAGTAAGATTTGTTAGGCAAGATCAAAGTGGTACATTGAGTAATATAAGTGGTTGGATATTGAATTTGAGAAAAATAAATAAATAAATAAATAAATTATTAAATATCATCGTATAAATTTATAATTATATATATAATTCTTATATATAATCATCTAATTGAGCTCAATATCTTATAAGAAGAAAATTCATGGAAAAATGATTAAATAAAGCAAATCGGCATCAGTCAACATTCATCTTATGTGGCTATTATCATGCACCCGGTTTCACTAACCTGCACCGAGAGCAGTTGGCTGGTTTGTGCTGCTTGGTCAGCTTCGTCTGTTCGTTTGTGGCCTTTTTTGGGTGTTTCCGTCGGTTCCCTCTCGTTTTGGGGTCTGGGCAGGGTTCGGCTCCTGTTTTTCCCTTGGTTCTCCTAGTTCTTCTGTTTGGGGGGCTTCAGTGTGTGGCGCTTTCGGCCCTGACTTCGCCAATCGTGTCTGCGGTCAAGGGGTTCGGAGGGGCGACTTCCTATTGGTGGGTGTAGGTCGGGTTGTACAGATCGACAGTTTGTAATTCCTTTTGGCCGATGGAGGAGGTGTCTCGAGCATGGATCACAGCTGCAGCGTGATGTTGCCAGTCAGCTTTGAGTGGTAGCCGTTTTGTCTTTTGTGGTAGCCGTTTAGTGTGTCGCCGTTGTTTTGGAGGTGGAGCTCTCACCGATGTGTCGGTGCTGGTCACATTCTGATGGGAAATGTGGCTGTACAGCTATTCTATTTTGAGCTAATTTATCCCTTAGCCTATGGGCTAGTCTTTCCCAACTTTCAGACCAGGTTATCTATGGTTGTACTGTGGTCTATTAAGATGCCCTCCTTTGTTTGGTCATTGGGTTGTTGTGGAGGACTGCTTGGGCTTCATAATGTAGTGTACTTTTGGCCTGATTGTCCCAATGTTTACAGTTAATGAGATATGATTCAATTTCATACATATACACTTGTATATAGATAGTATACATATAAAATATATTTTTTGTGACGAACTTGATCATTTGTATAATAATGTTTATTATTTTTGTGATAAAAAATTATGTGTTAATTTTTTGTATCATATTTTATCATTTTTGTTATAAAAATAAACAAATCCGTCACAATATATATACTAAATATAACTACCAAAGTATGGATGTCAAACTTTTTTTTAATGAAATATATCCTCTTTTCTACTGTTAAAAAAATATACACTCATCTTCTGTGAGTGCCACGAAGACGAGGTTTCTTGTTGCTGTCCAATGTATGTATTTTATTTTAAAAAATATTAAGTAAAATTTCTTAAATAGAATTAAAGAACGATGAAAGTAATATAAGTTATTCAATAGTTAAATTTAAAAAAAATAAAAAAATAAAAAATAAATACTGTCAAATAAATTACATATCAACTTTAATATCATTTAATCATTTTATTTTAACAAATTAAAAATTAGGTGAATAGTAAAATAAACAAATAAATGATATTAACTGCCCGTATGGGGATACTGCGTGTAAATGGGATGCATCAAAATCAACACGGATGCTGCGGCAGGGATTGGTGTAGTCTTCCGAAACTATCTTGGTGAGGCATTATTATCTTACAGTAAGGGTCTGGAAGGAACTTTGTCTGTTGAAATACTGGAGCTAATGGCTATCCGGCGAATAATAGTGGAGTCAGTGAGATTGTCTTCTAAGCAGTTAAAGAAGTGAACAATTCGCACCACAATCACTCTTTAATTATGTTCTTGCCGAGGACAACCGGGAGTTAGCGAACTTCTTCACCAGCTTTGCTTTGCAACATGTCAAGCCAAAGGCTAACGTAGTGGCTCATAAGTTGGCACAGTTAGCCTAATCCAATATAGGAGAGTTTGTTTGGCATGGATTCACATGCGATCATGTTTTTGATCTCATTGATAATGATATACGAACTAGTGTTCGTTGAATGATATCAACGTATTTTTCTTGGAAAAAAAAAATTTAACACATAGTAAGTCAAGTGAATTTTAAGAGAGACTCAAAGAAGAATCTTTCAGCAATAAGAGGACTAACCACTCAAAATTGTCTAAATGATTACTTAATCAAAGTCGGGAAAATTTAGGATTCGCCTCACCGGACTAAAAATCCTAATAAAAAAAAAAGATGACTTTGTAAAAAAAAAATAATAATAATAATCAAGTTAACATGAAAAAACACCTCCAGCATAATGTCAAAACAGAACTGTCATGCTTAATTATGCGCAAGTAAATTAATTACATAAATCACCCATAATAAACAATATAAAACACAAACATATGACGATACCACTAACTGATGACCTAACAAATTTGGAAAACAAGAAGAAGAACAACACAATCGAAAAGATGGAAGAGTTGACCAGCAGAAATGACTAGATCATAATCCAAAAGGAGTATAGTTAGATATAGGACAGGGCAGGAGAGATACATAGTAGAGAAACTGAGGCAGAGTATTGACAACTGAGAGAGGCAGATGGAGAAAATGGAATTGGAGGCTGCTTATTGTCTTGTAGATGCAGGACTACTCTGTTGGCGTCCAATATTATCACTATCAGTAGTTGTCATTGGGCTCTGCCTGCTATGCTATGCTTTAATACGATTATGTAGTTTGATGTGGGTAAAACCCAGAAGAATTCAAGCTAGGCTTTCGAAACAAGGCGTTGGAGGGCCAAGGCCATCCTTCTTTTATGGCAACATCCCAGAGATGAATAACATCCAGTCAATTGTGACCATCGCAGCTCAAAGTTCCAGGCACTCCCACCTCCAGAAATCTGTGTCCCACCAAGATTGGACTTTCTCCATCTTCCCATACCTACAGCAATGGTCAAAACAATATGGTACATTAATTGCTTATTTGCATTCATCATTTCGTTGCTTTCTGGTTTAATCTAAATTGGTGTGATTGTATATCTATGAATGATTGGATTGATGTCTATGTATATGTACAACAAGGCTCCATATACATGTACTCGACCGGGAGCAAGAAGCACCTATACGTCGGCCAGCCAGAGATAATAAAGGAATTGAACCTTCACAAGACAACAGATTTGGGTAAACCCTCATATTTATCATCTTTAATGGAGCCATTGTTGGGCGAAGGAATCATTAAGGCCAGTGGACCTCACTGGGTTCATCAGAGGAAGCTCATTGCTCCTGAGTTCTTCCCTCATAAGGTCAAGGTATGTATTTATGTATGTAAATTTATATTAGGTCCTTTGTAGTCATGGTTTCATTTGGATTTTGGAAAACTAATAGTGGGACTACATTTAAATATGCCTAGCACATGTTGGGCCTAGTGGAAGAATCTACCATAGCGCTGATAAGAAGATGGGAGAGCCAAGTTGAAGCTGAGGGAGGGGTTGCAGACGTCACAGTTGATCCCGATTTGAAAAGCTTATCTGCTGATATCATTTCAAAAGCTTGTTTTGGCAGCTCTTACTCACAAGGCAAAGACATTTTTGCAAAAGTGGAGGCACTCCAGCAAGCACTGTCCAAACAAAGTTTACTTTTCAAATTTGCGAACTTTAGGTGAGTAATTTAATAGATGAATAGCATAATCAGAGCTTAAACTATTGGATAAGGCCCAAGAACGGATGTCATGTTAAATTCTAACATTTAAGCATGTTATGACTATGTAATGATATACACTGAATGTCTGGTGGTGAAACTGAAATATTTTTGAACTGTGAAGATTTCTCCCCACGAAGAGCAACAGGCACATGTGGAGATTAAAGAAAGAGGTGGAGAGCCTGATACTCAAGGTTGTTAGGAGTCGTCAAAAAGAAGACCAAAATTTAAGAACACAGGATGAGACTCAGACTAGAGACCTATTACAAACCATACTTGAAAATGCTGCCACTACGATGCACCATGCAGATGCAGACCGCTTCTTAGTAGACATATGCAAAAACATATACTTTGCAGGCCACGAGACCACTGCTCTTGCAGCCTCTTGGTGCTTGATGCTTCTTGCACTACACCCAGAATGGCAAGAACGTGTTCATGCTGAGATTGCTGACCTTTGTGGTACTGGTGACCAAAGTCTCCATGATTGCTTGCTGGATTTCAACAAACTTCGCCAGCTAAGACAGGTACTATTGTATTAAATATTTACGGTGATCAACTTTATATTTGAATTTTTAGCTTGACGGATTTAAAGCATTTAAGTCTCGGATCAAAACTTAGCTCATGATAGAATGAAATAGTGAAAAAAGGCTCACGCAGCCCCCCAAAATTAAATTTGGCGTGAAGACTTAAAATTGTTATTGTTTTTGTGAAGTTTGTTTAAAGTACTTGATTAATTAATTGCAGCTTACCATGGTGATACAAGAAAGCCTGCGCCTTTATGGTCCTGCAGTGATAACATCAAGAGAAGCTTTTGCTGACATAAGGCTTGGTGATCTAGTTGTTCCAAAAGGTGCACATATTTGGTTATTGATAACCGCGTTGCACCGTGATCCTGAAAACTGGGGTCCAGATGCAAATGAATTTAAGCCAGAGAGATTTGCAGGCGGCATATCTGAAGCTTGCAAGCACCCAGAAGCATATACTCCATTTGGTTTTGGCACTAGATTGTGCCTCGGCCGTAATTTCGCAATGATGGAGCTCAAAGTAGCACTTGCCCTGATTGTATCCAACTTCTCCTTTTCTCTATCTCCACTGTATCGCCATTCTCCAGTATATAAGATGCTATTAGCGCCCCAATATGGAGTAAGACTCCTTCTACGGAGGAGAGGCGAAGGTGGTACCGCAATGGCGAACAATAAATGAGCTCTTGCTGCAATCGCCTGAATTGAACATTACATATGGTAATTGGTAAGCTAAGGGCAGTTGCTCATGATTCTACGCAAAGAAGATTACTTTAGAAGAATAAAGCAGTTTTTAAGGTGCCCCAAGACTGTAGGAGGCATGGCACGCTCTGTGTTAAGGTTGTAGCTAACATTGTATGGATATCAGGTACCTGTCATTTGTATGGAGAATCATAAAACATCAAATCATCAAGCAAAGCAAACTTGCTATTGGGATCTTTGCTGTTTTATTTAAGTTTTTCTTAATTAGTTTTTGACTACTGATTTGTATGAATAGCCTTATTTGCGACTGGTTGATAGTGCTTTCGACCAACGTTGTCCAAAAATAGCTTTGGTGTCAAGTTATGATATATCTCGTAAAAAACATTACAGTGATTAAGACTCCAAACAACCGCATCTTTAGTTTAAATTATTGAAAGGTTTATAAAAAGAGATGAAGAATTTGTGGAACAATAAAGAGAACTACATTAAAGTCAAAACTGTGTAATTTACAAACCAATGAACTTCCTTTAGGCCTAAAACTGCTTGTCATGCGGGCATGACTGCAAGGATGGGTTAGGTGCGGCAAGGGGACCCTGACCCACAAACATTTTTTCTTTTAGTTTTTGGCTTTTATCTTTGAAAATATTCAAGTTCCTTTTCCTTGAAGATTGCTTTCTCATCCCTCAAGGTATGGATACTGCATCAATCCCAACATGTCTAGACTATAAGTGCTGATGACAACATAAAGAATGATAGGAGTTCAATTGCATCATACATGCTCATGATGGGGTTGAATGACTTGGTGCATTAGGCTGGCATATACTCAAATAGGCTTGCTGATGTTATTTCCTTGTAACAAAGCCCGGTTGAGTCCACCTCACCTATATTTAGTACATGTAATTTGCTCTTGCAACTAAGTATGAAAAGCTAGCCCAGCAAGCATTTGAGCTATTCAGCTCTATGAATGCGAATGGCCTCTGTCCAGGCAGAGACCTGCCCGACCCTGCCTCTACGGGGAAGAGATCAAAAGAGATTGACCTGAAATTTGGGTAGGAATCGAATTTCCAATCTCTGTTTCGTTAACGACAACGGAAACAAGATGAGGATTTAAAGTGTTTCTGCCTCGAACCTTGGCTGTGCCCCATCTCCAATTTTCTGTACGTCACTAATTGCTTACAATGACCAATTTTGGTGTTTTTTTTTTTTTTTTTTTGTCTTTCAGGAACTGGAGACCAGCTGGTAGGGGAGTGGGGGATGAGACAACAGGTATGAGGTTTGAACCTCCAACCAATTTTGGTTTCTTTTTTCGGGGGAATTTTTTCCTTCTCCCTTGACCTGGACTTGGGCTTATAGATGTTCCTATTCAAAGCTTTGTCAAGAGGGACAGAGCAACCACTGCACATCAATTATACCTGGAATTAGGCCCCAATAAACATTTCTCTGATTTCTTGTTTCCCTCTTTTATACTGGTTTTGCAACATCTCACTTTTGGCTCCCATTAATGAGTCTTAGAATAGAGGAGTTGACTGCATCAACTCTATTCTATAATTATTTTCCATTAAAAATGTTTTTCCGCTACTTTCAATTCATTATGTCAATTGCTAATCTGGGTAAAAAATTTTATGTTATGTAATTCAATTAATAAAATTTTTGGTCCAATGCATGTAACATTTGCTAAGATTCCAAATCCATATTCTACTGATGCTATAAATTTAGGGTAGTTAGAGGGTAATTGAATTTGTTTTCTCGTTTTTTTTTTTTTCGGTCTACAGGGTGAATTGTTGGATCTCCATTTGTCCCCCAAAATTTTATTTGGCTCTTCTACCGCTAGACTCCTGAAAGGCATAATAGATGTCTTGGAGCCGTTAACAGGTTTTGCTTTTAACTTTCAGGGGTGGGGCGGGGTGGGAATCCCTTTTCTTGGCGGAGGCAACTCTCTGAAGACGGGTCAGGAATCAGGAGCAGGAGCAGGGCCAAATGCAAAATCATATTCTACTCAAAACATAATAAATTTCACTTGGTTAAGCGAGAAATTTGGTTTCGTATACGTAGAGTCGGACTAAAGAGGTAATAAGAAAATAACTGTGTGGGTGGGTGTTTGCCCAAGTGGCGGGAGGTGTGCTCTCACTATCTTGAGTAGGGGTTCAAACCTTATTTGAACTACACACTCTTCTATCTCTTAATATGTTTAAGAATGGGTTCTTAGCCAATTCGAGATCAAAAAAATAAATAAATAAATAAATAAGTGTTAAAGGAATAATATTTAAAAAAAATTAAAACACTATAACTTATCTTCTCATGCTATGCTGCTGCTGGGTTAAATACTTAACCCTTTGTTCTATTTTTCTTGCCTTTCTTAACTCTCTCTCTTTTTTTTTTAACAGTAAAAAATATGGATCGCCGATATGTGGGTCATCGCATATATAGATCGAGGGTGGGGTCACCCGTTACGTCTTCATTTAATTTTTCTCAAAAGGAGAATCTGCCACTCAAATACTATTGGGGCCGAATGGGCCTCCCCCACGTCCGGTCTCAGTGTTAACAAATTTGAACCAAATACTGCGTTATACAAATCAATCCACACTGTAAAAAAAGCAATAGTAGTGAGACTCGAATGTGAATTAATGCAAGAACATACTCTTTCTTAATGTTTAATCTTTAAATCAAATAAAGTTAAGAAAAATCTACATTTAGTATACTCTATTTTGGTTTCAGTAACAATTCACGCTATGCATTTTGAAGTATAACAGAAAACGTACTGACATTTGAGTGCTATGAAAATTAGACTCTCTTTGCGTCGACTTTTTTTTTTGCTTCTAGAGGAAAGATTCGCACGTCTTTGTGTCAAAATTGATTTAAATAAGCCTTTATTATGGAAATTCTGAATTGATGACTTGCTTCCCACAATTGAATATAAAGGTCTACCTCAGTTGTGTTTTACGTGTGGACAAGTGAGACATTCCAAGGATGAATGTCTTCAAGCTATTGAGCATGGGAGTCTAAGTCAAGAGAAGCAGCATGAAACCACGTTGATGGCAGATCCTTCTCCAGGGCCGAACCCTTGTTCTGAAAAATTTGGTCCCTAAGCACTAATATATGTCTCGAATTTTAATATTCCGATTAGTGTTCCGATTGAATTTAAAATTGATAATTTTAAAATAAAGGTGATAATTTTTTATATATAAAAGTAACAGCTGTTAATTTCTGTTTTAAAAATTATCAATTTTATTTTAAAATTATCAATTTTATTTTGAATCAACGTATCACTTAAAATACTAAAATTCAACATGCTAATATTTTATCCTAAATAATAGCACAGAAGCGGAGCCGTCGATTTATTTAGAAGGAAGCTGCCACGAAAGAGGCTAAGAAAGGCAATACCACAAAGCAAGGTCCTCGCTGCGAGGGATCACGCTTCGCGGTCCTGGAGGAGATTGTAGAGGTTGACCAACAGACTGATTTTCGGGAACCTGTTCTTAGCAACGACAGGGGGGAGATTATCCGTTGGCACTATACAGTGTGTTCACACAAGATTAACAAAATATAATTAGTCATTAATTTAATATAATTATATTCATAAAGTAAAAAAATAAAATTTAAATTAAATAAATATTACGTTAAAATTTAAAGTATAGATTTTACATAATATTTATTCAAAAAAATTCAATTTTCTCCTTAAAAATATTCTTTCACAAAATGTAAACGTAAATATATTTTATTATGTATTACACGTAACTTTTTTCCAAATTCAAAAGATGTGCCTTTATCTAGAGAAGAGCAGGTGGCTACAGAGAGGACTGTTAATGGATCTTCAAGGTTGGTGGTCAATGCAATTAAATCTACCGGCAAAACTAGTCCTTAGTCTAGCCATAAAAGTGCACACGTCTGAATTGGAAACAAATTCAAACCTCAAATTATTAAGTCACATGTAAAAGTGTCAAAATTTAACCCAATTCAATGGCTTGATCGGAACTTATCCGAAAAAATACAATTCGAATCTGATCCTAAAAATGACTTAACCCGAAATAACCCGAACCTGAAATGATCCTAAAATCTTGGGTCAAATCCGAATCCAACCCTAATCTGATCCGTCTAACCTGAACTTTTTTCTTAAAAGAATAAAAAATAAAATAAAATAATGTAACATCTTTTATATTATAAAAAATATAGATTCCATTATTTTTAATATTAATTTTAATCATAAACTTTTTTAAAATATTTTGATATTTTTTATATAGTTTTAAATTTTATTTTAATTTTTTAGAATATTTTTAAAAAAAAACTTCTTCAATTATTTTTTCATCATATACTTTTCTTTGATTTTTAAGAATTTTTAACAAAATTTTTGAAAATTTTGAAATTTTCAAAATTTTTAATAAAAAATATTACGTCATCATTTTTTATAACATGACTAACCCGTGAGTTGACTTGAACCCGCACCCGAACCCGAATTCAAATCCGAAGTGACCCAACTCAAAATGACCCGAAGATAACTTGATTTATAAGTAACCCGACCCGAAGTAACCCAAATCTAAAACGACTCAATTTAAACCCGACCCGACGACCCATTTTGACACCTATAGTCACATGATTATGATGAGGGGTCTCCAAAAAATACGGAGGCTATGTGCATGGATTGGAGTCATGTTGATATAACTGGTGAACCTGGGTTTGGTCCATCTTCAACAGGGTTAAGAGTTAAAATGTTAAATGATATTTTTGTTAAGGCTTTTAAAGTCATGCTCAAGAAAAAATTACAAATGTCAATTTTTAGAAATTCAAACACATTTTTTATTAACTTCCACGATATTACTTTATAACAAAAGAATTAAAATGACAAAATTTAGTAAAATACGTGAAGCCTTTTACAGTTATTTTCAATTGTTTATTTATCGTTTTAATATGCTTTAGTTCTCACATTTTTTATTAACTTCCACGATATTACTTCATAACAAAAAAAATTAAAATGACAAAATTCAGTAAAGATACCTGAAGCCTTTTGCAGTTATCTTCAATTGTTTATTTATTTTTTTAATATGCTTTAGTTCTTTTTTATTTTTTATTTTTAACCATAAAGTCATCATCTTTCGTTATATCCGTAATAAAAGCTTGAAATAATGACAAAATTTTCATTATAAATTAATTTATTACAAGTGCTAAAATAGAGTGTGTTGAATGCAAAATTCTCTAAATTAAGTGTTAAAGGAACATGAGATAAAACTATTATACAAATAACATTGGCAGATATTTAAACATGAGAGTTAATATACAAAAATATCGATATTTTTATATACTTCTAAAATTTTAATTTGATTTTTGAAAAGTAACAGTTTGACATTCATACAACTTTTTCATAATAAATCTAGTACACTCATCTTCTTCTATTGAAATTTGATTGACCTATGCTAAGGCCAAGGCGCATACTTCATGTTTGTCACCTCTGTTAAAATCTATGCGCTATCAGATTATTGGGTTACACAATTTTCGTTAGATGGAGATGACGATGTGTTAAATTAATATATATATATTACAATCCCCAAATTGTTAATCTTTAAAAATCGGACCAAAATTTTGCATATTATCTCTCAATATACAAGAATAAGTGTATAGCTCCAAAATAAACATACCGTAAAGCAAAAGCAGCCTTAAGAACATGCGCTCCAAGTAGGCCAAAAATAAAGAGAATTTGGGAACCTCGTAATCATAATGAAAGTTGCCTTTCTTTAACTGGATAGAGTTATTATAGTGCGCGAAATTTAGTATGTAAATGTAATACCACCAAACTGCAATACCTAGAAAGAAAATTTCAATACGAAAAAGTTTTAGGCCTCAAATGTATTGTCCGAATGTGTAGTCTGAATAAAGTAATAAAATACAATCATTTACAAATAAAATGTAATTATATTGATATTTTGTATCAAAATTTTCATTTTTAAGAAAAAAATTTTGTTGAAAATTTTTTTTTCAACGCATATTATATATAACTTATACTTAGGTTTTAATTTCATTATTTCACATTTTATTAATATAATTTTATTTTATTAATAAACAGTTATATTTTCTTATATTATTTGAACTACACATTCGAACTGCATAGTTGAGATCCGAAACTACGCTCATGTCAATATATTTGTTTTGTCACTTTTTTTAGGTTAAAAAAATACCTAAAAGGAAAGTATAAATTGCCGAAGAATATTCCAACGTAAATTCTATGGTACACTGCAATTATCAAAGTTTGGTACATTAGCTCCTTAAAGATCATGGGACCAGAACGCATGGCCAGCTTCCCCAGCTCCCACCCCACTTTTTCTCTCTATCTTTTTCCGTAATAAAAGAAAATCAAATTTGCAGAAAAACTTATGCTGTATTTAAATCGTGAGATTTTGATGAAAATGAAAATTGCAAAAAAAAAATTATTAAAAAAATTATGAAAAAGAAAAATGAATGAATCGTTATTTAGATAGATGAGAAAATGTGAAAAAAAAAAATAGAAAATGAATTAATATATTTAAATTGTATAAAAAAGTGATGAAAAAGATAATTATATATTTGAAATTATAAAATTACTGCCTGTTGTTTTTTATGTTTTTCTTTTTGGTCCCAATTGCTGTTAGTACTTTTGAATACCTGCATTTTGGTCTCTTGGAAGTCGATGGAATTGGGGTTTCATCCATTAGAAGCAGAATGGCTATGGTTTTGAGAAAAAAAGCAGCTTCAGTAGGTGGTTTGTGGGGGAATAACTAAAAAAAGAAATTTGTAGTAGAGATGAGAAAATTAAGTATTTGGGTAATTTTGTTTTTATTTTTTTAATTATTTAATTTGTTTACAGTAACTATTGATATTGACAATTTACTAGAACATTTACCAATTTTTTACAGGTTTCTCACATGTTGCCAAACAAGTGAAACTTTGTTGAAAAACGTTATTTTCTTTCTAATGAGATTCTCACAGGCATCCAATCAGGGGGTTAGTGTCTGATTATAAATATAAATATCATTTTATTACATTATAGCATATCATTTTGAATGTAATACAAGACCCTTCATTATAACGACAAATATCATTGGGACCACATGTATTTATAAGATTTATTCTTAAAATTTGTTTGAAAATACATAATTTTCTTTTGAAATGTCGCATCATGTCAGATCAATCCACAATTGAAGGGTTCCTGACGGCCGAGATATGTAGCTGCAGAACAGATGAGGAGGAGACAAAAGATTACGGGCTTGAGAACTGATAGACTGAGAGAGCTTCTAACAGAAGAAGAAACTCCGGGAAATTGAGGAAGTTTCGCTAATTCGTAGGAATCCCAAGTGAACAGAGAAGAAGAAAAACACCAAGAAACTTCCTGTTGATCACGTGTCTCATGGCCCAGCTACTAGTCAAGAAAAAACAGCAGAGGTTTTATTAATGACTTGCTTTAGAAAAGTTAGAGAAAGAAGAATATAATTATTAATTTTTTAATTTTTTATTTAAATAATTTATTTTTATTATAATTTTTTTTATAAATTATTATTTATTTTTTTAATTATTTTTTCTCATAATTTTTTTCTATATCTAAACAATTTATTTTATTCATAAATTATTATTTATTTTTTCACATTATTTTCTTTCATACAACTTTCTCTAATTGTCCAAATAATTTAGTTTTCTCATAATTTTTTTCTTATCTATTTTTTTCTCACTTTTTGCTTCCTTCCAAACACACTATAAAAGTTTTGGGTCCCATTACATTACATAGACAGACTGAGATGTCATATATTATGTAATTATAAGTATATTTTATATAACTGTAATTAAAAAATATACAGTAAAAAAATAATATTTTTTTATCTCACTTTTCTATTATTCTAGTTACATAAAATATAATTATAATTATACAAAAATTACACTTGTATACGAATATATCACACCTACGTCTGCCACCAACATTTTTCCAAAAGTTTTTGTCTCGTTAAATTACACTTCACAATTGACGTGGCTGATGATTGCAGGACTTTTGCCCACTTCTTCCTTGCTGCAATAAAACGACTGAAAATTGTGTTTTTGATCTTTTTTTTTTTTTTCTTCTTGTTTTTACCTTGGTGGCCTAAGTTGTAGCTCTTACGTGCGCGCTCTTTCTTCATAAATATTGGGTGTCAGTATTATGTAAAAAAAGTATTAAAGCATGGTGTAAGAGTCTAATTTGATCAAGGTTGTTAGAACCGGACTGGTTATCGAACTGAAAATATTAGTGGGTCAAAATTCAACCGGTTCAATCGGTCGAATCGGTATTTGAACCGGTATTTATTAATATATATATTTATAAAAATAATTTAAAAAAAATACTTATACATGATTATTAAATATTACTTTTTTAATTTTTAAGGATTAAATTGAAAATTTTGATAAATTTAGGACTAAATTGAAAGTTCTGATAAATTTAAGACTAAATTAAAAATTTTAATTAAATTTAAAACTCAAATTATAATTTAAATAAATATTGGGATCAAATTATAATTTATAAAACTTTTATACCTAATTTGAACCGGTTGAACCGGGTCCGGTTTTTGACCGATTTTCACCGATTTTGACCGATTTTAACCGGTTCAAACCGGTTTTGACCGGTTCAAATTAAGGGGTAACTGTAGCCATAAACCGGCCCGGACCTTTGGCCGGTCACCGGTTGAACCGGTCGGACCGGTCGGTCCGAGCCGGTTTCAACAACATTGAATTTGATAATTACTGTAATCTTTAATCTTTAGTAATAGAGGTATACTCAATTTTATTGGTGTTTCAGTAATAGATTGGTTCCTTTTGGAATTGTTGAAAAAAATACAAAAAAAAAAGAAATTACTCTGACTTCTGTCCACAAATTTGATAATTAATATACATGTAATAAATTTTTTTTTATTCAAAAAATGAATAAAAAGGCTCAACATAAAATGTCAAAAAAATAAAAAATAAAAATAAAAATAAGTAGCACTTCTTTGTATATTATTATAACTCAATCAGAAAAGCTAGTTAACTAAGAAAAATTAATAATGGTTAGCACTTTTACCAAAGATTTAAACATCAAACTTAATTTATCAGCAAGAATGCTGCAATATCGCTCACACATGCTTAAAGAATGGTAAAGTAGTAAAATTCTTTTTTTTTTAGCAAAAAAGTAGTAAAATTCTTAATTTTAAGTTTATGGTTGGATCTTAATCTTTACAAGCGAAAGAACAAGGGAAAAAAAAAAAAGTGGCCTATACTGCCTACCATTTTCTCCGCATGTGAATTAGATTTAGTAGGACCGTGACATTTGCTGGTGACCGTATCGCATAGCTGAAAGATTTTTGTGTAGAGTAAGATTATGTGATTACATTTAAATGATTATAAATAATATTAAAATTTCACTTACAAATGAGAAATCTTTCACAAAGTAACAATTTGCAGTCAAAATTATTCTAGACATATTTTACTGGGAACCATTGAAACAATGAACACACTGTACAATGACAACCGAAGACCAGCGCATCAATGGTACAATGATAGTACTCGGTGGACAATTAATTATCAGAAAAACATAAAAAAAACCTCCTGTCAAAAAAAAAAAAAGAAAAACATAAAAAAGCAGTGTACACGATTTGTTGCACGCAATTGTAAGACGTCTCAGTGTATGTTCACATGCACAAATTTATTGCGAATTTATTTTTTGCACGTGTTTTTATTAAAAATAAAAAACAAAATAAAAATTCAAATCTTAAGAATTATTTTCGTTTTCATGAAAAAATTTGAAATAATTTTTCTTTTGAAATATGTTTTAAACTGAGTTTGTTTTATAGTTAATTTATATTTAGAAAAACAGATAGTTAGATTACGTTGATCTTAGGGAAAAAAAAAAAGGATTGGGATTATTTTTTTTTAATGAAATATTTTTTTTTAAGAAACAATAGGTGAGTTTGAGAATTTTTTTGATCTAAATATAAATTATTAATAAAATCTTCAACTGACTAAATTCTAATGAAATGAAAGTTTTTTATAAATATTTTAAAGTAATAAAATGAATGAAATATAAATAAAATAATCAAATAAATAAATAAAAATTTACATAATTCTTGTTTCACTTTCATATTTATTATTGAAAATAACAAATTCCTAAATCAAAAAAGTTTGGAAGACAGGCTTGGGAGGCAGGATTGGGAGGCCGTTGACGTGGCAGTGTGAGTCCTGCACACTTCGCATGCCTTTCTTTTATTTATTTATTGAATTTATGATGTGTATAAAATTAAAATAAATATGAAGAATGATGAGAAAAATATACATACAGCCATTAAATAAATTTTTGCTTATTTATATAATTATTAAAAAAATCTATATGAATATTTTTGTTTATTAATATCCACGTATTAACTTTTTAATAAAAAAATAATAATAAAAAAAAGGCTGTGAATCTCGTGCAAGGGCAACACCTACCATGGTACCACGTCAAATTTGTCTTTAAACCCGTCTTTCTAATCAGACTCTTCGTACATGGAGGATATGGTGGGGATTTTGCCACCTCAACCACGATATTGCATTTGGGCTATAGCAAGCTAATGACGCGCACTTGATTTAATTTTAATAATAATAAGAATAATATTAATAATACCCTTACTACTAATCATGTGTTATGAGTAGTTTTGGATTAAAGAAATGTGTTATAAGGAGTAGAGATGATGTCAAACTTAGGTTTGAATTGCAGTTTTACTCTTACGGTGTGTTTGGAGTGAGTAGAAAGGTGAGAGAAGGAAGAGAAAATAAAGAAAATAAAGAGAAAATAAAGTTATTTAGAGTGGTGAAGAAAATGAAGATAATGAAAATATGGTGAAAGAAAAAATAAATAGTAATTTGTGAGAGAAAAAGTGAAGAGAAAATAAAGTTATTTGGAGTGATAGAAAAATAAAGAGAAAGAAAGTATAATGAAAGAAAAAATGAATAGTAATTTGTGAGAGAAAAATAGATGAGAAAATAAAATTGTTTGAAATAGTGTAAAAAGTGAGAAGAAAGAAATATAATAAAAAAAAATACATAATAATGATTATATTTTTCTTTTTTTCTGCTCATTTTCATCGCACAACAAACACACTTTTAGGTGCGATGAAATTTATTAAATGTAATATTTTCGACATAACTACTTGTATCATTCCTCGTTTTCTATTTTGTTTACATGATGATAATAATAATAATAATAATAAATACTTATTTTTTTATCAAAATAATTTTAAGAATAAAAAAAAATCTCTATCTTAGAATTAAAAAGCATCTATAATTACCAAAAACATCTATAATCTATTAAAAATTTATAATATAACTTATTTATCACCTATCAAATCAAAAAAAAAAAAAAAACATTCTAACGGCAGAATTTTTTTATGTCGGAAGGAAGCACGTTAAGAACTGAAGGTCTGAGTCCAAATAATGATTGTTAATATTGCTGACGCAAACAAACATGACTGGCAGGTGAGAGGACACGGGAGTGGTCTGCTATAAAGAAAGAAAGAAAGAGAAGAAGCTGCAGGAAGCCAAAACAGAACAGGAGACAACGACTAAGGAAGCTGAAGGGGAGCGCTTCAGTTTCTGCTTCGGTTCCCTTTGCTTTCTTCTCTTTGGGCGGAACCAATCTTATTCTGAAAGGTTTGCCTCCTTCCTTTCTGCATTATTTTTGGTTTAATTCGGACAAACATACACATGCCACTATGATTTTGAGGTTCTTGTTTTTTGTTTGTGACGTAAATGTAACAGTGTATCAGTAAGAATTTAAGATTCGAATTCTCGATCTTCCAATTGGTTTCCCTTCTCTTAATCCTAAGAAAGCTCAAAAAAAAAAAAAAAGAAAAAAGAAAATCAATTCAATTAGATTTGTAATTTGTTTGTAATCTGCTGCCAAATCTCATCGTCAATTCCCACAACTACTTGCTATTTCTAATTTTAGAATTTGAATTAATATAACTGCTTTTGGAAATTCATATTCCATTACTACCCAAATTTGAATCCATAAAAATGTGGCCCATCAAAATAAGTATCTTCATTTTTTATTTTTATTTTTTTGTGGGAAGGGCAAGAGGGGAGAGGACACATGGTTGATTGATTAGGATTTGAAAAAGGAGGACATCATCTCAAACTCTAATTTCAATCTGAACCAAAAGTAAAAATAGGAGCAGAAAAAACAAAAGTCATTAAAAAATAAAAAAAAAACCCAACGCGACACCTGTTCGGTCTGGTGCGTGGTGGGGCTTCAGGAGCTGTTCAGATTAAAAACACGTTCATTATCTCGACTGAATTGGCCATCACTGTTCTTAAAAATTTGTGAGTCTTTCTTTCTTTTTAATTTTTCTTTTTCTGTTTCAATAAGATCTTTCTTTAATTGATGGGGGGGGGGGGGGTTGGATTGAAATTTAGCTGGAAATCCAACGTTTAATCGCCGATTTCTCAGGAGTTCGAGTCTGAAGCAAACTTCTTTTGGCAATTCCTTGAAGACCCAGGTGGAATTTGCTTTTGGGATTAATTAAGAAGAAGAGGAGGGGCAAAGAAAGAGCCAAAGCAGGGATTTTTTTTGATTGTGGGGGGGGGGGGGTGGGGGTCAATCTGGTGTGAGTTGGGGATGACCACAATGCGTATGGAAAGATTTCTATCGGCGTTAATGGCCGTCGATCATCAGGTGGCCGGACAGTCGTTGATAGGGACTATCAAGATTGCTGTTTTACCAATTGCTAAAGTTTTTACAATGTGCTTCTTGGGATTTCTTATGGCTTCCAAATACGTTAACATCTTGCCTGCCCATGGAAGGAAACTCTTAAATGGGGTAATTCATTCATTCATTACTCCTCGATCTTATTTTCCTATTTTGTTTTTTTTTTTTGTTGGCTTTTTTTGTTTTTGGTCCCTTGAGGTTCTTCCCTTTGCAAGGTATACTAATTCACTGTCTCAACAATATGTTCTGTTCTGCAGTTGGTTTTCTCCCTTTTGCTTCCTTGTTTGATCTTCTCGCAACTTGGGCAAGCCGTCACTTTAAAGAAAATGCTGGAATGGTAACTTTCTGTTTGATTCCTCCGTCCATCCCTCTTTTTCTTTTTCTTCTACTTCCATTGCCTCCCTTGTTATTCTTTTTCTGTGCAGGCAATAACTAGCATACAACTTTTTCCTATTGCAGGTGGTTTATTCCAATGAATGTTGTTCTGGGCAGTATATCAGGCTCAATAATAGGCTTTATTGTTGCATCCCTTGTCCAGCCACCTTATCCATTCTTTAAGTTTACCATCATACAAATTGGAATAGGTGAGCCACCCCATATTGAAGTTCAATCTCAAACACTTAAGCATTTATTTTTCTTTTGTTTTGTCTTCCATTCAATGCAATTTCAATTCATATACTTACAAGTAACTGGAATATGCAATTGGAGTAAATGTAAGAACTGATCTTCCTTTTTCACATACTACGTGTCAAAGTTTTTTGCTCTATGCTTTAAAATTTGCTGGATTTCACAACTCCTGATCCATAAAGATGATGACAATGATTGCAGGGAACATTGGCAACGTCCCACTTGTCCTGATTGCAGCTCTATGTAGAGACTCATCTAACCCTTTTGGCGACTCAGAAAAATGTAGCACAGATGGGACGGCCTATATCTCATTTGGCCAGTGGGTAGGTCTTGAGCATCTCTGAGGCAGTTTTAATTGATTTCACTTCCCATCAAAGTTGCAAACCATTTCATAATTTGATTGTTAATAATTTCTCACGGAGGCTTTCTTACGACCTTTGTGATAAAACTCTTTTCTTGCAGAAATTTGTTTGTAACTTTTCGTGTTCTGGTTCAATTTGACTGTTTTTTGTCCCTTAATCAATTGGCATCTAGATTCTTCATAATCATTGAGGACAATTGGTTTAGCCTTTCAAACATGGAACTCTATTTTTTCCTAATTTTTCTTTTCTCAAAGTTCAGAATAGAATTGGGGACAGTTTTACCATTCTCCAACAAGGTAAAAGACATTGAAAAGTAACTTCTCAATTTATTCATACCAGGTTGGTGCAATCATCCTATACACTTATGTATTTAATATGTTGGCACCTCCTCCCGAGGGCACCTTTGACATTGAGGATGGAAATCTTCCCATCAAGAACCCTCCAAAAGATACTTCACCTGAGCATGTTCCACTGCTGCCTGAGGAGGATGAATCAGTGGATTCAGAAGCTTCAATGACGGGAAAGGTGAGATGCCTACTTGTGGATATACCCAACTCTGCTTTATCAAATTGAGCCTAGTTTTTTCCTTTTCCTTTTTTTTTTTTAAAAAATCTTCGTGTGTAGTTGAGCCCTATACATAACTGTTTATTTACCGAAATTGGGTATTGGTTTGTGAACATTTGACATGAAGAAAAAGGTTATTTCAACTAGATGACAGCCAATGCACTTAGTCATATGGTCACAATGTGATAAGTTCTTCACTGGCATATTATTATTCTTACAGGACTAATAATTTTACATGCATACAGCGTGGTCTGATGAAGATGTTATTATTTCATCCTAGAAAATGACATAATCAGTATTTCAGTTCCCTTTATTGATTTCATTAATATGGCAACTTGTTGCCCTGCAAAGGATTTTTGCAGTAAGACTCAAACATCTTCTGATTCTTGGTTCTGTTCTTCTCGTTTTCCTTTTTGCAGATAGTACAATTTCTAGCTTTTTTATATGAGAAATTGAAGCTCAAACAAATTCTTCAACCTCCTATCATTGCTTCAGTAAGTCTCATCATTTCTATATATGATTTGATTTATCTTTTCATGGTGAACATGCTCCCCTACCTAGATCGTATTCTTCTTGATGATGAACTCTAAGTGTTGCTGTCAATCCTTCATATGAGATTATGGCTGTGAAGCACCTGTTTGGTGATTTGAGGATGCTTTCATAGGTCACCGTGGCACATGGTTCATTGAATTTTGAGTTAAATCTGATGTGGAATGTTTTACCACTGACTCAAGCCTGAAAACAAATCTGGCGTGACCATGTTTGGTTTTAAGTCATCCTTTCATGTAGTTCTTTCATTTGTTATTTGTGTAGCAAATGTTACAAGTTTACCTTTACGAATTCAAATATTTGAGTATGCAAAAATTGCAAAATCGAGGTTCTTTTGTTTGATTTATGCAATTTCAAAAAAATTTGTTGGTTATTTACATCTTTATGTTAGTTGGGCTTGTGTAGGGAATACGGGTACATGCCCATGTGAAATTGGTACATACAAATTTTGGTTCCCCATTTTTTTAATTATGGGGAATCCAACCGCTATGTGATTGGCAAACTTAGAGAAGTTGGAATGACCAAGACCATTTTATATTGGTAATCACATATTTTTTGCTGCAGATCCTAGCCATGGGACTTGGTGCAGTACCGTTTTTGAAGCAACTGATCTTTACAGCTGATGCTCCATTTTTCTTTTTCACTGATAGCTGCATGATTCTTGGGTATGCTCGATCGCACCTTTCCTTCTTGTCCTTGCTAATATGTTGGTAGCTTATTTTATGAAATTTCAAATAATTGCATTACAGCAAATAATTGTCTTCAGTTGCTTGCAATCACCAGGATTCGTCAACTCATACTATTGTAAGATGATTAAACAAAAAACTGTGCTTGGTATTATCAATATCAAACGCATTTGATTGGAGTCAATATGGACATGTATAATGGCATTGGGAGATATTGCAGCTCTTATTCAGTTTGTTTGTTTGTTTGACCTATATTTCTGGTTTTCATCAATGTACTGACCTTGAAACATGGCCCTATGCACTCATGAGATGAGCTATGGCATGCAGAAATTGGAAGGGTGAGATAAACCACCATGGTAAATGTGGCATCTGGCATGAGCACCAACTCAGATGTCAGATGGTGTACATGCGAAGCCTTATTTGGGCTTTGCAAATACAACATTTTCAAATTTCACTAACATGTTTCGAATTGCTTTCCATCCCCTTAAGGTTGGGAAATTTCTTCCATTCAATGGTTGCCAAAGCACAGCTTACAAATACACTATGTTTAATTTCCCTCCATTTACTGCATTGTGGACCTATAAATTTTGCTGGGATGTGCACAAATGTATACTTACCATTGCACTTGCTTGTTATCATGAGGGTGTCCATAGACCTGAAAGGTGTCAATTTAATTTCTTAGATATCTCATAATCA
Source organism: Carallia pectinifolia (assembly GCA_037832335.1). Taxonomy (NCBI): domain Eukaryota; kingdom Viridiplantae; phylum Streptophyta; class Magnoliopsida; order Malpighiales; family Rhizophoraceae; genus Carallia; species Carallia pectinifolia. The sequence continues at coordinate 12,280,419 of CM075444.1, read as the reverse complement.
ATTCTTTTGGTTTATCAGGGAGGCCATGATTCCATGCATTTTGTTGGCACTGGGAGGCAACCTTGTCGATGGTAGGTTACCTTGGAGCAATCTTCTTCCTAGCACTGTGGAACCATGATCTCATTTGCAGCCTAACATGTTGAAGATAATTATTTTTTGTTGCAATCTAAAGGATTGACTATTTGTCATTCCATTTATATCAATTTCAGAGTAACAGTTTTTGGCTTCACTTGCAGGACCAGGGAGTTCAAAACTTGGTCTACGGACAACTGCTGCTATTATCTTTGCTCGGTTAGTTTTGGTGCCGCCTGCTGGGCTTGGTATTGTTACGTTGGCTGACAAGCTTGGGTTCCTCCCTGCAAATGATAAAATGTTCCGGTTTGTCCTCCTTCTTCAGCACACAATGCCTACATCTGTCCTCGCGGGTAAAATATCTGGCCTTTCTGGTATAAGATATATATCTATCATTTCATGGAATCATCCTGAATGCATTTCGAATGGGAAAAACATTTGAAGCAATTGGGGAATTGTCTCTTAATGAATCCTGATTGGCTGAGGATCAAACTTCACTCCCTTTGAAGCCACTTCTGGAAGACAATAAATAGTGTGAATTGTTTTGCTTAAAGGAAGGGAAAAAAGAATACTGATTAATTTTGCTAGTTCCTTAAACTTTAAGCAGCTAAATGATTCTGCTAAAATTAAGGGTAAAAATCAACAGTATCGCTACTGGACTCAAGTATGCCTTTGAATCCAGTACCATCTTTCTGGCTGCTTTGGTGGTGATGCCTCTGCTTTTAGTTTAATTCATAGCCCATCCCAGTGTTCAAGTAGTTTTCGTTCTTGCCTAACCTTGAACCCTTAACTTGAAGAATGTCAATAATTTCTTAACAAACAATCTACAAGGAGGCCGTCACTCTTCACGTAGTCTGAACTTATGACTTCATTCTACTTATGTTATGCACAGGAAGGGGCTGAAGGGGTACCAATTGTAACATTGCTGCACCTTTAGTCAAGCTTTTTTTGGTTAATTTTTCTGTTTTTGTTTTCATTAGGTGCCGTTGCTAGTCTGAGAGGGTGCGGAAGAGAAGCTGCTGCTGTGCTGTTCTGGGTACATATATTCGCTATTTTCTCAATGGCTGGATGGATTGTTCTTTATCTCAACATACTCTTCTAGAACTGCCGGTTGCAGGCATAAGCTTAATTAAAGGAAGGCATTGCCATTCATTTCCCCCCATTTAATGTTATGTCAATGGCTAACTAGATTAGTGAAAGCCCCTGAAATTCATCGTTGTGAGGGGTAAAGGCTATGACAAGCGGGGGTTGTACTCTTATTGCCCTTTGTAATGTGAAGGGAAAGGACATGAATTTCAACGCTGCACTCTTATTGCGGCTATGCTGTGCTTATTTAAGAGCTCCAAGAAGCTTTATTCTTGCGTTGTTAAGAAGTTTTATTCTTTAATATAAGAGTTGTTTGGAAAGAAAAACTAAGTCTAGGAAATATGGAAATCCTACGAAGCACAACCTTACGGGCCACATGCGCGTGCCCTTTCAAAATTAACCAATTTGATTTTTTCTTGTTTCTTCTTAAATTTTGGAAGACAAAAAGGGCATAATAGCAGAAGAACAATGGACAATATGAACAAAAAAAAAAGGAAAAAAAAAGTAATATGCAAATTCAAAGGGTAGTTATATTTGTTTTTTGTTCGTGATGGAGCTCGGGCTAGGTGAAAGTTTTAATATATTTTTATATTATTAATGTTTAAGAAAAATTAATATATAGAAACGTTCATGTAGCTAAAAAAATAGATAATGTTAAATGAATATTTATAATAAATTCAAATATATTTTTCTACAAACTTGCATGCAGTTATTTTTCTACCCATCCCCTCTCCATATGACTACTGCACCTTCACATGACTGCTTCTCTCGATTGCTGCCACCTGCGTGTTCCCACCATGCTTGTGCCACCTAGTCGACTTCTAAGAAATAATACGACGGTTGTGTCGGTTAGCTGGCTGTGCTGGCGGCTGAGTCGAATCAAATGACTGAAAATAGCTTGATTGATGCCTTCAAACATCAGTGATCAGACTCCCTTTTGTCTTAACCCGTTTGGTTTTGCCCTGAAGCCCAAACTGAAACTACTCCACGATCGGTTCATTGTTTTTAGTTTTCTTTGAATACCATTATGTAATTCACTTGAACGATGATACAAGGAGATATGCAGTTCAATATAAAAATAATAATATTATTATTGTTATTTTGAACACGTCAATGCAATAACATTTAACAACTCATAATTTTTTTTCTTTTAATTCAATTATCTAACGACTCATTTGATTATATATATCTCAATAAGTTATGCTTTTTAAGATTTATCTTTTGTTTTTTGGTATGGTAGTGGATACAAGATGACTGAATGACACGGAAATCTTTCCTTCTTGTTCCCTCCTTTTTAAGGTGTCAAAGCTCAAGAGGCATTTATTTCCTATAATTTCAAACTAAAGGATTTCATAATGAATTTCAGAGAGCCCTTTCGGTATTTACGTGCAATGTTTGCATGTGCAAATATTATAGTTGATTCATAGACACTGATTCTGCATTGCACGACAGCATAAGTAACATGACTCGCTTCCATCAATTACTGTCTAAAACAGAGCAATATATCGAATTGGTTCCAATACAAAAACTAGGTAGATCTCAAATTGAGGAAAACACACAACATACTATTGCATGCGCATTGCCTGAACAAAAGTTATGTCACAAACATTGCAATGTATCAATTTGGCTGTGAAGTAGACACCTTGAGTCAGGTGTTAGAAAACAATTGAACAACAGTTGGAGTTTGAGAATGACTTAGAACAAAGACCACCATCTCCTGCTTCTGTTAGCTCTTGGATTAGCTGAAGAAGAGCCAGAAACGTTAATTTGGTGCAGGCCTCTATCGATAAAGTTGCAACTATGGTTTGACCCTCTCCCTTGAGAATTGCCTAACCACAAGACAAGCACAATACCCACGAGACTGACAATTGGGGCAGCAGCAAGAAAGAGCCATCTCCTACTCTCGTTTATGCCAGAATTCCTTGTTGCAGCTTCTGCATTAGCAAGATGCCTTTCCTCCACTCCATCTTGACCAATTTCATGCGCTACATGTGCTTCATCTTCACCTGAAGAATCTGAAGAACTATCCTCAATTAAATCCTGCTGCCTCACGTCATTGCTTCTCAGTCTCTCATGAGTGCGTTCCTTCCCTTCCTCGTAGTCTATGTCATCAGTTAGAAGCTCATACCTACAGAGGGGGCATGAGTTTCGCGCACTCAACCATGGCAAGATACAGCGAGGGTGGTACAAATGATTGCAGGGAAGCTGGCTCGCTTCAGTGCCACAAAGCAGAACATCCTTGCAGATTGCACAAGCTAAATCCTCATGCTTCTCGTGCTGCTCACCAATGATCACACGAGGCAATGTATTTACAACGGACAAAGCTGCGGGAGGTGCTCCTCTTCTAGAGCTGTCAGTCTCGGCAAGATGTTCCAGGAAGTCCTCAATGCCCCTTGCATCAAGATAATCCCCAGAATTCAAACCAAATTCTTGCAAACCATTGTATGTTCCATCCCGGACTCTCTGGTTTATCGGGCCCCCAGAATCAGAAGAATGAAGTTGTTGAAACCAATTAATAGGGTCATTACTTTCATATGAACTTAAACTGAGAAAATTCACAAGCTGAGTTGCTACATCCACAGAATCAATTGCACCTTCCACTTCTTCCCATTCACCATCTTCTTCCTCATCATCATTTTCAGCATCACCCAAGTTCCATTGATTGAGACCAGCATGCATGGGATCAATGTCAGTATCACTCTCAAGATTGCTTTCAGCATCTGGTGGAATAAATATATCTCTATCCAAGAAACTGTGTCCATCAACAGAAGCATCAGACTCTCCCCCATAGCCACTAAAAGAAACAGCATCACTCTCACTGTGGAAAACCCTGTAGCGACTGACACTGACATTTGTTTCACTCTCCCAATAAGGAGAATTCAAATTATCAAAACCTTCACTATCAGTGTCTGAAAGAACCTGCTGCCATCTTCTAGAACCATTAGGGGTTGTACGGGAACTATTATGCTGTAAAAACATAACAGAAGAATCATCATCGACAGATTGATCCTCACGTCCAGAAATGGTGGACTGGTTTTGCCTCGCTAGATTAATCAAGTGAGATAACTGTTGCGAAAGAAGATCTTCATCAAATGACTCAGAGCTGCTGTACCCGACTCTTCTCCTCTGTGGCCTCCTTCCACGATAGTTTTGGGTGGGGGTCCCAAGATCTTCAAGGAGTAAAAATTTACAGTCCCCACATACGCTAGTAGTATCAAGATCATCGTTTTCAGGCACAAGAATTCTTCTACAAAGAGCACATGCTGCTGGGTGGGCGCCATGTTCAACCACCGAATTACTGTCCACATTGCCGTGAACCATAGACACAGGCACATCCTGTGAAGTTCTTTGAGAGTCTGTGTCCATCTGGGAAAAATTAAAATGGGAAAAAATTATGGGAGTTGAGCAGGGAGAAACCATATATATATATAAAGAAAATGTGGGCAGGCAGGATTGGGGCTATGGATTTTATATCATCAATCTGTTTTTGGATATTAATGTAATCAATTTACATATATGTGTATACACCTGCATGTATGGAAGTTCATAAGCATATAAATATGAACAACAAGCAGCTGGTATGCATATAAAACTTGTTGCGGATCACAATACAACAACAAAAGGGGGAAAAAGGGTCGATTGATTACCAAATAGCAATAACTCACAAACCTCTTCCATGCAAATGTCAACTAAAAACAGCTGTTACCTCCAAAAGTGGAAAAAGGGCTGAAACTGCCTCTGACAAGCGCATACATACCAATAAATTCTAGGAAGAAAAACAAGAACCAAAGCCACAGCCTACAGAAGACATCAGCAAAACAAAATAATTGGTTTTTCAAAAGAAAAATGCTAAACCTCCAGAGTCAGCTTCCTGACAATCATAAGATTTCACAAAGAATACCAAACAATTTCTTCTCTCCTCTTCTCAGTAACTTTCACAAAGTCCAATTGAAGAGGTGAAAGCTCTATTAAGGGTAATTCTTCATGAAAACGAGTATGTGTTCTGGCTGATTAATCAATTTTTATTCGCCTCCAGTTAGCAAGTCCCAATGCATGCAAGTTTTCCTCATAAGGTACATCAAGACTATACAAAGTGGAAGAACGCAGCAAGACAACCTAGATGGCTGGCTAAGAGTTTAAAAGTGTAAGGAGTCTCATCATAATCAGTTTCATTATCTTCTCACATTTCACCTCCAAACGGAGTAAAGAGCAAATGGTCAGCAAGGCAGATAAGCAAAAGGATCAAATGCAAAAACTCATCATCAGTCTTCAATAAACTCATATTATGCAAGCTGCCCTCACTAGAATTCTGCATCTGAGCAAAATAATCAGATGCTTTAGAAAAAGCAAGGTTAAGTGATCAATGAAGACAGAATTTATGGCACACACACTTGCATCTAGGCGTGCAACCACAAGAAGCTGAATGGAATATTCAAAGGCCTCTCATTAAACTTCAGCATTTGGTATATGTGTTAAATATATATATAGACACACACACACACACACACACACACACACACACAGACACACACTCAGAAAAGCATATATCAGCCAATTTCACCCAAAATTTTGGTTACCCAAAAAAATAAGGTAAAAGTTCATTTTCATACCCTAGGGTTTGGCAAAATATTCATTAGAGATATCCCAGGCTTACTGTATAAGTCCATTAAATATGAACACTGACAAACGTGTGACTCTGACAATTCACTAGAAAATCCCCCAAATTATGCAATGATGATTAAGAGCACAAATCCTGGAAGCAGAGGCAAGTTATAACATAGCAATACTAATCAGAATGCGGAATTGTAACTTTGCAAGTTATCACAAAATTTGAGAGTTTTTTTCGTCTCCTTTTCAATTAAAATCCAGCTTGCAAAGTGTGTACGTTATGTATGCTAGACGTTTGTCTTTAACCGACTTTTAATAGTGCGCTCTTAATTGAATAAGGAATTCAAGTACCAAAATGAAGCAAATGAAAATCACAGACCCTCAAAGCACAGAGTACCAGGTGAACATTTTCCACAAAAATAAACTGAAAATCCGAAATGAGGCGCTTAACACTTTCAAATGAAAATGAGAATACAAGGGTAATTCAACATCACAGAAACATAATAACCTGTGTGAATGGGGGAACATCCTAAATTTTAGCTCTTTTCAGATTATTTACACCTGGCTTTTGAAGGGATAGGTAACAACATTCTCATTAAGCTTAAGTTAAGCAATCGGATTAGTCAGAGCACTAAAAGGAATCAAAAGTGAATATCCAGGACAACAACTAAAAAGTAAAGTACACAACCCGTAGATTGATAGATGAAAAAAAAAATGAACAAAATTTTTGATAATAATGGAAAAAACGGGGGAGGGGGGTGCCAAAAAGGATGGAAACGATGGACGGAGGGGAAATGATTGACATACCAAAGACCCAAATCGTCACTTTCTCCACTGCTTTGAAATTGAGAAATTGATCTAATGGAATCTTCGCTTCACTTCACTTTTTCAGTTGACGAAAAACTGCAACTGAGCGCGTAATCCAAGGGCAAAGAAACGAAAAGATCGAAGCTTTTTTAATCTGGGAACTGGGGAATTCCGTGGAACAGTCTACCTACTACAGTCGAGAGAGAATTGCTGTGCTCACGAACGCCAAAAACATTAACATAAGAAGATGGAGAAGTAAAAGGAAAAAAAGAGAAATGCAAAATAGATCTTCAAAAATCAACGGGGAAAGGAAGGGAAGGGAAGGGAAGGGAAAAAGACAACGCTCGGCTCCACAACGAAGACAGAACGACACGTCGTTATCCCAACGTAGGAAATGATAGTACTTTGAATATTATAACAAAAAATGAAACTGCTAAAGTCTTTTTCGTTTTCTTCGTACTTCTTTCTTGGCCGCCACCACCACCACGGCCACGGCCACCTTCCCACGTCACCTTAACCACCGCAATCCCATCCCAATGCAACGCTTCTTTCTTGGGTCTTTCTTATTGGGCCTCGGAGCTTTTTTTACTCTGTCTCCTTGATTTCCCTTTCGTCTCCCTTCACATCAGCCCACTCGGTCCGTTGGGTCCACCTCCACTTCGCTTTTCCTTTTCTTTTCTTTTTTTTTTTTTTTTAAAATCTATTTGTATCAAAGTTGTCAGAACTAGACCGACCATTAAACCAGAAAAATTAGTGATTCAAAATTGAATCAGTTCAACCGGTATTTAAGAATTATTTTATCAGAAATTAAACTTTAATACACAAAAAATTTAAAAAAATAAAAATAAATGTTAAAATTAATTAATATAATGTATTAATAGAGATATGATTCTATGTCATTTTTAATTTAATATAAAAAAATCAATTTAATGCATTTATAAATATAAATAATTAATGTTAAATAAATTAAACAAAAAAAATTTACAATTTAAATATCTTTATTTCAAAATAACTTATCTAATGAAAATTTTTTTCTAAATTATATGGTTGATAATTTTTTTTACAAAAAATAAAATGAAATATATATTATTAAAAATAAACGTGTGTGCATTTTGTTTTATAAGAGAGAGAAGCATATCATCTTATTATTACAATTTTTTTGACGTTAGGTTATGTTGCACTTACAAGAAAAAATAATGTAAATTAATAAATAAATCAAGTCTATATATTTGATGAGAAAACAATGCTTTTAGAAGTGTAATATTATCAATGAAGCAAAGAACTTAAAAAATTAAAAAAAAAAAAAAAGAAAAGAAAAGGATAGAGATCTAATTCGCTGGGTGACATCGGTTGAAATTTGAAAGTACAGCGGAATAATTGAATATAAATTATGTGTTTGATATAAAGAGTGAAAAAGCAGATTGGCGTAGTGGTTTGCGTGGCATGTTGCGTCCCAGTAAATCAGCATTAGTGTGAGTTCAAGGACGAGTAACAGCAGATCGTGCTTATTTTCCAGATATTTTGAAAATGTTTCTGCGCCACGCAGCAGTCTACTGACTTGCCACGTTATAAATGAGTATCCGATCAAACTAGAAAAACTCTGACCGATTTACTGGTTTGTAGTCGAACCGGTTCGATTCATCAGTTTCTAACCGGCTCGTAGTCTCCCCTATTTCAGCATCTTAATCGGATTGGACTTTGGGCCGTTTTGCAGTTTAACAGATCAAAACCGGCCAGTCTGGTCCAATTTTCAAAACATTGATCTGTGTATAATATAATGAACACTATGTGTTGGAATTTTTTAGATCTCGCACGTCCGTGGAAATGCGATTCAATTTAACATCCACATATAGGAAGTAATAGAAAGAAAGATAACATACATGTATACAGATATTTATGCAGTTTGATAACTTATCTACGTTCACAAAAATAGTATAATCTATTATTATACAAGGAATATATTGTACAACCGAAAACCCTATATTTGTTATCTAAATTAAAATTCTATATATACTCATATCAGAATTGAATAGAATATCCGAGAACTAAATTAGGAGATACTAAAGATATCATCAAAGGCTATACCTAAGTATGTACATTAGTTTCTGACCTGACTCTCTCTACTCTCCTCTCCTCTCCTTGCTTCTCTAATCTTCTCTTTTTATTTGACACATTCACCAATTGTTCTCTTTTAAATAAATTATTTAGGAGATACATTGGTCACCAAAAAAATAAATTTTCATTTAATATGACTTGGTCACCAAATGAATAATCTTCCTTTACAATTTAACTTGACCATCAAGGAAAAAAACATTCTTTTTTAATTTTTCCAATCACATGGGATGAACCTCAACAGTATAGACTTAAATATGTGTTAGACTTAAATATATGTTAGATACAATACTTGTCTTGTACTTTTTGACAAATGTCAGATATTCAGAAACACGTCCAACCAACAAATAAAAAAAAAAATTTCAAATTGCATGTCAGACACATTTTATTTGCATGTCAAACACGTATAATATACTTGCAAGATATTTTTAACACATTTTTTTAAACATTTTTAATTAGTATGTCATATATATTAAAAAGTTTAGAATATATAAATTAATTTTAAATAACTTAAAAGTCAATTTTATCTACAACTTTTTACCGTCTATTAAATCCAACTTAAAGCATCTTTTTGTGTTAAATTTTATCCAAAATGTTAATTCCATTAATTAAATTCGACCCTGTTAAACTCTCCGTTAACTACGTTTACATAACGCCAAGTGATCTAACATGGTATTATTTTCAGACTGGTCAGCATGCTGTGTCAGCACACCCTGCTGAGGTGGCAATTTGTGCAAGTTTTTTTTAATGGATATTTTTTTATTTTTTTGTAATTTTGTTGTAAAAAAAATTAAATCTAATATCAATTCCAGTCGGAGATTATGATTTTGGCGTCGGCGAAGAGAAATCATGGGAATCGAATATGAACTCGAGGTTCTTGGAAAGCTGTTGGAGAGCTAAAACTTCAGGGTCTGCAGGATTCGATGTGAAGACGGTTTCTATACAGCAAGTGCTGCTTCCATTGCCGACGATCTCCTTCGAATCAAAGAAACCAGTCCTATCATCCACAAATCTTTTCTTTATTGGCACGCAGCCAGAAATGAATCCAATAGATCCAATTTGTGTGCTGTTTCAAAGAGTAAGAAGCTACTGAACAAAGAAATCCAAACCTATCATGGGTACGGACATACAGCAGCCAAAAACACCAAAAGAAAATTAAAAAAAAAAAGTTATATATAAATATTTGAGCACAGTAGCTTAGAATTTTCAGAGAAGAGTGGGGCGTGGAAATATGCAAAGCATATATAATAAAAACTCAAGAAAAGGGAAAGGGAGGCACTGAGGGAGCCAAACTAAGCTGGTATCAGCTAAAAAATATGGGTGACGAAATAAAAAGGAAACCCCCATTAAATGAAACAAGAAGAAGCCGAAGAAGCAGAAGAAGGATAAGGATTAAATCAGAAAGAAAAAGACTTGGCGTTTATGGGATTTGGTTAATTGTTGTCAGTAAATGAATCTGGGTTTTGTTCCAAACGATGCCAAAACCATAATTTTGTTGTAAAAAAAATTAAATCTATTGGCAAGACAACTGACAAGAATTTAGAAGAAGCTGAGATACGGAAGAACGATGTAAAAAATTTAAGGAATTCAGAGATGGGGATGAATTTAGAGTTCTAATTGGGATTTATTTAATTTGATATTTTTTTTTCCGTTCTTTTATTGAAATTTTTTTTATTAATATATAAAAATATCACTAATTTTATTTAAAATAATATATTTAATATCAATTTTAAAAAATAACAAATGCAGCGCTAACTTTATCTAAAATAACAAATCAAATATGTTGTGAAATTTTTTGAACAGAATTTATCTGTTTTGATAATGTGAGATTAACTTATATAATTATTATATTATTAAAACAGATATATTTCTATAAATCTATTACCGAAACTAACAGATTTTATTTATATAAAATTATTATATATTATATTTGTTATTTTAAGTAAAATTAGTGTTATATTTGTTATTTTTAAAATTAATGTTAAATTTATTATTTTAAATAAAGTTAGTGACATTTGTGTATATTGATTATTTTTTTATTTTTAAATTTATTTAACTTTTTATTTTACAAATAAAAAAACTTCTACAAATTGCCACGTCAGCACATCCTGCTGACGTGGCTTGTTGACCAATCCGAAAATGATGGCATGTTATTTCACTTAGCGTCACGTATGAAAGGTTGAATTTGATTAACAGAATTAGTATTTTTCACTAAATTTAACACAAAGAAAACAGGTATGCGTTAAATTTTGTTTATATAAAATTTAGTAAAATTTAAAAATAGAATTAATGATTAATATATAAAAATATTACTCATTTTATTTAAAATAATAAATTTAACACTAATTTTAAAAAGTAACAAATGTAATACTAATTTTACTTAAAATAATAAATATAACATGTAATAATTTTATATAAACAAAATCTGTTTTGATAATGTGACACTAACTTATATGATTATCATATTATTAAAACAAATATATTTCTATAAATCTATTACCGAAACTAACAGATTTTATTTATATAAAATTATTACATGTTATATTTGTTATTTTAAGTAAAATTAGTATTACATTTGTTACTTTTTAAAATTGATATTAAATTTATTATTTTAAATAAAGTTAGTGATGTTTTTGTATATTAATTATTTTTTATTTTTAAATTTATTTAACTTTTTATTTTAAAAATACAAAAAAAACTTGTACAAATTGCCACTTTGGCACATCCTGCTGACGTGGCTTGTTGACCAATCCGAAAATGATGGCATGTTATTTCACTTAGCGTCGCGTATGAAAGGCTGAATTAATATTTTTTACTAAATTTAACACAAAGAAAACAGGTTTGCGTTAGATTTAATAAACACTAAAGGTTATAAGTGAAATTGTCCTTTAACCTTTTTAAATTATTAAAAATTATATACATAATAATTTTTTTGATAAACATAATAAAGAAATTTTGATAGTAAAAAATTTATAATTTCTCGAGTAGTATGTTATATATATATATATATATATATATATATATATATATATTATTTCATAATTTTTAACAAAATAATAATTATATCATAAAATATTATGATAATTATTATAAATTATATGTTTGAAAAAAAATAATAAATTTATTACAAAATATTTAAAACACACACACACACACAGACATATATGTAGATATATATAATATCTAATATATATTTTATAATTGTATCTATACTTATATCTTAATTTTTTTAAAATTTATATATTTTCATATTCACATCATATTTGTGTCCTATGCATGCATTATTGTCGCCACGTCTAATCGAAGTATTACGGCACATAAATTCATTAAAATCCTGAATATCGATGAGACTGAAACCTTTCTCAATTTTTGTTTAAACTGTAACCGAGAAGATTAGACGAATTCAAAGTTCAGTTTAGGGTCGAGTCTACCTTCAAACTATTTCTACATATGAAAAATTTCCAAGCCTAAAACTCTCCATAAAAAAAAGGAAAATTATATTACACACTCTGCATTTAAGATACGGTAATAAACTGCATCCCTTATTTTTGTAAGTAACAAATCACACCCTTGATTAACTGGGGTTGGTCAACTCAATAACGACAGTTATGAAAAGGTATCTTTGTCCCTGTATATCAAACTTTATATAAATATTTCTTGATCAATCTATCATTATGATGGAAACATTTTGAATTTTTATTTGAACACGCATTATCTTGCAAAGTTTTTCACTATTTTGAATTTACTGAAAAATTATTAGTTAAATAATCTTATCTTTTGTGATTGATTTATTATTTATTATTTTATTATATATCTAAAAAATTATAATAAAATGACATTCTTTTTTCGTTTATTTAGAAGACTATATATGAAAATTTTAACATTTCTTATGTTGTGCGCTGAGGCTTTCATATGATATTTCTCCTTTTCAATATATTATGGGCATTCTGAGCGGTTCATAGCAATCATAATGACAATTTTGTAGTTATTTCAAACGTTCTCTACGGAGACTCGACGAATGGTGCTTTTTGTTATGAAAAATAAATGTGGGGATGCGACTTGTTACATTTAATAATAAGCAGTGTAGTTTGTTACTGCATCCTAAGCATGGAGAACATGATGAAATTTTACCTAAAATAAATTTGTTTGATGACATACCTACAGTATATTTTTTTTAATGCAAGGCTTTAATAAGTAAAGTCATTATTGAGTCTTTTCTTGTCCGGTATTGATTTGTTATCTTTGGCCTACATTGTCTTCGGCCATAATCCCAAAAAAGAAAAAAAAAATCTTTAATTTAGTTAACTCAATGAGTTGTATTTGAAAATAATCGAACTCAACTTGTTAAAACTTATGAAATAACTCATTTAGTTAGCTCGGTAAAGCTGGAATACTTTAATTTTCATACCCAAAAACCAGCAATAAAACCTTAGAAATAATTTATTTCCTCTTTAGCTTAAGGAGGAGGGGACGAATGAGAAGGGGAAGGAAGGGTGTGCCAAGTCCCACATCTTCCCGTATCTCAATGGATGAAAGGAAAATGGTTTTTTTTTTTTATTATTTTTTATTTTTATAAATATAACTAGCTCCTCTCATGCTTTGGTTGAGTTTTAGCCCATGAAGTTGGGCATAACTGAGCTTGATTCCGAGCTTCATTTTGGGTTCTTTTTTTACGCTTGAATTTAGTTAATAGTCATATGACACATAATTAGAAAATAGAAATGCATATGTCATAGAAATGCATAGTTAATAGTCATTTAACCAAAACAGAAAATAGAAATGCATATTGAGTATTGATAAAAAAAATAAAAAAAGAAATGCATATTGAGTTCCTAATATGACCCTTTGATGGTTAAAAGTTTAAAATTTTATTTTTGTTGACAAAATTTTAATTTTGAAAATTGAGTATAAAATTTATAAAAATAAAGAGAATTAATTCCTTAATAAAAAAAATTCCTCATAAAGTTTGTCTATGTCATTCGTGAGATTTGTTCCTATATTTGCGCGATGTCAAAATGCAATGCCTTATCATATTTCGGCATATATCAAGATCAATGTTGCAAAAGTAATTCTTTAATTTTTTTTTTTGTTTTAATAACATTTAAGGGGCTGTGAAGGATCAAATATAGGAAAAAAAACAGACATAGGAAAAATTGAATCAAATAAAGGCAAGGTCGTAGTTGTGCGTTTTCCTTGCTTGGAATTTTCGTATCTCATACAATTAGGAAAAACCAAATCCATTATTAGCTGATAGTACTTCTTTCTTCAATGTAAAAATTAACTAAATGTTAAAAGATTTTTAATTTTAAAAAAATAACTTAAAAATATTAATATGAAAATTAAATAATTAAATTTATAAAAAATTAATAAATTAATAAATATTATTAAGAAAGACTATATTATTATTTATTATTAATTAAATATAATAATATAATATCACTTTTAACTAAAATTTTCATTTAATACTTTTAATATAATTGATTGAAATACTTTATGAAATTTTTTTAACATCATATTTCTTTTATCTTATATTTCAGTTTATCTTTATCTGTTAACCTTAAGTCTCGCTTGTAATTAAAAAGAAAAAATTCCATAATTATGAGCGTAAAAAAGGGATAAAAAAAAATGCAATCCCAACTCCGATACTTTCATTTGGCTTTTTCTCGGCGTCGTTTCTCCATGTTTTGTGTCTGAGGGAGTGACTGTCTCTTCTTCTGCATTGCTCTGGCTTATCGCTCTCTCTGAACTTCCGCAATGTCCAGGTGGGTTGATGTAGATACAATGCCTCTCTCCCTCTCTCTCTCTCTCTCTCTCTCTCTCTTCTTTTTTCATTTTTATTTTATGGGTTTTTATTTATTTTTGGTGCCAAATATTGAGAAATAAAATTAAGAATGACGAGAATGTGGATGGCATGTTGATCAGAAAAGTACAAATGCAGAGGGTTTGGAGGGAAGGACAGAGAAGGAGCCCACGAATATGTGCTTTGGAGGCAGCACGGAACAAGTCTCAGTCGTCATCCAAATCCAACAACCCCTCTCTTTCACCCACTGACAAAGCTACTTGCTTTACTACTGCTGCTGCTGCTATTAGTGTCAAGGCCAGTTCACAATCACACCACCGTCCTCGGCCTCCAACCCCCTCTGGGACCACTAGGAGGCCCAAGAAAACGAGGAAGGTCCTCCCCCTTCACCATGTCGCTTCTACTCCGCCCTTTTCTCATCAAGAGGTTTTTCCTTTCTTTTCTTTTCTTTTATTATTATTGTTGTTTTTTTCTGGGTTTGATTCTTTGTTTTCTGTCCCTTATGCAAGATTATTTATACTGTAGAATTATATTTGCTGAAGGTTTGGTGTTCGAGTCCCGGTTACTGTCAATTAACCGAAAGGAATTACATTTGCTTCTAATGTCTGATATTGGATATCAAGGCATCATGTATCTGTCGAGCGGCTCCTTTCTTTTTTGTTTTTTTTTTTTGGACATATCAGTTTGATTTTGATTGATTTTTGAAATATTCGAGGAACAAACTTCACAGTTGGCATTATGGAAATCTGTCCTACAATATACTAGAGTGTCGCCTGTCACTGCTAGTGCGTTATTTATTGTTGTAATAATGTACCTGAGCTTCCTTCTGGTACTTCCTAAAGGGCCCAATAGCAATATATGTATATATAACAGCAATCCATTTGTTGTGGGAGTTTCATTTCAGGACATCAAGACGTGCAATGTGCAGGATAGCAGACAACTAAGCCAAGAAGACCATCCAATTAACAGCAGTAAACCTTTAGCCCATTTCAACATGTAATTTGAAATCGCCATTTCTGATTACTGGTAGCATGACATTTTCTGTTTCCCCTATTACGACAGATCATCCTATTATGCACCATAATGATAGCCACAATGGTGATCAGGCTACTTATCCAGGTTACCCTCATCATCCAGATCAAAGTAATGAATTTTTGAACTATAAATGGCTCTACTTGTGAATCAAGTTTATCATCAATCAGATCAACCATCAAGGAATTCCTGTGCATCATGGATGCCAGAGAAATGCGTTCTTGAGCTTGTTCTTGACATTTTGCAGAGGTGGGTATTGACAATTTGCACTGGTGGATTGCTACTAGGAAATTCCCCAGTTTGTTGACTTTCTACTGTATACTCAGGAAAGATACTCATGAAATATTTGGAGAACCGGTTGACCCAGAAGAGGTTGGTATTTGTTCAGGGTCTTCCTCCTTATGTATTATAGATGTTTTCTATTCTCATGTGTTATGCTGCTAAAGTTTCTTGCTCTGATAAGGTAGAGTATTACTATGAAATAATCGATGAGCCAATGGACTTTGGCACCATGAGGGCTAAACTTCATGAAGGAATGTATGAGAGTCTTGCGCAATTTGAGGTTAGCATGCTTCCTTGCCTAGTACGGTTGAAGCTTATAGTTCTGAAAAGGCAATACTGTTTCCAGTGTTGATGCATGAGCTGTATAAGTTTGCTGTTGAATAAATATGGAGCATGCAACCCACTCTATCTACTAACTGATAATCTTTGCATTTTATGCAGCATGATGTATTTCTGATAACTACAAATGCGATGCATTTCAATTCCGCAACCACCATTTATTTCAGACAGGTATGAAATACCAAATCTTCAAACAAGTTTTGGGCAGCACAGCTCCACAAATTTTCTGCTAAGATATTGGATTTTATGTGAACTGAGGATGTACAGGCTCGTGCCATAGATAAGTTAGCTAAGGAAGTTTTCCATCTTCTTAAGACTGATCCTGAGAATTTTGAACTGAAATTCTCTGAGACAAGAGGACGTAGTTCTAGAAGGCCCCAAATTGAAGCAAGAGCCGACTTATCCCCAAAATTTATGACATGTTCAACAAGAATTTCGTCGAAGTTAAGAGGACCAATCCGAGAACACCTAGGCTCCTCAAGTATCACTATTCTTCCTGATGAAAGAGATAATGAAGTACTTTTCGGTAAGAAATTAGCTCTGAGTTTTGTCCACTTTCTTTGCTTGGGTTTGGTCCTAAGACGACATGTCTAACATAAGAAAAAATATGTTCTACATAACCTCACCGCTATTTTCAGGACTTTGTCCGTTAAATGTTGAAGAGGAGGCTACATGGTATAAAGTCGCTTTCTTTCTGTTTGCTTTTGTTGCTAAGATCCTTTGGCACCGAATCTGGCACATAGAAAGCTTCTCTCTGAGGGCATTGATTCCTATGCTAAAGTTTATTTCAGTTGCTGTGGGGTAAATGGTTACCCCATACGTGTATCTCCTCTGGCAGGAGATATGCTTGATGTCCCCAAATTGCTCCAAAATGTTACCTTACTGTGGGGTAGCTATTGATTTTCACTAAGTTGAGTTGACACCTTGCATTCCCCTGACTACATACTCTTGGTGAGGGATCCAGACATGTAGTCAAAGTTAAAGGAGTGGATAGAGGTTTACAACGCAATTTTAAGGGAAGGGATATGTTGCCCTTCTGTTCTTTCCGTGAAGTTCTACCGTAATTTGGTAGCTGTTCTTTATTTATTATTTAACAGGTGTTGGGGGAGGCAGACTGTCCCATTCTTCTGAAGCAGACAACCGTTCTACGTATAAGCCTTGCGAGTCCACAATCAATCAGTATCATCCATCCATTTCAACAATTTTTTGTGGTTCAGAAAAACTAGTGCGAGTAAGTGATTTTATGCAAGAGAGCAATTTTTCCCATCCATATTTTTATGATGTTGGCAAATATCTAGTTCTAAATGGAGGTTGGCATCACATTTTTATAGGTGAACCAGCAGGATATCGGCTACTATGAAAGCTTAATGCTGTTTGTTAAAGATTTAGGTCCAACAGCTCAAATGATTGCCAAACGCAAGTTAAATGGATGGTCAAGTGATGCCTGTAGTTTTCTTACTCAAGGTTCACAATGTTGGCCTAACTGCCCAAATTCGGCTTTAATGTCTGCCCAGGAGACAGCTGCTACCCTAAATACTGAAATTACAGTCACGACCTCTCGAAATTTAGGCAGTAGTGAAAGAACTGATACATGCGATGCAGATGAGAGGAAGAGAGACTATGCAGGTGACAAAATGGGAATTCGGGGCACCTTAGTGGAAGTGACAGCTATCAAAAATGATAAGAAGAGCTTCTGTTCCATTAGAGATGAAGCTCATGCTGGTGTTAGTGGAGTTCGTAGAAATGACAAGCTCCTGCCTAATCCAAACAGTGGGATTCAATTAGATTTGGAGGACTCTCAATCAAATGCTCTTGCATGCAGCTGGTCAAGTGACAATAACAGAATTTCATTGTCTGCAGGGATGTCAAGTTCCCATCAAATTATGCAGCCTACATGCAATGGTGATTTACATGGACATGGTAGTTCATCTGAGTCAGGCCTGCCCTTCAAATTGAGCGAGCAACACTTGACACCTGCTTCTACGTTTAGATTTGGCCTTCCGTTCTTCAAGTCGCGGCTTGATCAGATAAACTCCTCTGGACTGGACAGATTTTCCCATGGGAGTTCAGGTAGCCAGAGGCCATTCATGGACAGAATGATTGGTGACGCTTGCAATGACAATGATAGTCATGCTTATTCCTCACTGGATGCTCGGCGATTGGCTCTTCGGCTGTAGGAAAAGAAAGTAAACAATAGAAAATATGCATTCAAGCATGGAAAATGTAAGAGGGTGCTTTAAGTCTGTGATCAAACACAAAGGGTCTTAGTGAAAATTACTTGTTTAGAATTTAAGAGGAGAAGCTTGATGAGACTGAAAGGAGGGTTCGTTCATGGGTGTCCATTACACCAAGTAAAACCATGCACGTTGTATCCTATTTTGTTCGACAGTCTGTCCGGGCACAGGCAATGGGGATTCTGGTTTCTTGTTTTTTCTTTTCTTTTCTTTTTTTTTCTTTTTTTTTGGGTCTCTTTCTGATGTCTAATTTCCTTTCATTGAATAATATAACAATAATGTTATAATTAAATACAAAACTATAGGAGAGAGAATATGCCAAAAAAATGATAATATGCCAGCCCGGTGGGAGTAATATCATAAGGGTTCGGCCAGGGGTACCAAGTGATATTATTCAGAAACTTAAATCATCAAAGTGAATTTTTTTTTTAACCAAAAGAGAGAAAATTCAGAAAATAAAAATTGAATCAATAGCACTTTAGTTAACACAGAATTTAGAAGCCTTAATAAATATACTAATTAGTTGTTTTAAAAGTTGTGTGTTTCTTACCAGACTTACTCCAGTGTAGTCTTGTAGTGGCATTGACTGCAGGAAGATGAGTAAACGGTTAAGTCTGTCAGGTGCTTCTTTTGCAAAATCCAACGGCATAGATTCATGTAATAACTGTCAACAACCTTAACGTCTCCGCTAGGACTTGCACACAGGGAATCCCACCCTCTTTCTCTCAGTGATTTAAGAAAGAAATAAACGAAAAGTTCGTTACACAAATCCAAAAGAACAAGCGAAGCTAGTAGGGACGGAGGGACAAACAAAAGATCTTATTTGTCATTCATTGGCAGTGGTCTCGTGGAGGCGGGCAGCGCGGCGGTGGCGGTGGCGGCGATCTGCTGTCCTTTAGTTTTCTTTTCTTTTCATTTTCATTGATATAACCGTCGTCATCATCGTGGTGCGGTGGTTACGGGTGGCGGGGGCGGCGGTTGCTGATCTTCAATTGAAAAAAAGAAAAAAAAAAAAAAAGGTAAAAAGAGAAAACACGAAGATGGCGTATAGGAGAAGGGGTGGAATGACAAGGGCATCCACATTCCAAGAAGATATATTCCGAAGACCCCACGACAACGCCGACGACGTGAACGTTAAGAATATCAACAAAAAGCTGTCATCTTCTCATATATTTACAGCATCGTCTTCTTCTTCTTCTTCTTCTTCATCTGCTGCATCTCTGGCTGCTCAGGCCATCAGGGCTTCCGCCGCTTACCGTGATTCCTCTCTTTCTTCCTCCTACGCTGCTGATTCCGTCCCCCACAGATCTATGGTCCTTTTTCTTTTCTTTTCCTTTCCTTGTCCCCTTTTTTTCCTCCCTTGTTTTTTTTTTTTGGTTTGATAATAGTGTGGTTCCGGTCCTCTGTGGAAAAATTAGTCTGAGTAGTAAAGATTGTGAATTAGCTTGTTATAGCACTTGATTTGACGATTTAGTCTGCTATGCGAGAAAAAGGAGTCAGATTTTGGGCATGAATAATGAATTAGTCTTCACCAACTGTGATGATTCGTTGATCTTTGCTTCTTATTGATCTAATTCGTTTAATTCCAACTTTGTCAAATGTTGAATTATGGTGGTGCTGTCATTTTGCGTTAGTTGTCAAGTTTCAGTTTTATGTTATTGGAATCTTTCGTTCTGTTATGGTGGCAAAGTAATCTTGCTGGAGGAGTTGTGCAGCCATGTCATTGGCTTCTTTTGCGTGTTTGAGTTTAAGTGTAAAATGTTTTGAATCTTCTAATCATGCTTGTTAAATCAAGCTTGTTAGTAACAGCTATAAACTTTAGAAAAGCTGTCAACATTTGAATTTGATTTTGTTGTTTGTATTTGAATCCTATGTACAAAAATCTCTGTATAATGAGATGAGTTGATCAATGAAAGGAGAGCGCAAGAGAAATCTGTTTTCTTTCTCCTCTCCCTGCTGCAATGCAGCAAGTTTCTTTCCTTTCTTCTTCTCTGCTGCATTTTTAACTTTCTGGTTTAGTTTAGCTTCTAAACCTGTCCTGAAATTCATCAAAACACCAAAACTTAATCTGGTTTTTTCCAAGCATATTCATCATTTGAGACAAGTTAGTTTGAGGAGGCTTATGTCACAAATTTTGTTTTCCTCTTTTGTTGGTTTCCCGGAATTCAAGTTATTCATATGATGATGATTGTTTTAACTATTTTGGTTTCCAATTCTCGTAGTTTTTTGGTACAGTTTCTGGTTTTAATTTTGAAGAATGCATCTTCGTGTAAAGGCAGTGTTTATCCTTTAAATTAGAACTGCTCTTGATAGGGAGGATAGTGATTTGATAAATATCTTCCTCTCTGTCATTAGTCTAGCAAGATTTCATTTTTCTCTTTCTTGTGGTGCATGGTAACTCTAAACATAGACCAACAAATGCTCCCAATTAAGAGGGTGGATGGTAAGAGGAGAGGGAAAGGACTATGTTGGCTGAATTGGGATTCTTTTAGTTACCAAGAATTTAGAACAGTTATATCTTCCTCCAAATTTTGTCCATGATAGTTTGAAATGACGAGAAAAGATTATGTAGCTGATCCCAATTAAACTCAGGATTAAGATTTCATTGTTGTTGTGGTGGTGACGGTGGTCAGTGCATGGGTTACTTTCTCGCTGTTAACTTGTTTAACTAACTAAATTCGGATAAACTAATTTTCTGTTTTGCTTTTATTTATTTATGATCTGGTGGTACTTCCTCCCTCTTCTGTGAATTGAGATGTGATGCCTAAACATGTAGGTCTTTGATGCATATGAGGACACCTCGGCAAGAAATGATTCTAAGGGGTTTTGGGGTGTCCTTGCTCGTAAGGCCAAAGCAATACTTGATGATGATAGTTTATCTCAACAACTTCAAGCACCCGCAAAATCCAGTTTTCATATGTCTGACATCTCTACAACTGGCCAGGTGATTACAAAATGTTTCACTGGATTAATACAGAATAAAGGAAAATGTGGAAAGAAATAAGAGCAGAGTTAAGGTAGATTAAACTCTTCATTATTCTTTGTTAGCCATTATTCTCTTATCCTTATTTTTGGTTATATTTTCAGCATTCATACCCAGTGTCCGAAAGTGTTGAGAAAACGGATCATCCGCCCTTACGGAAAGGCTTGGATAAAATTACATCCTCCCTTAACCATATTGGTGATACCTTTGAAAAGGCTTTTGAGGTAAGACATTTATCATTATTTTGCAGTCGCATTATCTGCTTGAGTCCTTATAAGTGTGTCCTTATCTTGTCAACTCGATGGATAGTGTGCATTGTTTATAACGGTATGCAGTTCATTAACAGTCTCACTTGATTACTTCAGGGTTGCAGCTGGAATTTAATTTGATAGCCCATTAAATGTGACTTTCATTTTTTTTTTTTTTGTGCATTAGTGAATTGTATATGTTCTTATGCTGTTCCAGCCATGATTTTCTATTTCTCAAATCTTGATCGTAGTGTCCAACTATTGAGATTTGCAGCAGAGTGAAGTTTAATTATTAGGAGCTGAGTTTATTCTAGGAATTGGATTCAAAGGGGATTGAATTCATTCATTATCAGAACACAATTGACAGACATCTGCCTCATGCACTTGTTTTCTTCTATCGCCTGAGTAACCCTTCCCCACTCCTGCCTGAAAGAATGTCAGAAATTGTTATTTGATCTTGTCTTGCTTATTTGATGGACTGCGATGTTGAATTTGTTAATTATCTTTTTAAAGCTCTCGTTGGAAAAACATTGAAACTATAATTTGACTCGGAAAAAGCAGTGAGCAAGAAAATGCAAAACTGACACAAAGAGAATTAGATTTTACAATTTTTGGTGAAAAGCTTCATGTGTTGTCAAATGTAGAAACTAAGATTTTTGCTTTAACATCTGTTGTCTCTCCAGGAAGGCCGCCATCTTGTGGAAAATAAGACTGCAGACATCATCCAAGGAACTCGCAAACTGCAAATTCGGCAAAAAGGAAACAGTCCTGAAGCACAAGTTCAACAATTTGGTGCAACTAGTGCATGGCAACAACCTAACGTGCAATCTGCGGAGCATCAGAATCAGCAAATGAATCGTGAAACTCAACTGAAGGCATCTCGCGACGTAAGGTGGCAATTACATAATTGTGGGTCAATGGTTAGGCAGCCATATGTTGATTGCTTTTAATAAAAATTCAGATTAAAGTCAGATTTTCGCAGCAACATACCACTGAATATGAATTGTTGTATAGCTGCATAAAAAACAGCTAGAATGAAGCATTCAGATATATTGGTTTTCTGGGACAAAGCGGGTCGAGAAGGTTAAGAGACACGATATATCATGATCTTCTTCTGCAAATGGAATCATAGGAGAGATTTTAGTTGTTGGAAGTTTGAGCTAAGTAACTTTGCAGGACTGAGAATTTTTAACTTAAATGTCTAACATATAAAATTGAATAAATGATTGCCAAGTTACAATCTCTGGCTCGTGTGCATGATTAGCCTTTTGTTTGGTTAACAGGTTGCAATGGCAACTGCTGCCAAAGCAAAACTACTTCTCCGGGAATTGAAAACTCTTAAAGCTGACATGGCCTTTGAGAAACAAAGGGGTTCTCAGTTAGAAGAAGAGAATAAAATCCTGCGCGAAAGTCATCAGAAAGGGGACTATCCGGCAGATGACGATCTGGTATGTTAAATATTCAATCTATTAAACCTTTATGGTAGCGATCTTTAGGCCAAATTCATGCATGTTATATCCTGATATTTATAGCGACTACGATATGTTGTCAGTAGATTACACGAAACTTGATACTTCAAACTATAATATTCTCAACGATGATAGGACGTTTAGTTGTTTTAAGTTAAGAGACCACAGATACTTACCATTATCTAATTAACTTGGATGAATAATTTGTCATCCCAGATTCGCCTCCAGCTGGAGACACTTTTGGCTGAGAAGGCTCGTTTGGCACATGAAAATTCCATTTACGCACGCGAGAACCGCTTTCTGAGGGAAATTGTTGAGTACCACCAGCTGACAATGCAGGATGTAGTTTATTTGGATGAAGGCAGTGAAGAAGTTACTGAAATTTACCCTACAATTAAGATGCTTTCTATTTCTCCACCCTCACCAATGTCTCCAACTTCGCCTTCCGAGATTTCCACGTCTGCAAGCTCACTGGTGACAAAGGAAGTCTTCCCTATGCAGTTGGTTCCGAATAGTGATGCTCCACAAAATACAGGTGCCGTCAATCTGAAGGAAGAAGACACAGAAAGTATCCTTGTAAACCTGGAAAAAGATAAAAATACTCTGCAGGTTCTTGGGGAAAATACAAAATAGATCTGCGTAAATTGTGTCATCAAAGGGCTTGGTAGTTTGTTAGAATCAAAAGAAGTTTTTGTGTAATTATGGTTCTTGGTTTTACCATTCTTTCTTTCTTTTATATTTGATTGAGTACGAAGGGTTTGGGAGATGTCTCTTTCTTTCGTTTTTTGTTCTGTCTATGTAATTGTGCATGCAGCTTTTATATGCAAACACTTTCTTTTTTTTTTTTTGGAAATAAATTATGATTCATCTTTGAGATAACAGTTGATCATTAGTCAACAGACTTGTTTCTCTACCAAATTACTTGTTGCAATTCTTATGAAAACCCGAGCCATGCAATTACTACGTTGTATTATTTCGCCGTACTTCCTTTTAAACTAAGCCAACCCCATCTGAACAAAGTGTTATGGCCTAGAGAGCCATCGTGGCCATTTTTCTGTTTCATTGATGCCCATTGATTCACAATTCTGCATGTCATCTTAAAGCTGAGAGTGAAGCCATTCCATAGGATTTTATGTGCATTTTGGAAGGCCTAATCTCATGATTTCAAAATTGTGTTGCCGTGGGTTTCGAATCTCCATGAGTGCACAAATGCCAACCAAACAGAAAAGCTCGAATTAAATGGCAAGGAAATTGCCCTGTTGCATGCCATCAGATGGCAGCTCTTACTTCATGAAATAACCTTAAATAAATTGGAATCTGAAACCATATACTCATCTTACAGAATTCCAAGCTCATCCCCAGCTAACCATCGTTCTTGGAAGCAGATTTAGGAGTGAAAATTTTAACTGCTAAGACGCATAACATACCACTACAGCATAAAAAAGAAATTACCATACAGCCACAATAACAGTCATATTTGCTTGGATGTCGACCAAAAGCCGACAAGCAATTGCCAAGCCACCACATCTAAAGTCTTAAGTGTATGCTACGCTCATGGAATGAAATGAAGTCAATGCATGAACATGGTAGAGCAACTTTCAGATGATGTAAGTGAGACTTTCATTTATAGCAGATGAATAATGACATGTACCATCAAACTTCTGTGGAACTTTGTTTCTTTTGGGAGTTCCATTTAGATACATCAAAACCCCTCTTGATACAACAACTGAACAGCCAGCCAATTCAAGCCCCATCTACTCACTTCATTTGATTCCCCTCTGAAACTAATGAACAAGTAGAGCCAAATATAGTCACAGATACCTAAGTAGATGAGATGATCCAGAAATGGTATATTTGGTAAGTGTTTGGAGATCTTGGGCAGAAAGTTTACATGGTCTTTACAAGGATTTTAAAATATCTGGAAGAATAAGCTTGTTGAACCATCACCAAAAGATCTAAGATCCGCAGGTTTAACCAACGCCCTACATAAGGGGCAAGTCCTTTCTCTCTCAAACCTGGCATCAGACAGCTCATCAGTCAAAAATATAACTTAAATAACAAAAGCAGACACGGATAAGGGTAGTATGAACTAACCACTCAGATACACAATCTTCACAAAAGATGTGTTTACAACGTAGTAAAATAGGAGCATGCATCTTTTCCTGGCATATAGCACACAGATCTCCAGCTGCATTGACCTGCATTAAGAGGATGGTAAATGCTATGATAGCTGCCTTACATATTGACCAAAAACCACTAGATTAATATGAGAATGAGAACTGGAAATATGTTTAACAAAAGAAAAAAATGTCGGAGATTTTCTTTTTTTTAGGCATGCACTAAAGATCAAGTATTCAGATTGGTAAGCAGTTCTCAACCTTTTCTTCTAGCATCCCATTGCATATAATCCTATGAATTAAGTAACAAGGAAAATGGATATATGGTTATCAACAAAATAGAGGGTGGAACTGAAAAACCAAAAAAGGATATAAGGAACATATAAATCTTGATTTAAATTCTCTTTCTTACCCTCCCTCCCGCCATCTCTCTCTCTCTCACTCTCTCTAATGCTATTAGAAGTCTGATGTCCATAAAGTATGTAAAAAGAAAAGATCAGTAATGTCAGAAGACAGCATGAAATGAAGTTTGCATAATCATGCACTCTTCTAATGATCTAAAACAGGTGGTTCTAGCCCATCGTCCTCAACTCTCAGTCATCACTGCGTCATCACTACTAATGAAGCTTTGTCCTGAGATGGTTACGCTGTGTGCCTGCTCAATTCAAGGAGCCAGGCTGACTTCATTTGCAGAATATACGAATGAGTTCATAATAAATTAATGAAGTTGCAGGACCAAATAACTTTTTATAAAACCCATCATTCTTACAATTTTTCAACATCCCTAAAGCTAAGTAAAAAGATTTATAAGGAGTCCTCTCCCTTTTTATTTATTTATTTTTTTTGTGGAGATAAGGAGCCCCAGAGTCATGACGCGTGAGGCTTTGTTGAACAAATTTTGCTAGAAGTTTGCAAACTTTCTAAGAAAGGCTCACATTTATAACAATAAAAAGCATCCCTCATGGTTTGCCATTCCTATTCAACCATCCACTTGCACAATTTTGCCTTGCAGTTGCAGCAAGTTCAGAAAATTCTATCTGGTTACTTAGAGAACATCACCTAATTAATTCAAATGGCTATTTTATGTCAAGTTTGATTTTCAGTACGATAAACCTAGTTTCCCATGCTTTTATATTTGTGGGTTCAAATTTTCAGGTTTATGGAAAGATTCCCACAAGCCAACGTTCTAAGTGCTAAATTCAAATACAAGGAAAGACAAATTGCCTCAATGCATTGGCTGACATATTAAATTGAATTTTAAATTTTCAATGATGGCAAGGAAATGAAACAATGAGCCACACAATGAGCTGATTTGCAGTCACGCAAGGAAAGTCAGATCCTGTCTCTAGCATGCTTCTACACATAATCTCCTTCTATTCCTCCAAGGTATGCATGGATGTCAATATTCTTGTATTTCCTATCTGGACTAATCAGGTAAACCTAGCAATGTACTTGTATATATGCACCTGACATCCCATAGGTAAAATATTTCGGGAAACAGCAGAATAACTACCTGTTCTGAAGTTGCATAGGCCCCATAGTGGATCTCTTTACGCGATAATGCCTTCAATGCAGTAAAGAAGGATTGCACCTAAAGATTATCCAATATAATGAGGGAATCCGAAAAAGAAAAGGAATACACGTTTAAAGAAAGGGGTATTTCCTCTCAGTTTTCCAAAATCCCATATATATAATCACCAACAAAGACAACAAAAGGAACAAAGAGCAACATACCTTCTCTACCACAGATGTTAGCTTGAAAGTTAAGTACAGGCCCGTCATTAGTGATGAAAACAGGCTGCCATATTCTTTATTCAAGAAGAAACGGTACCAGACTGGTGTAGGCAATAATGCACGATACAGCAGCATCAGATACTCAACCAAAGTGAGCAGTTGGCCCTGGAAACAAGGACTAACTTGGTAAAAAAAGAAGGAATAATGTAAAAAAATATACAAGAGTAGAAAAGAAACTTTTGGAATAGAATGAAGGAAAGGCCTTGCATTAAATTTTCCCTTGAAAAGAGGGGCAAAGGCCTTAAGCCAACTGTATGTAGCTTCTGTGTCTTTACAGTTCTTTTTAAATGATACAGGCCCAAATAAAACGTTGGATGACTACCACATGGCATCTCACCTGCTTCCGGTAATTACGACCCCTACTATTTTTGTAGTACATTAGCAGAAAACATTTCAACACCATTGCTGCCTGCCGCACCAAAGTATCTGGAAGGAACAAGTAAGACTAAACCATATAAAGAAACAGAAAAATGGTAAGCATATTGGCAAGAGACAAAAAAATATTTCCATCCAATCATAGAAAATGAAATAGGAATTCACATTGACTAAAGAAAAACTAGATAGAGAAACAAACAAATGTCCCAAGGATATTTGAATTAAGGCATGTTGCTACATAAATCACCACTGCCATGCACCTTTAAAATATTAGAAGAGTCAATTTCAATAACGTGCAAACAGTAACATACCATTCACCATGATGATGAAAATAGCATGCCAAAAGGGTGGTATAGATTTGGGAGGAAGCATGATTAATGGATACAAAAGATCGTCATTCTGATACCACCAGTAAACGCCGACCACATGAAGCATAAATGCAACAGAGATGCCAATCAGCACCGAGACTTTCCTCTCGCCCTGTAGCCACCAACAATTGACATTTCAGTTTCCAGTCCCACCAACAGATATATGGTTTATGCACACATGTTCAGCAAAGTGTTGCAAGAGAACTCAGAAGGACGGGCTTAAGCAAAAACAAAGTACCTTAAGGGCTGTTTGTTTCCGCAATATATCATTTGACTTAAACATGACAACAGCAATCCAGATTGTCACAAAGAAACCTGTAAATCCTTATAAAAGGCCAATGTCAACAATTCAAACAAAACAAATGGTTTAAGGAAGGGAAAATTTTTAGAAATATGCTAAACGTACTGCAGTGAAAAATTGGACAAAAGAAACTATAATGATAATCTGGTGAGCACAAATTATTTATAATAAATAAATGAAAAAAAAAAAATCGATGAGGCTTTATAGGCTTAAAAACAGGATTTTATATAACGAGCAAGAATGCATAACATTTACCTAGGCAATTCAAATGAAAAGTACTCTGCAAGTTTAGGCTTAGTTTGGATACTGAAATTTCCTCTCTTTAACCCCATTAAGTAAGTTTAGTAACCCAACTCAAAACCTGATTTATATTGTAAGCCCACATTACCAAGTCCCAGATTAACCCTATCAAAATGGTTTTTCATACGGCAATCCTATATTATAATTTCTTTTTTTAGAGCATAAAAAGAATAAATAATAATTTGTTGCAGACATTAAAAGGAAATGGCAAGCAAGCCACAGTCACCACACCTTGAAGATGTTGGCGGATGAAGACAACTAAAAGAAGCAAGGAAAAAGGAAGGATTTGCTCAATCCATCTAGCAGCCTGCTGAATATCATATCTCTGGTAAGAAGAATCCCTTGTGTTAGACCCAGTGCCATCTGCAGGCTCCCCGTCTCCATTTGAGTTGGATGGCTGCTGAGGAATGCCATCAACAGAGCCGCGATCAGTCCTAGATTCTACCTGAACATCAGATGCCAAAGCAGCAATTGGCTGCTGGGCAGCAGAAACTTCACGTTGAGCACCAACAACCAAGCTGGAGGCGTCCCTATCATGATCGTGTTCCCCAGCACCAATAATCCTGATAGAGACCTCCCCATTGTTGGTAGGCGCAGTAGTGGAAGAAGCAGAATCATCGAGCCGGTGACTGGGGGTCAGGGGAGAGATGGGTCCAGCTCCATTGATCAAAGACTCCATGTCTTGATGAGTAGACCTGGTAGTAGTAGTTCGTAAAAGACCCGAATATTCCAACAAGGCCGAAATCGGAGCCTGAATAAAAGCGGAAGGTGACAAAATTCCGTATCTCCTGGAAATGGAATTGCTGCTACCATTGCCTCCCGAACTGACCCTGTACGGGTCCCTATCAGTCGAATTACTACCGGACGCTTCCATTCCCGAAGATGCCCTAACCCTAATAATCAACAAATTCCACCGAGTATCCATTATCCTCATTTTCATGCACCAATTAATCAATTTGTACGCACAAATACTATGATTGTATAGTAACACGAACAAAATGACACGCAAAGGAGAAAATAAATTTTGCGGGGTAAAATCAAGAAAATTAAAAAAAAAAAAGAATGAAAAAGAAAACCGGAGGGCGTACCTTCTAAAGCGAACCTCCGTTGAGGACCTCTCGATTGATGAAGACCGAGACCGAAACGAAGAGGACCAACCAAAAAAATCAAATATATATATATATATATATAGAGAGAGAGAGAGAGAGAGAGAGAGGATTATATCACGTAAAGCAAGAAACCCTAACTCAAAAACAGGAGAAAACAGGGGAGAGGAGAGAGAAGGGTCGAAAAGTCAAAAGTAAATGATGTGTTGATCATAAACGAGAAAAAGGAATTACAGCTACAAAAATTGGCTGAAATGTCAGAAACAAACAAGCGAAGCAGAAGACGACGACGATCGGAATGTTTTGTGGATTAATGGAAGCTCTGCCTCTGCCTCTTTTGACTTTTTTTTTTGCAAGTTATTTATTGTATTGTTTTTTTCTTAATTTTCATTTTTTTTTCCTCTCGCTCGCTCGTTTTCTTTGTCCATCTCTCCGTGTCAGTGCCGTGGTGGCCTAATGTGGCCTGGCCGAGTCAGACAATAGAGAGAGAAGGGGAGTGGACGACCCGATGTAAATGTAACTTTGTTAACCAACGTTAGAAAATGTGGAATAGAAAGGTTAGTCGGGTTGAGTTATACTGACTCGTTTCAAGTAAAATTGTTAAAATTAAACTAGTTACTAAATTAAAAATATTCAGTGGTTAATATTCATCGGTTGAATTGATTAAATTAGTATTTGAATTAATATTTAATAATATATATAAATATAAAAGTAATTAAAAAAATATTTATAGATAGTGATTAAATATTAATTTTTCTAATTTTAAAGACTAAATTGAAAAATTTTGATAAATTTAAAAGTAGCTTAAAATTTTTAATTAAATTTAAAACTTAAATTATAATTTATAAATTTTTTAATTGAATTTGGATTGGTTCAACCAATCCAATTTTCATCGAGTTTAACTAATTTTGACCAATTTTTGACCGGTTTTTAATCGGTTCGAATTTTTTTAAAATCAACCTTGAATGAGACCGAACCCTTGACGAGTCACCGATTAAACTGGTCCAACCAACCGGTTCGGTTGGATTTTTACAACAATGGTTTCATGTCACTTTTTTTTTTTTTTTAAGTTGTTACCATTTGGGTCATTTTTAGGTTGAGTTATCAATCAATTTTGCAACAAATACAAAGTTTGTTCATTAATTTTTTTTTCCATTATATCAATTTAAGTTGTGTATTTTATTTTTTTTGGTCAATTTAAATTATCAATTTTCAAAACTGGTTCTCATACTTTAATTTTAATTCATAGCATGTTTGATCTAATATATAGAAAAAAATGAGTTAATTCATAATATGTCTGATCAAGTATATACATTTGAAGTGTGTTTGGTATATGATATAAATTAGCATAGTATATGATAGATTAGTCTTATCCCATTATATTTTATTTAGTATAAGACAAATCTATATTTTATTATATTATTTTATACTATGTACAAAACGCACCCTTTAATATATAAGAAAAAGAGAAAAGAAATGAGTACATGCTTTTTTTTTTTATATATATATAGGAATGAGTACATACATTTTTATTTATACATTTTATTTTGACACATGTAATTCAATCATGAATTCATTAATTAGATATAGAATTCACTCAATGAGATTTTTCACCTTTCTTTGTTTAAGAAATTAATTTTTCACTTTTGTAAACCAAGAATTATACTATTGTTTTGGTGTTAAAAAAAAAAATAGTATTCTTTTGTATGTCTTGCTAAACTCTAAAAATCATTGGACAATCTTGTTCAAATTATTTTTATAATTGGGTCAAAAAAATAAAATCTTAACCATTAATTATTTTGAGTAATTTTGAATGAAATTCAATGAGTCAATTAAGGATGTACACTTATTTGAAAATGATAGGAATAATGATATTAACAGCTAACAACAAATAAATAATGTTGTTCAAAGTTCAAACAAAAGAGAAAAAACAACAAATAAATGAGAGTGGGGGTTGGGCAAGTCAATAAAGTTCAATAGTCCACCTGCCAGTCGGTTCAGGTTTTATTATATTTATTTATTGTTGATATTGATTTTATGCGGAGGGAATTGGAGGTGAAGAAGGAACTCTCGTCATCGTCCTCAATTAGGACAGAACCTCTCTCTCTCTCTCTAACCTGCGTCTCTCTTTCTCTCTCTTTGAAGCAACCCCAAAGAAACCCTAATGCCTGTTGGCCGTTAATAGCCTCCCTCCACCTCTTTCTCCCATCTTTCCTTCTCTACCTTCCTCTGCCATCTATCAAATCCTTTCCTCTTCCTCCCCTTCTTCTTCCCTCCCCCCACCATTGTAGCTTAGTTTGTTTCTACTCTAGATCTAGCCAAAATAAGGACACCTAGGGCCCTCCTATTGCTGGATCCAGCATCCTCTCGCAATGCCCGTCATTTTTGTTATTTTCATCTTCATTTCCCGCACCAGCTCTACCGTGCAGGCCGCGGCCCTAGACCGCTCTTTTGGAGTAACAGCCTCCACTAATGGAGCCGCTGCTGCTTATGCCGCCAAAAATTGGAATAGCTGATGCCCCCATCGCCGCGGCGCCTGCCACTGTCGCTGCCATTACAGTCACTACTGAGTACTTTTTGCAGCTGTTTTGGTTTGTAGCGAGGAAAGTAACTTGATACTATTTGTTGGTGTGCCACTTTGGATGGAATGTTTTCAGGAAGAATGGCTTATAATGAGTTGCTGTTTAGGATTGTCGGGGTTAGGCAGAATGCTAAGTTTGGTGGTTTGTGGAAGCTTAAGGTACCTAAGCCAGTTCAGTGTTTTCTATGGCAAGTATGCCAGGGCAAGCTCATGATGAATTTGGACAGGTTTAGGCGTGGTTTTGTATAGTAGAGTCTCTGTCCTGTTTGTGGTTTACAGGATGACAGCTTGATTTTCCTTTTTCGTGATTGCCGCCTTGTTGCAAGTCTTTGGTGTACTTTTGTTCAGTCTTCCTTACGGGCTATCTTTTTTCAATTGGATTGGCTGGCTTGGCTAGAAGTTAACCTGGTGGATTCAAGGCTTTTCAGATTTGAGGATTGGGGGATTTTATTTGCTGTTGTTTGTTGGAAGGTGTGGAATTGGAGGAATGACGGTGCTTTTAATGGGAAGGTTTGGGTTTACTACTCTAAGAATGTTGTTAGTCAGATGGTTGAGGAATTAGTTGTGGGGGAAGTTGAAGAGTATTGATAAGATACAGAAACCTGTTAGATTTGTTCAGTTGATTGGGTGGCAACCTCCAATAGGAGAATGAGTCAAACTCAATACTGATGGTTCATCTAAAGGAAACACAGTATGGCTACTACAAGGGGAGTTGTACAAGATTGCTTCCCATTGTAGTTGCCATTGTAACATGTGTGTGGCCCAGATGGGAAGTCGATGTTGGGTTTTGAGCAGCATATTGGTTTTTGCATAGTAGTTGCAGCAGAGCTATGGGGAATCCTTACTGAATTTGAATTGGCATGGAACTATGGGTTCTATTTGGTGCTGCTAGAAGTTGATTATAGGGTTCTTTTGCAGGCTGTGCTTAGTAGGGTTCCTGATACTCAACCATGTATGAACTTGGTGAATAGTTGTAAGGATCTGTTGAAGAAAGAGTGGCAGGTTTGGGTCTCCCATATATAGGGAAGGAAATGGTATTGGGGACTCACTGGTATGATAAG
This sequence comes from Carallia pectinifolia, assembly GCA_037832335.1. NCBI lineage: Eukaryota > Viridiplantae > Streptophyta > Magnoliopsida > Malpighiales > Rhizophoraceae > Carallia > Carallia pectinifolia. Next base: position 12,247,344 of record CM075444.1, on the reverse strand, counting down.
CAGCTATGCTGGATGTAGGTGTGCATGTTTTTGTCACGCCTCCTTGAGGAGTGATTTCTGTTGTCTAGCAGGATATTGTAGGTGTCCATTAGCCCGATCGGTGGCCAGTTGTTTCTTATGGGCTTTACCCCTCCATATGACCAAAATGACATTAGAATTTAATACGTTCTTTATTATTAGGCGTCTCGCACCCAAACTACTCTTTCTAATCTACTTAAACACACCTATATATACACACACAGTGTATTGGGGGCTCACTTATGTTCCTAGAAAAACTCTTAGGAAATAAAAGAACTCCGCACAGATCAATGACATCTGTTCTTGTTTTGCTCTAGCTATGGAGAAATCGTTTCGGTCATGTTGCCATACACAAAGGCTGGAGACAGCTAGCATACCTACAACACTACTGTGGGTGTGAACTGCAATGTACCGCAATGGATTCAGACAACGATATAAAGATTAACAACAATTTTAAAGATGAAATACTTGGTGAGGGCTCAAGTTTCTTCCATTTTTTGGTCTTCAGCAGCAGCAACAACTTTAAAGATGAAATACTTGGCAAAGGCTCAAGTTTCTTCCTTTTTTAATTTGGTTTTTAGTAATAGATGGAGTGTCTCATTTTATTAATTACATGCACATATAATTTTTTTTTTGGTGCCATCATTATGCATATATAACTCATTCATTCACATAAGAAGTTTGAGTTTCGTTTTCCTTTTTTTTTTTCCCTTTTATTACACTTGGGTTTCTTTTATTTCTCAGTCGTTTTTTTTCGGTAAAGTATTTGACAATGTAGTAATTCTGTCATCTTTTTTTTTGTTTTATTTTTTCATTTTCATCAGACTTTGCCAAATTGAAAACAGCTGCCCCACCTGCTCATTATACATTAAAGTTACAGTCTTTTTCAAAGTTGCAAGAGATATTAAAAAAGCAAAATGCAGATAAGTATGAGTCAGAGGTCTTTGAAGCTGGTGGTTACATATGGTGGGTTAATTTCTTTGTTCGTATTAATTGTTTGGCACAAAATATGGAGGGAATATAAAAGGCAGTTGAAGTTTCATTACTCAGTAATACTAAACTAGTTTTTAATCATTTTTTATGAATATATATGGGTTCAGCTCATGACTTGGCTGACTCTTACATATTTTCTCTTATATGTGATGATAGGAAATTGTCACTGTATCCATATGGTAATCTGAAAGGCAATGGAGAGAATCACTTATCACTCTACTTAAAATGGGACAAGACAAATAAACTTAATCCCAGGTGGGCAGTTAATGCAGTCTTCAGATTTTTTGTTTATGATTCAATTAGAGACGAGTATCTAGTTGTTTAAAGGTGCACATTACTCTTTGGATTTTAATTTGCTGTGCAGAAAATTGTCCAGAAACCAGTTTAACTTAAAAGCTCAAGCTCTTGGTTAAGACCCAATGATGGATTACATATTAAATGCTAATACGCTCTTATAGTGAACAAAGAATAAACTCTAATAATTGTGAATTTCACAGTTAAATGGTAGATATAAACTCAATACCTTTTTATCATTGAGCCTTTATTACCATGTAAAGAACCAGTCAACCGCAAAGATTAAACTCTTATGTGAGGCCCAAGAATGCATCGCTCATTAAACTCTAAAAAATTAGTTTCATTTAGATTTTTCAATATGCATGGTAACATGCAGATGGAAGATCAAGGCGGTACAACACTTTGAAGTGTGAGTATGGTTTTGACCAGCTAATCTCCCTCAAGATGTTTAATGATCGCACCAGTGGATATCTCGTGCATGATTGTTGCACATTTGGAGCAGAGGTAGACATTGTTGAAAGTTGAGCCAAAGAAGAAAGACTCTAGATTATTGATGATCTTAAGAATGCTACATTCTCATGGAAGATCAATAAGTTCTTAGCATTAAAGGACAAGTGTCATGATTCAGGGGTATTTACGGCTGGGTACAATAAATGGTACGTCTTCGAATTCATTAACTAATTTACAGTATACATTGGTGTGAATTTCTCAAGGTCCACAACTTAGCAGAAAAAGAGTAATTATTCATGAAATAAACGAAATTGTAAACCAATTCAGGAGGTTGCTCTTGTATCTAGGGGTACAAATGAGTCGACTCGAGTCGAGTCGAACTTTGCCAGACTCGAGCTCGGCTTGTTAAGAATTTTTCTATGCTTGACCTCGGTTCGAGTTCGATTCGAGCTTTAAAAACGGAGGCTCGAACTCCATTCGTTATATTTTTACCGAGGCTTAGGTTCGGCTCGAGTTCGGCTCGATTTTTGTTTTGTTGGTAAATTTTTTTTTTTAATCTAAGCTTGATATATATATATATATATATAAACCAGCCACTTCATGCATCATCAATCAGTTCACTTAATTGTATTTTAATTTTCTCCAATTCAAAGAATTTATATTCTTTTGCAAAGAAAAAATAAATATGCAATTTTATTTTAATTAAGAAAAAAATAAAAAAAAAGAGACCAAAGGAAATGATGGAAGAATAATGTACTAGAGACAGCAATATAGCATGAACAAACGATGCTGTTATGGTCATGGTAATGTCGAGAAGTTAAATGATATTACAAATTAAATGATACAACTAAGTGTTATTAACATATTAAACGAGCTCATAATGATACATATTAAATGAGCTCTTAATGATACATTTATCGAGCTGTTCACGAGCCTGTATCGAGTTGAGTCTGTCATTGCTCAAGCTTGGCTTGTTTATTAGACGAGTTTTAGTTTTAGGCTCGTGTATCGCTTATTTAGTTACATGAATGAGTCCGAGCCGAGCCACCGAGTTTTTAACAAACATATCAGCTTGTTTGCAGCCCTACTTACATCCCAGAGGAACAGGAGAGGCAAAAGGCAATACTTTGTCACTGTTCCTTCAACTTGTAGGCTACAATTTTAATTTGAAACCAAAATTTTAAGCAGAATATAAGTTGTTGATAAGAGATCAGTTTGATGGGAAGTGAAGCAGGGGTTGGTGTTGCTGTCTTGCAGCTCAAGCTGTATGTTTTGGAGGGACTTTCTGTTCAAGCTGAAGGTTCTGTTAAATCAGTTAACAGAGGACAACTGAAGATGCTTTTGGAGCCTTTTATTAGCTTTCTTTACATGTAATCATTAAGCTAGTTTAAATTAATTTGAATTTTTAGCCTTAAGTTTAATGTTTTCTGCTGATTATATCAGCTAACGTAATCAATCACTTCATGTGATTTCAAATTTGTAATTTCCCTCCTATGCGTTGTATAAGCACTGATCAATGGAAGAAATTTGTGTGGTTTTTCACAATTTGCTTCTCTTTATTTTTCTTTCTTCCTGTCGTTCTTGCTCTTCTCAATTACATATGAATCAAACAAGGCCAACAACTCTGGTATTAGAGCCCTAATTGAATCTTGAGGGACCTGCCAAAAAAAAAAACAAACACCTTGAGAGAAAACAAAATACACCCGAGAGGACAAGAAAGACAAGAGAGAAACCCACAAAAAAAGCACTGCAGTGTTTGAAGATGGCTTCTCTAAGCTTCTCTCCACTTCCACCACCTAAATTTTGAGGAGAAATCTACCTTCAATGGTCAATTATGATGAAAGCATATCTTAAGGCCTTTGATTTATGGGAGGTCACAGAGAATGGAGGAGCTGTACAGCCACTACTAGCAAATCCCACCAGGGCCCAGCTTAAAAATCATAGTGAACAGGCCTCAAAAGAATTCAAGGCCTTGACATGTATTTTCACAGGAGTCATAGAAGCTATATTCAATAGAATTATGGCTTGTGAGACAGCTCAACAAGCATGGGAAAAACTTAAGGAGGAAAATGCTGGAACAGAAATGCAGTTTTTAAATTTGAGAAGGGAATATAAGCTGCTAAAGTTGAAGGAAATAGAAAAGATCAAAGAATATGTTGACAGGTTGATGAAGATAGTCAATCAATATAGAAATCTTGGAGGAGAACTAACTGATGCAAGCATTGTGCAAAAGGTACTTGCCAGCATACCTGAGAGATTTGAGTCCAAGATTGCTTCTCTTGAAGATTTAAAAGATTTGACAAAAATTACCTTGAGTGAGCTTGTAAATGCCTTACAAGCTCAGGAGCAGAGAAGGTTGATGAGACAGAAGGAGCAAATAGAAAATGCATTACCTTTAAAGCAAACTGAAAAATCACAACAAAAGAAGAAAAAGAAGCAAGACACAAGGAAGCGAGGAAAGCAATCTGAAGTTGGCACTTCACAAAAGGTTTATCCTCCCTGCACATACTGCAAAAAAACCAATCATCTCCCCAAGTTTTGCTGGTGGAGACCAGATATTGTGTGTAGAAATTACAATGAAAAAGGGCATAGAGAAAAGATTTGTCCCAAGAATAAGCAGGCTCAATCCACACAACAGCAAGCACAAGTTGCAGATAATGATGAAAAAGAAGCTGAGGAGCATTTATTTATGGCAGAAACAACTCCATCAACTAAAACTTCTGAGATTTGGCTTGTGGACAGTGGCTGCACCAATCATATGACACCAAATCTCTCTGTGTTCAAGGCCCTGGACAGAAGCTATACCTCAAGAGTTAAGGTTGGCAATGGAGAATACATACAAGTACAAGGAAAAGGAACTGCATTTGTGCAAACCAGGACAAGTATTAAACTGATTCCTGATGTTCTCTTTGTTCCTGATATCAATCAGAACCTTTTAAGTGTGGGACAACTCTTGGAGAGGAATTATGCACTTGAATTTAGAAACAAAACATGCATTATATATGATTCCTCTAATGCTGAGCTTATATCTGTTCCTATGAGAGACAAGAGCTTTCAGGTTGACATGAATCAGCTTCAAAATACTGCTATGCCTATTTATCTTGATGTCAACACTTTATGGCACAAGAGATTAGGGCATGTACATGATGCAAGCCTACAAAGCTTACAAAGGAAAGAGATGATACTTGATTTGCCAAAGATTGAAAGAGATGCAGCAACTTGTGAGGCATGTCAGCAGGGGAAACAAACAAGACTTCCCTTTGCAACTGATCAACAATGGAGGAGCAATAAAAAGCTGCAATTTGTCTACAGTGATATTTGTGGACCAATGAGCACAGATTCACTAAGTGGGAACAGGTATTTCATATTATTTGTTGATGATATGACAAGATACTGCTAGATTTATTTCCTAAAGCAGAAGAGTGAAGCTACAAGTGTCTTCAAGAATTATAAAGCCTAGATAGAAAATCAGTCAGGAGCAAGGATCAAAGCTCTAAGGACTGATAATGGTGCTGAGTTTACCTCTCATACATTTTAGGAAATTTGTAAGGAAGCTGGAATACAGTAGCAATACACAACCCCTTATACACCCCAACAAAATGGGGTATGTGAGAGGAGAAACAGGACAATAATGGAGATGACTCGATGCCTTTTGTTTGAGAAGAAAATGCCCAAAACCTTTTGGGTTGAAGTAGCTAGTACCTCAGTGTACTTGTTAAACAAATTACCCACAAAAGCTCTCAAAGATAAAACTCCCCATGAAGCTTAGTATGGAACCAAACCATCTGCTGGTCACTTGAAGGTTTTTGGAAGTGTTTGCTATGTGTTAGTACCTAAGAAGAGAAGAAATAAGCTTGATGAAAGGTCAGAGGTTTGCATTTTCATTTGCTACACACTTACTTCTCAAAATTATAGAATCTACAATCCTCTTACTGGAAAAATAACAACCAGTAGAGAATTGAGGTTTTGTGAACAAGAGAGCTGGAATTGGGAGAAGAAAACAGAACATGACAGCTCACAACCATTCCAAACACAGCAACAAAGATTGCAAAATGCATAAACCTCTGATGCTGAATCTGATGAGGACCTTCCTATCAGGGGAACAAGGCCATTGGTTGATGTGTATGAAAGAAGCATGACTGCAATGCATGATCCAGCAGATTATAATGAAGCTGCAAAAGATGCAGAATGGAGAAGAGCCATGAAAGATGAAATTGATGCTATTGAAAGGAACCAAACTGGGGTCCTTGTAGATAAACCAAAGCACAAAGAGCCTATAGGTGTAAAATGGGTTTTCAGAACCAAGTATAATGTAGATGGATCTGTTAGCAGGCACAAAGCTAAGCTGGTTGCAAAGGGCTATTCTTAGCAATATGGAATAGACTATTCTGAAACCTTTGCACCAGTGGCTAGATTGGATACAATTAAGTTACTTTTGGCTTATGCAGCTCAAAAAGGATAAAAAGTGCACCAGCTTGATGTAAAGACAGCCTTTTTAAATGGAGAGCTTGAAGAAGAAGTTCTGGTAGAGCAGCCTCAAGGCTTTCAAAAGGAAGGTCAAGAACATAAAGTCTATATGCTGAAAAAGGCTCTGTATGGGCTCAAGCAGGCTCCTAGAGCCTGGTATACAAAGATCAATGAGCATTTGCTGAAGCACTCTTTCACCAGAAGTAAAAATGAGTCTACACTCTACATCAAAGAGTTGAAGGGTGATATTTTGATTGTATCTATATATGTGGATGATCTACTTGTTATTGGAAGCAATGACAAGATGGTGCAACAATTCAAGGATGAAATGCAAGCTGTCTTTGAGATGACAGATTAGGGGCTCATGACACATTTCCTTGGATTGGAAGTTACACAATCCAAACAAGGAATATTTGTATGCCAGAAGAATTATGCAAATGGAATTCTAAAGAAATTCCAAATGTCAGATTGTAAGACAGCTCACTCCACTTTCAGTTGGAATGAAGCTAAAGAAGTCAGATGATGCTACAAAAGTGGATCAAAAGAATTTCAGGAGCTTGATTGGCTGTCTTCTGTACTTGATAGCATCAAGAACTAATATTGTGCAAGCAGTGGGTCTCCTTTCTAGGTATATGCATGAACCTAGTGAAATGCATTTGAAATGTGCTAAAAGAATTCTCAGATACATTAAAGGAACTGCAGATTTTGGACTGAAGTTTGGAAAGTCTGAGAAGCTTGAATTGACTGGTTTTACAGACAGTGACTGGGGAGGCAATCAAGATGATTCAAAAAGCACTTCAAGCTATGTATTCACTCTAGGATCAGGCTTTTTCTGCTGGAGTTCAAAGAAACAATCAGTTGTTGCTCAATCAACAGCTGAAGCAGAATATCTAGCTGCTGTTGCAGCTGTGAATCAGGTCCTATGACTTAGAAAGATGTTATCTGAGTTCAAAGAAGATCTCAAGGAAGCCACTATCATTCATTGTGATAACCAAGCAGCAATAGCCATCTCAAAAAATCCAATGCTACATGGTAGAACAAAGCATTTTCTGGTAAAGCTACATTCTATCAGAGAGGTGCAGGAGAATAATAAAGTGAAACTGGTTTACTGTCCAACTGAAGAACAACTAGCTGGTATACTGACAAAGCCACTTCAAAAAAGAAGGTTTGAAACCTTAAGAAATAAACTTGGGATGCAATCCATCAACTCTAAAGAAGAGTGAAGCAGGGGTTGGTGTTGCTGTCTTGCAGGTCAAGCTGTATGATTTGGAGGGACTTTCTGTTCAAGCTGAAGGTTCTGTTAAATCAGTTAACAGAGGACAGCTGAAGATGCTTTTGGAGCCTTTTGTTAGCTTTCTTAACATGTAATCATTAAGCTAGTTTAAATTAATTTGAATTTCTAGCCTTAAGTTTGATGTTTTCTGCTGATTATGTCAGCTAATGTAATCAATCACTTCATGTGATTTCAAATTTGTAATTTCCCTCCTATGCTTTGTATAACCACTGATCACTGGAAGAAATTTGTGTGGTTTTTCACAATTTGCTTCTCTTTGTTTTTCTTTCTTCCTGTCGTTCTTGCTCTTCTCAATTACATATGAATCAAACAAGGCCAACAGGAAGCATCATGAGGAGACAGGTTCATGGATTCTACTTTGTTCTATGGATTTAAGTACTCCTATAAGTAATGTTTGACTGAATGTTTGAAATTGCAATAATGGATTGGACGTGCAGTTAGTCACAGGTTTGAACGAAAGAGTGGCTGGGGTCAAAGAAAATTCGTGGCGCTGAGCGATCTCCACAATCCATTAAAGGGATATCTGGTGAATGACACATTGATTGCTGAAGTTGAATTGACGCGCATCTCTTTTGCTGCTAACAGGTTGTCTCATAAACCTCAGAAGGCGACAACCATGCGTAATATAGGCATGGGAATTATCTTGTCCGTGCCTCTTTGTTGCTTTGCCAGGGGGTTGTTTGCTGGTGGCCTTGGATGGTTCTAATGGCGATGGCATTCTCTCTTGCCTTCAAAATGTTTTGTTCTGTTGCGGCAAATTTAAAAGTGCAGTACTAAATGGATAATTTAGTCTTTATGAGTATGCTTGGAACTGTTTTGCAGTCTTTTTATTGTGCTGAAAATCACTGCGGAAATGCTTGGAAAGTGCCCCTTTTCGGATTTTTGGGAATATCGTCCTATCTGTTAGAGGTGTTCTGGTTTTGTTGGATTGATTTGCCTTCTTCAATTGCAATATAGGAACTTTGTTTCCAGTTTGTTTGATGACAGTGATTCGAATGTACAAGTGGAAACAATAAGAAGAAACTCAATGCTCCAGAAAATGTCCCCTGTTTGACCTCTTCCAACTTCGAGCTGGGTTTGGTTTAAGGACCTTCAAATCTTTGGAATTTAAGTTTTAAAAATTTAAACATTTTCTTATTTGGTTAGACTAATTTAAATTGACACTATGAATAAAGTTGCCAATATACACTCATAAATAAAAATAAATAAAGAGACTACCAATGGTGTGGTATGTATGGTTACAAGTTTTGGGTCAAGGTGAGAAATCCTGGTTAGAAATTTGTTAAGGTTTATTAATGGAGTTAATCTTACGACTCACCTCTGGTGTAAAGAATGTCGTAACCATCCAATCACTTCACACCTCCTTTAAGCACCAAGTCGTAATACTCTCTGAGTAATTTTGAGGAACCATTCCTACTTTTCAATTTTCATCAAACAAAAATAAATAAATAAATAAATAAAGAGTTATAATGGGAACTAATTAAATAGTCAAACCATTTCATGAGGAAATTTGTGAAAAATCACTTCTAGTGAATTTTTAATTTCCTCCAAAGTAATTATTACATTTCTAAAATTTTCAAAGATTTTTTGGTTTTTTTTTCTTTTTAAGTCCTAAATGTAATTTCTATTTTTCAGAGAATTTTGTAAAATGGGATGACTATTTTTATGGATTTGAGTTTTGCTACATTTGATTTCTACGAAATGGCGACACATTTGGGTTTAATTTTCCTAAATTTCTTTTTTTTTAAAGAAATTAAAAAAATTTAATATTAATTTGAAGCAAATATTAAAAAGTAATTATTATTGGCCAGTCATAAAAAATTTGCTGACATTTTTATTTTTTTTTTGATCTAACTGATGTATAACTTGCATGGCACTTTTTGGACTGCCAAGTAAGAATGATAACGTGAAACTAATTGTTAGAAACTCAATTTACTTAATTAAGATCTAGTATATATTACACTTTATTCAATTTATATTAATGATTATTCACATGCATTCAAAACTCGCGCACTTTATTGGTAATATGCTAATTTAATTACAATCTTATTGCAACATTATAAAGGAGGAGTTTAGAGAAAACTTCCCCTTAATTCTAGTTAAAAAGTTAATGACATAAAATTTTAGTTTAAACCTATTTTAGCTAAAAAATGTTAGGGTAGTATTTTAATATCTAAATTAGAAATCGATTGCTCTCTCAAATTTCCAACTAAAATTAAATACAATGCTAATAATGTTGTTATTAAAGGATTGCATAAGGACATTGATTTTGAATGCATTCAAATACGGAAAAACTGAAAACGATAATGATGGTATTAAGGAAGAAAAGAAATGAGAGAGGAGGATTACATAATCAAAACGCATAAATTGAAAATATACGTTGTAGCTATTTGAAGATATATGTTATTTATAATTTAGGATGGTGTAAATAATTCTTTATTTTAGAAATAACTCTCAACTACAATTTTTCATGAGAATATTGATTTTTAAATTACTTTCAATTATCTAAATCTTCTAATTCTCTCAATTTTCAGAGTTAATTTTTAATTATATTTTTAATTAAATCGTCTCAATCATTACTTCCTTCTATTAAGTTATTTTCATGACAATTAAATGATTTGTTAGCTTATACGATAATTATAAAATTAATGCTTTAAAATTTTAGGTTAAATAAGACAATACTCTTCAGTTATTAAGATTAATTTTCATGTAGCAACATTCCCTAATAACTATCAAGATTAAGATTAATCAACACTCTTCTGTTATCTATTCTGAAATTTCGGGTGAAAAAACTGCTCATGTAGCAATATTCTCTAATAAACCATTAATATAGGCAATATTTTTCAATTTAATAGAATTTATAACAAATTAATTCTCTGGACACATATTCCCACTACTTTTTGCCAAGACATTGCCCATGTCTTCATGCCTATCGCCATAAAATTTTTCCCAATTTTCCACTCCCCTCGCTTGCACAGATAATGCTTATGCCAATCTTCCATATTTCTACTTCTTTCAAATGGTGTTCAAATAGATATTGGTGTGTTGAATATTTTTAGTTCCTTTTTTAAAATTACTTTTTAAATTTGAATTATTTGATTAATTACGTTATTTCAATTTAAAGCCAACCAGAAAGGTAGATATTATTAGAATAGATTTACCATGATGATCAAATTAGAGATAATAGGCAAGTTTCAATTAGACAATTTAGTTTTTTCCCATTTTTTTCCTCACAATCCAATTGCTTTTTTTTTTTTTTTTTCAATTTGGGTTGCAATTGTTGGTGTTTGAAGTGGTCTTTGGCTTCGATTTTTGGTGATGGTTATTGGCCAACAAAGTCACAATGAAGGTTTGGAGCTAAAATGTTAACATATTGAGGAAGCCATTTCTATTTGTCTGATTGTGAAACCTTCCTCAACAGTAATTGCATGGAGGTAGAGAAATGACAAAAACAATTTTCCGCATGCATCTCACATCATCTATTAGTTTTTTTCACTTATTCTTTATTTGATTTATTTGGTGCTTTCTTTGATTTGTAAATCGAGCAATGTATAAAATGATTTCGCTGAGAATGCAAAGCTAGGATTGTAGTTATCTGAGCCAGATGAGAAGTGCTGGGAAAAGATATGCAGGAATTTTCTTAAATGGGTTAGATAGATGTTGTCCAAAACCTTCCTAAGTATATTTTTTTGTAAAATTTTAGTATATTTGTATTTTGTAAACATCGGTGGAAAATCTTTTAAGGTTGCAAATTTAGCCATAAGTGTCCTTTTTATTTTGAGATAAAGAATATCTATCATTGAAAAAAATCGTGATTCACATCCATGTCCATCATTGTAAAGACCTGAGGAAAATTATCAATGTTCCAAATGAATTCATCGTCGATGAGGAGAGCCCGTTGTGCCAACAGGTGCGCCACTGCATTAGCCGACCTGGGAATGTCAGAAACAACAGCAGATTGGAAAGAAGACAAGAGCTCTTCGATGCCTCCCGCTAGCAAGCCATGCACTATATCGGATTGCACGAGTTTGCTACATTCCTGCACTGCCTCAAGACAATCTGACTCCACAAGAATCTCACTGTATCCTTGACTTTTGGCTCTGTACACCACCTCTCGAATTGCCATAAGCTCCATAATAGTTGGAGAGAAGACACCTCGAAACCTATTTGACAGGACTAGCAAGGCATCTCCGTTTCTGTCCCTGAAAACTATCCCCATCGATCCTAGCGTTTCTGTCCTTGATAGCCACATCTGTATTTATCTTCACAACCTGGCCCAGCGTTGCACACCAAGAGCTTCGATTCCTCCTTTGCACAGCATCCCTGGCTTGTATTGTAGTGGCCTCTTTATATTGACCATAGAGCTGCATAGCCATATGAACAATTTGGGGTGGAGCGATCAACTTCCTCTGTACCCACCATACGTTACGATTCCTCTATAAACCCCATATGCCACCATCAAACCAAGCTCCACTACCTCCTGATTCCCGGTATTGCCCCAATGCTGCATTCAATCTTGTAAATGGAAATGAGCATAATCCGTAACTCTCAAACCAAGCGGACTAGAAAACCATACCCCAACAGCCTTCTCACGCTTGAATAAAACATGCGAGAGTGATTCTGGTTCAACACTGCATCTCGGGTAAATCACAGCCACCTCAACTCCCCTTTTTACAAGGTTCATTTTAGTGGGCAAAAAAGTTTTTAGAGCCCTCCATGCAAAATGCTTGACTTTACCAGGAATATGTAGACCAGCACTCCCCACCTGTAGATGCAGTTGAAGGCGAGGGGTTATTATGCTCACAACTTTGCCTTGCAATGTGGTATGCCGATTTCACTGAATATTTACTACCTCGATCAAAAGCCCATACCAGCCTGTCTTTCATGTTGCAGAAAAGAAAAGGAAGGAACAACATTAACTCACATTCTAATGGCATAAATAACTGCTGGGCAAGCGAAATATTTCATTTCCTAAGGTCAAAATCAATTAAAGATGAGAACTTGGAAGGAGAGGAAGGAGGCCAGCGGGAAAGGATCTTGAACCTGGCTTGCATAGGGAGCCAAGCATCCCTCCAAATGTTCACCTTCTTCCCATCTCCAATCCACCGTACAAGACCCTTCTTCATAAGCGAGCGGGCAGCACAAACACTTTGCTAGACATAACTCGGCCCATTATCCAACCTGGCTTTCCATAGAGACAGTTTAGAGAAATATTTAGGCTTAAAAAACTCTGGCCAGCAGAGAGTCATCATTAATGACCAACCTTCAACCTTGTTTACCGAGTATTGCCAAATTGAATAGGTGGAAGTCACGGAAACCAAAACCCCCAACAGACTTAGAGGAGGTTAAGTTGTCCGAGGAACTCCAGTGAATTTTCTTTTTTGCATCAGAGCTACTCCACCAATATTCCACGAATAATAACCCTTCTTCTGCTAAGTCACAAACCATGAAAAATTTACACTAATTTATACGTTAATTTAGTTAATGAATTCTGAGACGTACCATTTATAGTTCCCAGCTGTAAATACCTCTGAATCATGATGCTTGTCCTTTATTGCTGAGAAATTCTCGATCTTACTCGAGAATTTAGCATTCTTAGCATCATCAATAATCCAAAATCTTTCTTCTTTGGCTGAACTTTTAACAACGTCAACCTCTGCTCCAAATGTGCAGCAATCGTCCACAAGATAACCACTGGTTCGATTATTAAACATCTCCAGGGAGATTAGCTGGTCAAAACCATACTCACTCTTCAAAGTGTTATGCCACCTTACTCTTCCATCTGCATTTTACCATGCATATTGCAAAATCCAAATGAAACTAATTTGTAAGAGTTTAACGTGTGATCCATTCTCCTCACATAAGAGTTTAGTGTCTCCGGTCAGTGGCGGAGTTAGAAATTTCGGTCAGTGGAGGCAAATTTATATGTAATTAAAAAATTATTAAAATAATATAAAATTAAAATAAGAGTAAAAATTATAAATGATAGTTTGTACAATTTTTTTATGGTATAAGAAATAAGGAAAAAATTTGACAAAATTACATTTACATTAATCATCTTTAGTATAAGAAATCTTTTGAAAATATACGTAAAATTAAGATATAATTATTCATACATATATTTAAAATTATAACTAATGAAGAAATATACTTGTATTCAAAAAAGTATGCACATCAATTAAAAATACACGTTTGATTTGCACACCTTAAATTTTATTCTATAATCAAATAAGAGTAATTGGATTCTAAATAAAGTACACATCAACCATTATTATACGATATTCATTTCAAATTAAAATATAAGAACCGATTCATCTAAATTATGTATAATTTTTTAACAATTATTTGAAGTTTCTTGTATCAATCCAATAATTTTTTATTTTGAGTGGGGGCAAAAAATTTTTTTGAGTGGGGGCAATACTTCAAATTTCATCTATGTTGTATGAAATTTTTTTTTTTTCAGTGGGGGCAATTGTCCCCACAATGATCAATGTGGCTCCGCCATTGTCTCCGGTCGATTAGTTCTTTACATAAAATCAAAGCCTTTCTGATGGAGGGGTATTGAGTTCATATCTGCCATTTAACTGTGAAATTCAGAGTTATTAGAGTCTATTCCTTTGTGTGTTAGCATTTAATACGTAATTTATTATTGGGTCTTAGCCAAAAGCTTAAGCTTTGATTTGAGATTTCAGAATAGAATGTAGAAAAAATGAAGAAAACTTCAGATCTAGAATTCATTAAATAAAGCCAAGTGACACGAGAGTAATCATCCACAAAAATAACAAAATATCGATACCTAAATTTTTACAAAGTTGGGCATGGACCCCAAACATCTAAATGAATGAGCTCAAAAGGACAAGAAACTCATTTATTAACTCTAGGATAAAAAGTAGTTCGATTGTGTTTAGCATACTGACAAGACTCACACTCCATCTTCAAAATAGAAAGAGACGGATGACCTACTTGACAATTAAATGCAAAGGAGAGGTAGAGACCCCAAAACATGCAATACGCTTGTCATCATCAACTACGTAAAGTCCTCCAAATTCTTGACCTCTACCAATAATCCTCTTCGTCATAAGATCTTTAAATTCAAAATGATTAGGAAAAAATGAAACACAACAATTAAGCTCTCTGGTAAGTTTACTAACTGAAATTAAATTAAAAGGAAAATTTGGCAAATATAACATAGAAGATAGAGACAAGGAATCCAAGGGTTTTGCATCACCATAACCTTTGACAATTGCTGAGGAACCATTAGCAAGGGTAACACCTGGCAAATTAGTGGATGACAAGTAAGAATGAAAATTACTTAAGTTACCAGTCATGTGGTCGGATGCACCCCAGTCAATGACCCATTTTTGTTTGATGATGTAAGGCATGTGGTAGGATTAATTCTTTGGATCAAATTGGCACTGAAGATGGATGCTTTCGAGAATTCTAAAATTCAATAAATTGCTTGTATTCCTCTGTAGATAAGGTCACCATCACCCTTTGTTTCTCACCCGGGATTGTAGCTCTGAACTGACTATAAAAGATTACCCAAAACACTATACCAGTTGCCGAAATTACTGTAGCAATCGTCAAAATTACTGTGCCGATTGCCGAAAACACTGTAGCAGTAATTGAGTTACTGCTAAAGGCATTGTAGCAGCAAGATGTTGTAGCTACGGCAACATTGTTCACACAAGCTAGGGGTTTTTTTTTTTTTAACTCAAGAACAAGAGTTTTTTTTTTTTTTTTGGAAAACAGACTCAATGGATTACTAAGGTTTCTCTCTTAGAAAACTTACTCAACAACTAACTCACTCAATAACTCTGGTTTCTCTGTAAGGAAACTCTCTCTCTCTCTCTTAAAACTTAATAGCTCTGATATCATGAAAAGACTTGCAGAAGTGTAGGCCCAATAATTTAGATGGTAACAAGAGGAAAGAAGCAAGTAATGACTTTTGGACATCACGTCTTACCTAAACTTTAAGGCTTAGGTTATGGGTCTTTTAACCACACTTATATGTTGATCTACTCCTTCTTTCTTCTAATATGAGATTTTTATATCTTATACTTCAACAGACAACACAAGTTTACATCATAGATATTGCCTTTCTTTTGATTACAGAAATTTCAGTTACATTACAGTTTCAAGTTCTCAGCATTTTATTAATTAGGCTTGCTAGTATTGGTAGACTGTTGTCTGATAAAAGGTAAATGATAATCAAGTTGCTATTTTTCTTTTCCCTGCAATTAAAAATCATATTTGATGTTATTCCTTTCTTTGTCAAAATGGTTTGTGATTAATGTCAGATGCTTTGGTTTCAAAATGGAGCACAAGACCATTCTTAGCTTCATTTGTTGAGATCAATATATCACTGGAAAAATGACATTCAATCGGGGGAATTTGCTCTAGGGAGAGTGACCAACAAGTTGTTAAGCATGCATGGCATACTAGTGGGGGTCATTGGAAGGTTCACTAATTGTGGAAGTTTTAGATGGTTGAGAACATTCATTCGACCTGTTGTAGACCATCTGTGAGGAGGCAGTTGCCTATCCCTCGCAGCATTATGGATGAACAAGATATGTGAGTTATTTCCTTTTTTCCAGCATGTTTGCCATTTGTTTGTTCTTTCCTAGGATTTGCACAATTTTTATCCTCGCAAACTGTGATAGGAAGTTGACAGTTACAATTAATTTTTGATTCTGCCAAAAGATATAAGTCAGCAAATCATTGATGAATTGGTATCCTCTTATTGTCTTACTGATTCTTCCGTTGAAGGTTTTAGAGATTGTGAACTTCAGGTGATGTCTTTGATCGATAATTTTGAACCTAATGCACTTATAAGTGATTGAGCTTTGCAATTTTTTGTTGACCTCTTTGCTATTTTTCTTGCTTTAAAATCTTCAATTATCAAGAAAAGCAACCTTCCTTCTTGATAATGCTAGAACAAAAAGTGCATAATAAAATGGAAGAAAAAATAAGTTAATTTTCTAGAGAAGGAAAAGATGTAAGTAGAGGGAGGGAAAGCAACAAAGGAGTAGAATCATCGAAAACCCTTTGCACTATCTAGAAGTTATTAATATGGGATGTAGGTAAAAAAAATATATAAACAGGCTAAAGGGGGATTGTTTTAGTTTTGGATATCCAAGTGATCAATTAAATTCATGAGCTCCTTGTTTTGGCCAAAGTACATATTTTTTAGGTATTCTCGTACTTTGTACATGTATTTTTACTTTGAGTAAAGATGTTATTTTGGAGGCTTTTATCATTTTCAACTTTGTATAGATTTTTTATGCTATATTATTTGTAGAGATTTTTAGGTTGATACTAATCATTACTTCTGACATTCAAAATAAGGAAAATGCACATTCAAATATAATCTTCAATTCAACGGATATATGCTTCATTGTTGATTCTACAAGAGATATGCATCCGACATATCTTTTATTGCCCAGTTGATTATTAGTTGATGGGTATGTAAACCATTTAAAAAAAATCTCTCTCTCTCTCTCTCTAACCTCTCTCTAAACTAAATTCTCTCTACAACTAAAACAATTATCTTCTATTTCTGGCCGGCGGTGGCTAGCCACCACCGCCGGTCATCCACCTTTCCTCACTCCCTCTCTTTTATCCTCCTTTTTCTTCTCCTCTGATGACTACTCCTCCATCTCCACCCCTTTCTGTTGTTACTCCATTTGTTGCTTCATTTCATGTGGTTTTTTAGTTTTTTAGATTTATGCCAAATGAAGACACTCATGACCATTCAGAGTTTGGATCCAGGTTCTCTTCACTGTCGCCGCTATTTTCACTAGTTCGGGGATCATCTCCACCGCCGGTGCCGCCGTGCCGGCCACCGTTGGCGACGCCACTACGTGCCAATCCACCAAGTTGCAGAGGATGAAGATGCTGCATCCATTGCCGGATTTGCTGCTGCTCTTGTTGCCGAGATCGACGTCGTCCTTAACGCCACCACCACCGTCAGTGCGGCCCCTCCTACCTTCGCTGCCGTCGATGACAGAGTAGCTTCCGGAGATAGAGCCACCGAGGATAGCGACCCCCCCACTGTCGCCTATTACTGCTGTTGACACCCCTGCCCCAGTTTTTTAATATTACAGTTTTTTAATAGAATTTTCAACTTCCATCTAGATCCTTTTTTTTTAATTCATGAATTTTTGAATTTTTTACATTTTTTGATAATAAATTTTTAATATTTTAGATTTTTAATAAAATTTTTAATTTTTTAGATTATATAATTCTTTGAAATTTATATTTTTTAAAAATAAAATTTTATATTTTTCAATATACTGAGATTTCTTTATATTTTTAGAAGTTTTGAATTATTTTTATAAGTTTTATTTTTTAAAAAATTTTTGGTGGATTACTTTAAAATATTTTGAAATTTATAATTTATATAAGATTTAAATTTATTTTTGAATTTTTAACATTTTTGAAAAAATTTTCACAAATTTTTGGTTTTACTTTTGAATTTTTAGAATTTTTGAACTTTTTTCATATTTCTTTTTCAAAATTTCAATTTTTTGGTGGGAATCAAAAGTTAGTAAACCAATTTTAACTCGCCACGTCATCATTTTGTCTACGTCAGTATTAAATGCTGACTGTGTTTGTTGGTCAATGCTACGTTAGCGTCCACAACGTATGAAACGTCAGCAATTAACGTTTGATCTAACAGAAGACCTAAATTTGGACGATTTGTAAATGTTCTGATTCTATTTGAACAATTTTTTTTTACTGACCTTATTTGACCAAAGCGAATAATTACTTACTTGATTGTAAACTTATCCCAACATTTGGCAACCAGCTATACCACTACCATTTACCTGGGAGTTAATTTCACTCCCCTAAAAGGGGAGCAAAATTAGAAATCCCCTCTTATTATCAAGATTTCACTATAACACTATTTGAAATAATCCTTGGCATAAAAAATTAAACCTAGAAGATTTAAAAAGGGAAAAGATTGGCTGTTTTGAGTGTTTTGTTAACTCACATGTGTCCCAATTGTAACAAGTCATCAATTTTAAGTAACAACATTCATATTTTAAATAATAAAATTTTATCATTTTATTTTTTATTTTTTTTTATTTAAAATATATTTGTTGTTACTAAAAATTACAAGTTTGTTATTTTCAAGCACAAAAATTGGACATTAAATCCAAGCTCATTTAAAAAATAAAGAAAAAAAACCAAAAATTTTTTATTTTTGTGGAAACTTCAAAATGAAGATACCACTAGAATGCAAGAATGAGGCACAGGATTTCCTGTGTATTATTGGCTGTAATTGCATTTTTCCTGTTATGGTAAATACTTCTAGAGACTAGAAACTATAGGTGTATAAATGACCTTTCCAATAAAATATTTTAAGCAGCTGGAGTTGATTTCTTAAAAGTGTCTTCATGGTCTTTGGAATAGATTGCAGAACGCAGGTAATCACAAGAATTACACCAGTCTTCTTAATAACAGATTTGTGACTATTTTGACAATGAAGTTAATTTATTTACCATCTTCTATCAGTACTTGGTTAAGCAATCCAAAGAAGAGACAAAGGCCATTAACTGCCACCAATGGCAGCTGCAACTACCAAATTACAGAGGGCCAAGCTTGAAAAATCTCTCAGTTTGGATTTTGAACCTCCATTTGTAAGCAACTTATAGCCACGGCACGGACATTGGGCACGACCCCATATGTCTCTAAGAGTCTGATCAGCAAAACTTGGGCTTCATGAGTGATCGATAGTGTCTCATGATTTACGACGCGTTTGCAAAGAAAAGGAAATTGTAGAAACTGAGTGGAAAGATTTTCGAGCTAGACGCCTAGAACCTTGGAATGGATCAAGCTTCAAAGCATGAAAGAGTAATAAGTAATATCAACAAACAACCTTTATTTCCAAGCTCTCGGACGGAGCAAGCAAGCTACATTTGCCAATGGAAAGAACTACTGCTTAATTGGGACTCTGGGACGTATGGCCTACTACTCTCCATCTTCAATGCTTTTGTTCGGTTTTCAAATTAAAAGAACAGGCAAAAATATCACAGTCAGAATGTTTTGGTGAAGAAAGGATAGTAAGTTGGGGGCATTAGTCAACATAAGAATCATTGAAACTTTGATATAATGATTTCAATATTAAGTTCCTACTATTGTTTCTTTTTGATCTTTTTGTGGACGACAGCAAAAAAAGGTACAAAAAGATAAGGATCTGGATGCCTAATTGTAAAAGATTCGATGTAACCCAACCGCTGAGCTATTGCTGAAAGGCCATTCCACTTTGATTTTTTCCTAAAATCCTTTCTAAAGTGTAAGGATCTTTTTGAGTTTTATTGGTCGCAAGTGCAAAGTTTAACTATCTCCGATTTTTGTAAAATATGAAGTTAATTTCTATGTTGAAAAAACAAAACAAAAAAAAAAATCTCACTCGACCCCTCAACCCCTAGACTACCGGCCCTAGACCCTCGTCTCTACAATGCATACTCGAGGATGGGAATGGCTAAGCTAAAATCAACGACAACGTTCAAAAGGGATAAATGTTAATGGCTCGGTGAATGTTGTCTCAATAATTATTTATAATGTAATAATTATTATATTTAGTGTAAATAATAATAAAACATACAATGAAAAAAATAATATTTTTTTATTATCGTGTGTTGTGGTGTAACAATAATACACCGAACATACTGACTATGAGGTCTTAGGTTCGAGTGCATCAAAAAATGCGGTAGAGCTAAACCTGAGTGTCTCCCGATATGAGTCATACTGTAAACATCTAGGTTGTCTATATCACTGAGAGAGAGACTTAATACTCTTTAACAAGATTGTCGAGACACCACTCTGCTCTCCCACTTCTAGGACCAAAAAATAAAAAGAAAGATAATATTTTTTTCATTTTGTTGTTAGCACATTTTATAAATATAATTGTAGAAAATTTTTTATTTGTTATATTACGAATAAATTCTCTAGTAATTTTCTCATAGCATGTAATAAAATTCATTTAAAAGAGCACAGAATCACCTGCAGGCCTAAATGAAATTAATTGTTTATTATTATTATTATTATTACTGCTCTCAAATATTTTTTAAAAAAAGAGTATGCGGCTCATATCTTACATCTCTCAAAAAAAAAAAAAAAAAGGTATACACATAACTAATTTTATTACCTAGTGGATAAATCATACATACGTACATACGTACATACAGTCCCATACTGCATAAACTTCCCAACCTCTCATTTTTATAATACTGTTGAGAAAACTAGGCAGATCAGATTCTATAATAACAAGCAAGTTTTCTCTTTAATATTAGAGTACAGAAAAAAGAGCAGCATTCGGGAGACTCACAACAAGAAATTATTATTTTAGGTTACGGTCAATACCATTATAAGCGTACAGAATACTCACAAGCCACATTACAACAACAGCAGTAAGCTCAGCCAACCATAATAAACCCTTAATGACCTATTGCCAGAATATTATTACCATCATCAACATTAAGCAGCCGCCACGGTTTCCCCAGGCTTAGCTTCAGCTTCAGCAGGCTTAGCTTCAGTTTCGGCAGGTGCTTCTGCTTCCCAAAAAGCAGTCTTCTTCCCAGTCTTGGAAACAGTTTGAAGAACCGCCTCCGGCTGTACGTTCCCTTTCACGGTCACTTTTTGCTCCTTCAAATCAATGTTATACGATTCCACACCTGAAATGAAAAGGAAGGAAACCAAATCTTATTCCCAAAAAGTAATCTGCATTCCCGTTGCAAAAAGAGTTAAAAGTAATGCAATTGCCGACCAGCCGTCACTGTTATTAACCATATGCCTAGTATCACACCCGAGCACACACTTACATATTGCGTGACATGGCATACATATTCGTGAGCATCAAAAGTTGTGCAATATGTACTTCACGTTAAAGTAGTAGAAATTATATATTCCTATATTACAGCTCCGTATGCAGCAGGTCTTGGCAAATCAAAGTGCTACCCAATGCGAAAAGATGCCGGAACAGTTTGCATACGGTTCACAGTCAAACAGATCATACGTTAGTTGGTTTCCCCATCAAAGAACTCAACACTGCCAATCAAAGGGGAAAAAATCATCTTCAAAAAGAACCAATAAACATGCTTAAATAAGATAATGCAAGTAAGCAAGCTCATCCCAGACATGAGGCCACCAGTCCATGGAAATTGTGTGCACATGCCATCCACAAAGAGAAAGTGAGCCAGCAGTAAAAATGAGGGCACTCAGCTTCAGATAACAATGTAGAAAATGCCAAAAAAGCAATTAAAGCCATAGCAATCAAAGTAGGAAAGTCGGTAAATTGAAAGGAAGAATTACAACATACCTTCCATTTTGCCCAAAACCCTTTTCACAGCACCAACGCATCCTTCACATGACATACCAACCTTGAGGACCACAGTCTGCAATTGAAGAAAATTTAACATCTAATTAAGCATGTGAAAGAAAGAAACGAAGAACAAAGATCCAAAATGTAGGGAAAACATTATACAATTAAAGAGAGGTACAAAGGCCAAAGAAAGGAAGAAGGACGAAAAGCACAACTGGCTTTAAAAAAGGCAGCTAATTAGGTAATCCCCTCATTGATTGAAGCAACAAACCACATACACACTGTCTGCAGATCTGGTTGGGATTGCAAACTTGGATTTGAAGAAAGAAATACAAGGAACAACACCACTAAAAATCACTTATTTGGTTCAAAGAGTGCTCACAATATTATATTCAAGCATTTTAATAGCTGATATATCATCTATAATAAACATGGAAAAGTTTGGTGCAGGGATGTAATGTCAATAGGTTGAAAAATCATGATTTTATTACCTACCAAAAAAAAAGTTCTGCAATTACAAATTTGACTTTGGTTTAATGCATTGCCATAATTATATCTCTAAGCCATAGATAGCAACTCTCTACTTGACTCTAGATTCCTTACCTTGCATAGACTGGTACTAGATTAGTTATTAAGTGTAAAACTTGTAATCAATTCCATCCATACAAAAGTATCAAAGAGAATCTACTTCAAACAGAAAAGGCAGGTTCCCGGAAGCCACAGCAAAGTTCAGACCTTAGAGCACCTCCTAACTCTGATGTAAACAATTTAAATTTACTTGTGTCCACAAAATTTGTAGTGCATTTGGAAGAGAAAATCAGAGGGCATAAACTGAACTGAAGTAGTCATGGAAAAGGGCAATTTAATAAAACACAAAATCAAAATGGAGGCTTTGAATTCCACAAATCCACTTGGAGAGGACAAACAAAAATTTTATATAAAAAAAAAAAAAAAAAATCATTTCCTGTTGCCACTATTTTAACCTAGTATGCTTTCTTCAAAAGAAATCACAGTTTTCATTATCTCCTCTTTGTTATCATGAAAACCAAAACCAAAAGCCGCATCCGATTTTCTGAGCAGCCCATGAAGGTAACACTGGTTTCACAAAAAAATTTTACTTAAAAGATTAAAAAAATTTTAAGCTTCTTTACGAGTCAACAAGCCCAACCATCAACAGAGCAGCAAGGTACAGATTACACGGAATGTCCATCCCACAAAAAAGGGCTCAACAGACAAAATTAACAAACACCCAATAATCCCAGTAATCATCGAGAACACTTGGCCATTAAAGTAGAAATCAACACCACTCCCGCAAGTTGGTCAAACGAAAAATCGAAACTTTACCCGCAATACCACCCAAAAACAAGAAGTAAACACAAAAAGCACTGGACTCAAAAAAAAAAAAAAAACCTCAAAGGAATGTTAACTGAATTTAACGGGAAAAAATGCAATAATAAGACAGGATTTGCCTATTTTCAGACAAGAAAGTGGGTTTGGGGGTAGTACCTGAGACATGGTTGTGGAAATTGGGGAAAAGCTCAGAGCCAAATCAAATGATTTTTTTTTTTAATTGTTTTTTACGAATTGTCAATCTTATGGCGGAGGTCGCAGGGACGGCAGGATGGCTTATATTCGCAGAGAGCGCGAGTCAGGTGGGACCTACTTTTCTTTTGCGACTCTGCCATCTCTATGTAATATTTGATTATGATTGGCTAATTTAAAATTTTTATGCCAATTAATGAATTGAGCCAATTTTTATTAGGATTGATTTGGGATGTAAGTTGTTTGTTTTATCGGTTTTGTACCTGATTTGTTAACTGTTAGTAAGATTATTTAATTTATAAATTATTAGTGTCGTTGTATTATCTTATTTTATATAGATATTCTCAATATTTTAACTTTAATTTTGTATACGAATTCAGTAAATTTTAATATAACGATTTTGATTTCGGTCGGAAAAAAAAAAAAGATTTGAGAAGTAAGTTAAAAAAAGGCCGTGTAATGTTGTCAAACCTTTTATTTATTAATTAATTAATTATCTAAGCTGCGGCTGAGGAAGTTTGAAATTCTTGTTTAAGAAAATAATAAAAAAAACGACTCACGCAACATTATTGCTAGTGCGTGCGAATATTCGCCGAGATCTGAACATGATGATATTAGAGTTGGAGAGTATGTGCAGGCTGGTAGGTCCAACCAATAATAACTAATAACAAACATTGATTATATCATTTTGTCAAAAACGCCTTTGTGGTATACTGTGATTAAGTGTTTTGTTTACGCACATTTTAACTAATCATTGTTATTTATCAAATGAAAAGATCGCCCGTTTACAGAGATTCTAAAAAAAATAATGCCAATCAAACTCAAAATTCCTTGGTAGTACTATTTCACTGTAAATCTCAAAATTAAACTTATATGTAAGTGACATGTGATGTCCATCACATTTAAATTTTTTATTTTTATTTATCTATTTTAATTGACAAAAGAAATGATTTTTTATGAATAAATTCAGTAACTTGAATGCAAAATTTTATCTCAAAATTTAAATTTTAAGTGCACTTAATTATTTTTTTTTGTGGGTGCACCCATTAGTATTTGGAAATCTATTAAATTCCGACTAATTTAATTCGAGTTACTGTCAGTTCTCAATTGGGACGAGCTCTTTCAGTGTTAATTTTTTTAGTTATAAAATTTAAATTTAAAACTTTATTTAAAATGTACCCAAACTTTTTTACTCAAACTAACAAACGTGGACAGAGCACTTAATTATGACGAGTGATGTTTTACACTTTATTTTTGGGAAACAGATTAGACTAGTTTGGTAACTAATGTCCGTTTGTAGGCGCCCTTTGTTGCCAGCGGTTGAATTCATCTCTTCAAGCAACATCCTTCAACTAGGAGTATAGTACAGACTCGTACTACACATTTCTCCAGAAGTACACAACCAAGCTCTTACAGTACCATCTTCTATAGTTTGTTTTGGACCTCATGGGTTTTTATTTTACAGAGTTGTGATAGGATTAAAATTGAGTAGTGAATATATATTATCAAAATAAAAATATTTAAAATAAATTAAATTAAAAACATCTAATCTAAGCACGGTAAATTAAGCTAAAAGACCCCAGAATTAACGAGAGTTGTTGAAAATCTTATCACGATTCTTTTGATTATTGTTAGTTTTCTCTAATATCTCCATCGGGTATGTTAAAAAGAACGCTAAGAAATAGCTTAACTTCACTCTTATTGTTAGATAGTATCTTTCAATTAGCTATAAGAGTTCATTCTTTATATGTTACATGTTCCTAAAAGCGGAAAAGTTTAAGACCCACCCAAATTGTTCCCACTGTTTTGTTCCGACATGTAGTAAAACAGTAACCAATTGATGATTTTTTGCAATCATTTATATATTTTATATAACAAAAAAGAAAAAAACGATACGATATATTTTAATTTTTTTATTATTCATTTTATCAATATACTCACAAAAAATGACAGTTAGTTACTATTTGTATACATATGGAGAAAAAAATCTTAAAACAACTTTATATAGGTCTAAAGCCATTTCTAAAAGATGCATGAATATTAATTAGTTGTAAAATGCAAAACATAGTTATATTCTCAAACGGCCAATTGTTTTGTGCCTTCATTTGAACGGGGTAAAGGAAAATTGCAATGTATTTGCGTGCCGAGTGACGGGCTTGCACATCTAGCCATAGTTATGTTATGACGCGTACCTAAGAATTCTGACGCGCTCCAGCTACTCGTTATGTAAACATGGCTTCATTTGTGAATAAAAAATATCCTTTAAAATTTTGTGGAAAAATTACGCAACATGTATTAAGATCAACAAAATGTACATGTAGGTTGGATAAAATGTGCACAAAGATTGGTAAAAATTGAAAAACAATGCAACCCACGTTAATTGAATCTTTCTCATATATATTTTTTTACATATTATATTTGAATTACTTGCACTTTTGTTAGACATCATGTACTTTTTGTTAAAAAATTTTTAATTTCAATATATATATGTGTGTATGTGTGTCTGTTTATCATTCTAATAACGTCAATTATGCAAACTGTGTGTCGAATCCGCATCAAAAAGCTGAAAAGCTGAGTCTCAGTAAAATTTTGTTATCCGACATTAAATAGCTTTTCTAAAAATAAAAAAATAATTTTAATTACTTAACGATACATATCACTTTAATCATATGTAAATAATTTCGTCAAATATTTTCTTTTTTATGATTTCTGGGCCGTCGATCAACATGTGACTCTTGCAAATTTTCTTCATACTTGAATGTAATATACAAGACGACTACAACCCGATTGTTTGGTTTAAGTAGTCAAAACAATATTTTCAGAATTGGATCGGACCAAAAAACTTAATAGTTTAATTGAAATTAAACTGAAAAAATTGATATTAAAAGAAAATTAAGAAACTTTTGTAGACAATATGGATATGAGCCTATAATAGCACCCTTAACATCTAAAAAAAAGAAATATAAAAGGTATAAAAAATCCTATAAACCATATGAAAGATATAAAAAACAACAACAACAAAATGTACCTGAATATACAAAAAGACAGCCATATAGAAAGAAATATAAACATAAACGACCAGATAAAAACAATAAAAAAGAAATAATATGTTATAAATGTGGAAAACGTGGTCATTATAAAAACCAATGTAAATTAAAAGATAAAACACAAATTTTAGATATGGATAAAGAATTAAAAAATAAAATTTTAAATATAATAGATGATACCTCTGATTCTGAATTCTCATCTGAAGATAATGAAATAAATATAATAGAATCTGAGTCTGAAGTTGAATATTCAAGTGATAGTAATAATTCAAGTTTATGTTGTAATATTGAATGTGGACACATAAGTGTTATTAAAAATGATAATAAAGCTAGTCTAATGTTTGAAATAATTGATAATATATCAGATCATGAAATTAAAAATGAATATTTAAATTAATTAAAGACTGAATTATTAGAACAACCTGTAAGAGAATGAGAACCATACTCCCTTAGAAATATATGGAATGAATGGATAAGTAAACAACAAAGTAATAAATCAGTAATATCTTTAGAGGAATTAAAAGAAGAAGTAAGACCAAATAAGCGAGAAATAGATACTTTAAAAAATGAAATAAAAGAATTAAAAGTTTTAGTACATAATAATACTAAAGGAAAAGAAAAGGAAGAATCAAGTTATTTAAATATAATAAATAAAACAGAATATCAGAAATGGTATGTCAAAATAAAATTAGTTATTAATAATGAATATACAAAAGAATTAATTGCATTAGTAGATTCAGGAACAGATCTAAATTATATATACAAGAAGGCATAATCTCAACACAATATTATGAAAAAACAACAATAGTGCTCAGAGGAGTCAATGACAACAAAATGAATATTTCATATAAATTATCTAATGCACATATCTGTAATGAATGAATATGTTTTAAAAATATATTTATATTAGTTAAAGATTTATCACAAGCAATAATATTAGGAACCCCTTTATTAACTCAAATATACCCTTTTCTCAATAACACCTAGAGGAATTGTTACTACTATATTAGAATAAAAAATATGCTTTAAATTTTTGCATACACCAGAAATTAAAGAAATAGATTCACTAAAAACTAAAACTATATATAATAAAAAGAAAATTCTTTTAATACAAAAACAAAAACAAATAAAATACTTAAACCAAGAAATACACTATAAACAAATTAGTGATCAATTGAATACTCCAGAAGTACAACAACGAATAAAGGATATTACATCTGAATTTGAAAATGAAGTATGTTATACCATACCTAACTCTTTTTTGCACCGGAAAAGGCATACAATTTCTTTACCTTATATTGCTAATTTTACAGATAAACAAATTCCAACTAAATCCCGACCAATACAAATGAATGCTAAATTATTAGAATATTGTAAAAAAGAAATTCAAGAATTACAGGATAAAGGATTAATAAGACCTAGTAAGTCCCTCTGGTCATGTTCTACTTTGTATGTTAATATTCAAGCGGAAATAGAACGAGAAACCCTAAGTTAGTAATAAATTATAAATTATTAAATAAAGTTTTAGAATGTATAAGATACCCTATACCAAACAAAAGAGATTTAATTAAGAGACTAAGTGGTGCAGTAATATTTTCTAAATTTGATATGAAATCAGGATATTGGCAAATACAAATAGAAGAAAAGGATAAATGTAAAATAACATTTATAGTCTCTTTTGGACATTATGAATCGAATGTCATGTCATTTGGTTTAAAGAATGCCCCATCATAATTTCAGAATATAATGAATGATTTTTCTAATCCATACACTAAATTTACTATAGTATACATAGACGATATATTAGTATTTTCAAAATCTTTGATAGAATACTATACACATTTAAGAAAGTTTTTGATTATAGTAAAACAGAATGGATTAGTAATATCAGTAAAAAAGATGAAATTATTTGAAGTAAAAACAAGATTCCTAAGATATGATATTCATGAAGGAAAAATAACACTAATATGTAGGTCAATAGAGTTTGCAGATAAATTTCTTGATAAAATTAAAGATAAAAAATAATTACAAAGATTTTTAAGATATTTAAATTATGTTGCAGATTTTATACCCAATATTAGGTCTATATGTGCGTCTATATCATAGGTTAAAAGAAAATTCTCCTCCTTGGACAGAAGATATGACAGATATAGTTAAAAGGGTTAAACATTTAATAAAGTATCTTCTTTGTCTAGAAATTTCAGATGAGAATGCTTTTTTAATCATAGAAACAGATGCATCAGATGTAGGTTATGAAGGAATATTAAAACAAAAAAAGAATACAAAGGAAACAATAATCAGGTATTGCTCAGGAATGTGGCATGGTCCACAAGAAAGATATTATATTGTCAAAAAAAAGGTTTTAGCCATAGTCTTATATTATATAATTTATATAAATTATATTAAAATATTAACAAATAAAATGTAATAATATATAAAATATTTAATTGTATATGTTAAAATTTATTAATATAATGTATTAATAGAGGTAAGTAATATAATCTACCTTTAATATGTTGTATTTTTATAAAAAAATAATTATATATAATATAATAGATATGACCATCTATAATATAAAATTCACAACAGGAAAGTTTAACTTAATTTTTTAAAAAAAAAAAAAAGAAGAAAGAAAAAAAAGTATAACAGCGGATGACTTGGTGTAAGGGAAGAGCACGCTTCCTAAAGTTGCTCCCCAATAAGTAATAACCCATGAAAGCTTTTCCATTTTCTTGCTGCAAAAGCCTGAAATAAAGGTTCCGTCTCGTCGTCGACGTAGGGCTTGCTAATCAAACCGGAATACTGGGACCAGTTTGTGGTCCAACTGGTTTGGTTCATTGATTCTTGATCGGTTTTTAGTTTCTTCAAGTTAAGTGTCCTAACTAAACTGAACATTGAGCCAGTCCCCAATTTAATCGATCAATTCAATTCGGTTTTGAAAACCATAAATCAAAATCATTTGTTGTAATTTTTTAGTTTAAATTTTTATTAAAGTGTTCAATAGAATTAAACTCACACTCCTAAAATTAAAATCTTTTTGATAATTGTAATATTCTATAAAATGCCTATATTTTCTTCTTTTTTAGAATAAGAAAAACAAAAACTACAAAATGACAAATAACTCTCATCTTTCACATAAATTTCACACTTCTTACCAAGATTTTAACCAAAAATATGTCTTTTTTTTTTTGTGCCCATTATTTTAGCCAATACAATGGGGGTGGCCTTCGTTAATTTCAAATCCTCTTTTTAACATTAATATTAGAACTCGAAAATTTAAAAATAAAAATTTAAATTCTTAACAACTTAGATAAATTTTGAGGGACTAAAACATGTAACTTCAATACATTGGAATATATCTCCTTGGATATATATATATATATGCACACGCTAGGTTTTAACATATTTTTAGTACCTTGAAATTTTGCCATCAAAAAAATTTTCCTAAACTAACTAAACTTCTAACATTTAAACGTCATTAGATTTTCTAATTTTTTTAAGCAGATAATAGATGATAGACTCAGTTTTTTTTTTTTTTTTGGTTTGCATGATTGACTTCATAAATTATAAAATCACAAAAGGAAAACCCATTATCAATACAGTAGTCCAAAAAAAAAAAAATGACATATGTGCTGACTGAACGGTTTTAATTTTTAAAAGACTCCTAACATCTTGGTCTCTTAATGTATACCGTGGGGGCACCTGTTCGCATCCGCGCCACGATGACTTTCATAAAAACTCTAGGTAATAGTTCGTTCGATGCGCATGATTATTATTATCTTTTTACCTAGAGAAGATGAGCGTTAGCTATGAGATTCCAGCACCAGGTCTGATATATATTCAAAGTCTTAATTT
Source organism: Carallia pectinifolia (assembly GCA_037832335.1). NCBI lineage: Eukaryota > Viridiplantae > Streptophyta > Magnoliopsida > Malpighiales > Rhizophoraceae > Carallia > Carallia pectinifolia. The sequence continues at coordinate 12,217,055 of CM075444.1, read as the reverse complement.
AAGGGTTAAGGCACAAACTTTGAACCAACTAAATTATGTTTGGTGTTATATTACCTTATGTTTACGTTTGTAGACGAAACTTACTAAAGAGAATATATGATCTTGCTAGCCTCCTTAATTTCACACCTAATAGGTATTTCTCTTTGATTTTCATTATAGCTAGCATGGTGTAAATTTTAATTTGCAAAAGAGCAAAAAAAATAATGTATTATGAGAGACAGCATAAAGGGTAGTTGCCCGGATTAATTTCTCACCGTAAAATAAGAAAATAAAAAAGATCAGTAGTAGCATGTCTCCGCTCACCGAACATATATGTTGACGAAAACATGTGATTGCGAAATTGCGCCAACGATGCAATGCATGGCCTAAGAAGGAAAGAAGAATGAGAAAACTCGGGCAAAATTAGGAGAAGAGGGACAAAGGGAAAAAAAGAAAAAGATAAAATGAGTTGCTGATAATTGTTATTGTTGGTAATTGTTTTTATTGGTTGCTTTTATTGATTATTTTTTGTCTATAAATAAAATAAAATTAAAATATTTGGTTAAATTTATATTACCAGCTGCTCTTTTAAAAAATAAAATAACTAATTAAGATATTATAATTATTATTTTGTTTTGTTACAATACACTTTAGGGCCATAATAAGATACTTAAAATGAGCATGTGGAGATTGCAAAATTGTAATAAAACTCACAGCTGTATAATCTATAATTTTAAATAGCACCCAAAAATATTCTATCATTTTAAGGTTAGATTTTGTTCCTGTGGTTATTTTTTTTTATTTTAATTCATACTCCTTTTATTCCAAAAAGCAAAATTCGTTCAACCAAAACCAAAACTAAAGAAGCATTAAAAAAAAAGAAACAAAATAAAGAGGAAAATAAAAAGGTAATTTAGTCATAAATTACATATGATATATTCAAAAAACAGTATGAGATTACTTTTTCTATCCACTGCTTTTAAGTGTTATGTGTCAACAAACATGAAGCTCTAAAACACTTAAATTGCTTTTTAAAACAGAACAGTATTGAAACGCAAAGGCCAACACCCTTAAAAATCAACACTCCGCGTTTCAGTTCAATGATATATCTATTCTTTCTTGATCATTACAAAGCTTATCCTAGAAGAGAATTGAAATGGAGAACGAAAAAACAAAGATACAACTTTTAACTAAATGAGGCATAAGAAAGATCAATAGAGAAATTTAGGATGAAAAATAAAAATAGAAAGGAAGAACAATCCGAGGAATTAGAGGAAGGGTGACAGCACGTGGAGAAACCAATAGACGCAACAATCGATACTGATGTTTTCAGTATAAGGATTTATCGATTCTTTCTTAATCTTCTTTTTTCTTTCTCCTTTTGTTTTCTCTTTATTTTTCTGTAAACACGAGTAAGATTGTACACATTTGACCCTTCTTTAGAATCCATTTGACCCTTTTGTATAGTCTCATGCATTGGGACGTCATTTCTAGCAATTCCTAAACCAAATGCAGGAAAAACGAATTTAGACACAACTTCTAACTTTAACATAAGCTAGTTTATGCAGAAAGTAAATAAAGACATCAGATTGACTACACACTAGGATTACTACAAATCATCAAATCAATCTAAAAAATTGTCTTCTTGTTAATTCCTCATCATTCTCCGTGAGCTAGTCTTGGTCGACTCCTGCTGTATCTTGGAGGGTTACTCTTAGCGACATCAACAACTATCATCCATCCATTAATGATCTGCAAGTATCAGGGGCAGGGATGACACAGCCTGCTGTTTTCACTTTAAACACCAAAGCAGAGATGGGACTATAATTGGAAACTGAAAACTGAGGGGTATTCCTGCTCAAACCTACCTTGCCATTCATCTCTTTGAGTGCTGCACTTGCAGCCTCCTCTGTTGTATACTCTACAAATGCGTAACCCTTCGACCGTTTTGAAATCTTGTCCATTATAATTTTAACTGTAATAATTACAAGCCAGTAGTACAAGCAGATTCAGTTCCAGTGCCTAGAAAGAGGAGAAAGGAGGAAATGTTTCATATTTCCGAAGTGAGAAATGCAGAGTGCACCTTCTACAAGTTCGCCAAAGCCCTCAAATGCTGCACGTAGAGTTTTCTCGGAAGTATAAAATGACAGACCTGTTTGGAATAAAGATTGTCAAGCAGTATCGTCACTGAGTACAAAGGAAATGGAGTTGATTATGTAGACACGGAAAAGATCCCAAGATTTTACTCAGTATCAGATTATGTGACTCAGATATTGTGGGGATCCCAAGAATAAATGCCTCAAAAGCATGTATGAAAAAGTTTTGCTATTCAAAAACTTGGAAAAAGAAATTCAAAAGGAAGAAAAGGCTATGACAAACACTAGGGAAGAAGAGATGTACGCTATAAATGATTAAGTATTTTGTGATACAATTAAGAAATACAAGAAAGTGTTAGTACTGTGAATATGAAAGGACAGGGCGCAGGACTTTGGTAGTGGATGACAGGTTATGCTTACAGTAAAGAACAATCCTACATCTTTAGCGAGGCTAAGTTAAGAAAAGATAACTTCCATCATTATTTAGTGAGTGCCTAACCAACAATAGCATCTGAGTCAGTAAGAAGTGTATTCATTCGAGGAAACTTCCTTTTAGCATGCAGACTTGCCAAAAATTAATGGCCTGCCTAAAAAGAGTATATATAAGCAAAGAAATTGTGCATTTTGCAGGCAAGCATATCACAACAGAAAACAATTAATAAATAATGAACTTAACATACTCAGTCAAAGATCCAACCCACCAGTTATAAACAATTTCTTTGTCTTTATGGGAGTTGTTTGAATTACTTCCGAAGATTTCAGTAGGTCATTAGGATTTTCCAAATTGTCACCTGGTAATGGTACCCTGTTAACACTATGAGGAAATTTGCAGCAATAATAACGATGAAATAACATTGAATTGAAAATATAATTAATTTTTTTTTCTTATAGAAGTTGTATGACAATTCATACATCCCATGGAAGATCATGTCCAAATTATAACTGCAGATGACACCCAGTTTTGAGAGCTACATAGGCATATCAATAATAAAAGTAGACAACACAAGGCTCATGCATATTCCTTGGCCCAAAGAAAGAAGAAATGGATAAAAAACCAAAAAAAAAAACTAAAGAAAGTTGAGTAAATGTCACAAATTTTCATTGTCATGTCATCGAAGACCAACCTTTGAATAAAAAATTAAGAAGAAGAAAGAGAAGAAGAGAGAGACAGACCACAAGAGTGAGAGATGTGTCTCAACTGCAGGTAGGGAAAGGGTTTTGGTACTTAACAAGACAATATGAGCAACAATTTTCACTCCATTCTCAACTCAGTTTCAGAAGGGAAATATGAGTTGTACACTGCATTCCCACTAGATCAAATTCTTTTTTTTTTCTACTCATTTTAGCTCCATGCACATAAGAAAGTTGATATAGTCTTGTTGAAAATTGCCTTTTTATGTGGAGGTAGATGCGTTATAAACCAACTGCAGCTCTTTATGCTTATTTCTGTAGCCTCTATCCTTCAAATTGCAATCAGGGGAAGAATCTTGTCTGGCTTGGAGCATGATTTTCCCTTTGTGATGAAGTGAAAAATCTTGTATACGATCAGTTTTGTTTTTTTTTTTTTTTTTTAGTCAAGTTAGGTAATATTTGAAGTTAAGGAAATAGAGCATATGAGAGGAAGGCTAGCATAAAGGATGTTGTAAAGATTTATTCACGTTAAATTAAGGAACAAACCTTTATAATCCTTATCTTCTGACAAAAAATTCTTATCTGGCTTAACAGATAAAACACCAGGGACACCTGCAAAATACAAAAGCATTTGATTTTGAACTGCATAATAAATTGAATAACAAAAGTCAGTTTCAAGGAAATAAACTAACCAGCTAATTCCTGTGCACATTTATCATCAAGCACACAACAGAACCCCAAATTAGATTTCCAGGAAACATGATATATACACATTTGTGCATCCTTCTCACTGCATGAAATCATCCACTCTCAGAACAGAGTAAAAAATATACTACAATAACAAACAGAATGCGAGAAGAAACAGAATGTATTGTTGCTCAAACGTGAATACTTACTTCCCCAGAACCTTGGTGAGTATTTGAGCATAATAATCAACCATTTGCGCCTTTGTAACAACCCCAACTCCTGGCTTATCAATCCTTACCAGCCAGTTTTTGGTATTCCCAGCAGGAAACAACAATGTACTTTCAATTTGGGGGGTTGACAGAGCACTTGACTCAATGCTCAAACTATAATCTTTTATTTTAGAATTACAATCCGGGTCAGGCCTAACTGTTAAAACCCCAGACAAACCTACAACAAATTCAAGTATGAAACATTTACCCGCTTATTAATGATTGATAATTTCTCTGCTAATAGTGATACCATAAGAAACAATGCTAAAATCCCATACACGGACACTAAACAATTATAGAGAAGTCAAATGAAATGATTTCAAAATGGTGCAAAAGAACAATTGAAAGCAATGGAAAAGAAGCAGGGAATGAAGCCACACTGGCAAGTTCACGCGAAGCCTCTTCATTGACGTTGCAGCAAAACCCAAAGGGGCTATCACAAGAAACATCATATATACACATCTGGGCATCTTTTTCACTGCTCCTCAATAACAAAAAGGAGGAAAAACAAAATCTTTAGGCCCAACAGCATGAAGAAACAAAAAGGGTGGATCGCAAAGTGAAGCACAGCAAACCCACCTGCCCAGAACCCTCGCCAGGGTCTTGACATAGTAATCAATGATTTCTGGGTGGGAATTAACCCCCAGTGGCGGACCATCCATGACCACCATCCAATGGCAATTGTCACTCCCGATGGAAGATGAAGAAGCTGAAGTTAAAGAGGTAGATGTAGATGCTCTGGATGTTGCTGCTTGTCTCCTTGTTGATAAAGATACAGAAAAAATGAGAGAAGATTGAGAGGAGGATGACAGAGAGTGGTGTTTGAGGTTCTTGCATGTTGTAAAGACAGGGAATTTGACAGTCGATGAAATGAAAGATTTGGAAATGGAGGGTACGGTGGTAAGGAAAGATTGAGAGAGAGCAACCATGGCTGCTTTCTGACGACAAGGGAAAAGCTGAAGTTCTGCCTCCCCTGCTTTGTAATCCGGTTGTTCCGCTTTTGATTTCTCTTTATGGGGGGCTTTTGATTTGGAGCTCTGCTACTGGATTTTTTTTTTCTTTTTTCGATGTGCCCTTATTTTCATTTTAATACTCGGTTAATTAATATGAAATTATTTTATATGCAATATGGACTTTTTTATCAGAAAAAAATCAATTGCAAGTCTGATAAGTGGATCAAGATCAAAGTAATTTTATTTGTTGTGTTTCATTTAATTATTTTTAAAAAATAAATTTATCATCCAAATAATATAGAATTTGATGAATCTTTTTTGTGTCTAAATATAATATTAGTAAGTCATAAATCTTGGTAAGTTAGAAATTATTACAATAATTGCTGGCTAAAGATTGAAATCTATAAAATTGTCTTGGGTTTTCTTGAAAATAATCATAGTATTGGCACAATTTAACGCTCTAGAATAATTAATGTAATGTACGGACAATAACTAATTCAAGTAATAGTAGTAGTTTGATAATAATTTAATATATTTTTTTAATTTTAACATAAGTTTAAGTTTTATGGACAACGCCTTTGATCATTGAATTTAGTTGGTTTGACCATGTCCATCGCTAATAATTTTAGATTTTTTAATATTGTTTAATCGGTTTGATGGAGGTCCATTCAGCTTTAATAATATTTAAGTAGTAGGTTCTTTCTTTATAAATTAAGTTGAATGAGGCAAAATAAATGAGATTTACTCTAATATGATTACAAATCCGATGATTAACATACTGCAATGAATCTTTTTTCTTACTAAAAAAATAATAGCTAAAAATAATCAACTAGCATAGTTGTATATATATAATTATTTATATGTTACTTGTTTTCAATAAAATAAAAATAAAAGATTAAAAAATATTTAAAATTAATATATTTTATTTTAATATTATAAAAAAAAGGTTATTTACAAAATTATCAATCTACTCATGTTAAAAAGTTAGTGTTATAATTATGGAAAAAAGTTTACATTCTAACTAATGAGGCCGGTCGGCTTTGTGCGCCCGCAGTGGCGTTTTGTGCGTCCTTAGTGACGCTTCATTGGTCCGATCGTGGACGTTTTTGGTTGTTTCCTTTGATTTTCAGTGGCCTTTCCTGGTTGGGCTGAGCTTTCGCTCTCTGAGTCCGTGGTTCGTCGCTCGTCTCCAGTTGGTGGGCTTCGGTTTTGGTGCCTTCTCTCCCCTCCCTCACGCGATCGTTTGCTGCGGTCGGTGTTGGGGTGGGAGAGGATCTCTTTTTGCTTGCTAGTTGGGGCCTTGTATAGCATGTAGGGGTGGTTTCCCCTTAGTATGGCGGTTGATCTGTTTGTTCCGTTGACTACTGTGGTGCGCTTTCAGAGTCCTTCAAAGGCTTGGGGTCTGGTGCTGGGGTCTATCGCTCCGACATTCCGTTAGTCATGTTACCTGCTTCCTTTGTTTCCTTGCTCTATTGGAGCTGGGGTCTGGTGGCACGTGGTGGTCTGTTGGTAGCTTGATGGCGTGTGCCGCATCGACGATGTTGATGCTCACGCCGATGATCGTCGGTGCCGACCTGCTTTGGTTGGGGGAGGCTATGGAATCGGGTGTTTCTCTGATAGCCTATAGGGCGGGTTGGATGTGGAATTTGGGTCTGAGTTTTGTCAAGCCATCATGTATTTTGTTTCTGGTGTCATCTTTTGGGCCTCTAAGATCAGCTTGGATTGGAGGAGATCTGTATGTAGTGGATTTTTGTAGTCTTAACTATGTAATCCTTTATTTTCTGTAATGAATCCTATTTCTTGTTGTTCAAAAAAACTAGTGCGTTGAATCCACCATCCAATCCAATGTGGTTGTAGGTGGTCAGTGGTAGGTGCGAGGTCACATAAATATTTTCTAATTATTAATTAAAAAATTACAAAAGAAATAATAAAATATAACTTTTTATTAATAAAATACAATTAAATTGATATTTTATATACAAATTTTTATTTTTAAAAAAAAAAATTTGCAAAAAAAAATATTTTTTAATATATATCATATGAGATTTACATTTTAAATGAATAATACTTATTTAATTTTAAATTTTTATTTTACTGTTTCATATTTTATCAATTTAATTGTTTTTTATTAATAAGCAGTAAAGAAAAAATTTTATTTAGCACATACCTTATAAAATTTATACTTTAGATTTTTAAGATAATATTTATTTAATTTTAATTTTAAATTTTATTTTTTTATATTATATTTTATTAATAAGTGAATGATCAATTTAACAATTTTTTTTGCCAAAAAAAAAAAAAAACAAAAAGGCTTCCGTATGGAAGAGGAGTTGGGCTGCAGGGTTAGGGGTCTAAGCATGGCCCTATAATTATGCATCTTCTTTCTCAGGCAGTTTGACAATTTCATAAAGAAACAATTTTATGCTCAACTTTGGCGCACTTTTCCTTTTTTTTTTTTAACTAAAAAAAAATTCATAACAAATATAGCAGTCATTGAATCTATAGATCGGGATCAATTTTTATACTATTGACGTCCCTATTTAACCTTCCCCTGCAGGGAAGACCCCGTACCAGAATACTGTTAAGTCTTAAATGAATCTCTTCTAAAACCGACCACAGTGTTAATAAGTTTAAAACTTATTATTGTGCTCACACATAAGTATCCTTTTAATTCAGAAGAAAGTGCTAGTACGAAGACTCAAACCCGGACCAATGTTAAAAGATATACACCAAAATACCACTAGATTACCACCTCGAGTGGGTTGGCGCACTTTCTTTAGTTAGCCTAAAAATGATTCTTTCCATAAACAATTTTCCTTTGCTTTTCTTTCACGGATTCGGTGACAGAAAAACAACAGGACACGGTACTGTAACACATATTATTCTTTAAAAAAAAAATAAGAACATGAAGCAACTATATATATATATACACCAAAACAAAGAAAATTAGAGGAGTAATTGAACAACGGCGGGAACCAAATGCCAGCCATCTTTTGACAAGTTGTTCATACAGCTCTTTTGCACATACTTGCAAGATTGCATTAAGCTTACAGGAAAATACGGCACACACAGACCAAGCACACCAGTAAGTGGCCCACAGCCATTATTTGCTGCAATGCAGGAAGGCACATACCGAAATATGCCACGCCACAGAAACGGTAGAAAGCTCAACAATGAAATCTGGCAGGCTCCTGAACTTCATCGTCTAATTCTTGCTCCACACCAGTCACCTGCATATGCAGGCAAATTCAGATATTGAAGAGAAGTTTTGAGGATCCCATTCAAACCCTTATATGCAAATGCCTAAATGTACCACTAGACTGCCCCCCTTAACAGCTGAATTAATTTTTTTCCTTATCGGAGCAATTCAAGGCCATCGAATTCTTTTAAGCACAATCACTTCTTCACAAACAATTTTGCGGCCTTTGGGTAGCCTTTGCCTAATCTGGCTAAGAACCATATATGCCTAATCATCAGTTGGTTAACCCATTCGTCAACCTTCCTCATTTGGGAAACAACAAATATGCTTTTATATAGTTTGAGAAACAACTCTTCATCAGAGCTGGCCCTTTCCATTACTTTCCAAATGTTACTGCAGCCATGTTCCAATGCTACCTAAACAAATTCCACACATTCACAGTAGGATCTAAAACACAGACATGCACAGACTACATTAATGACATTCAATACCATTTTGCTCCATGGAAAGTAAAAACATAGACAGCAGTGTGTCACCCATATGCCAAGTCCTAAACTTTAACATAAAGCTACAAATTGTCAAAACTGCAACTGTAACAATAAAAAAATTTAGAAATTTAAAATGTTTGCCACTTGTTACCTCAGGTACATAATGCATCAACATATTTTGGATTCCTGATTTCAAAGTTACCGATGAGCTTGGACAGCCACTACATGATCCTTGCATTTTTAATTTGACCACACCAGTTTCTCTGAAGAAAGCATACAGGCTCCAATCAGTAGCCAACAAGAAAATTGATCACAATTCTATGCATAACAAACTAATCAATCAAATAAGGAATGTGGGCCCACAGATCAAATCCCCGATACTCAATATCTCCACCATCTTCTTGTACTGTTGGTCGAATGCGAGTCTCGAGAAGTTCCTTAATCATTGCAACCGTGTCTGAATCATCCTGTAGAGCAAGCATAACAACTTCACATTAAAAAAGTCTATCTGATGCAGGGGAGAATAGAAATTAGAGGAAAATAAGGAAGATTTAAAAAAAAAAGGGGGAAATCTAGAGGAAAATTTGGAGAGATTGAGAAGACAGAAGCAGCAAGGGGAAGAGGCATGCAGAAAGCCAGAAAAATAGCAGTACATAACTCAAGTAAGATACCCAAAATCCCTATAAACTGAAGTAAGAAAATCTCAAATAAGATAAACTTCCATGAGCACAACTAACAGTGAACTTTAGGACAAAAAAAATCAAGTTGCATGACATCTCACAAAGCTTTAGCATCACTATGGACAGTATAGTTTGAGATCTCAAGAATGATGAGCTTTTAATTCCCCAATCCTCCCAACTGGAGAGAACTTTACAAACCAGATAACTTCAAAAAGCAACTATTCTTCCACGGTTTTCTTCTTTCTTTTTTTTTTTTCCCCTTGATTTATCCTTTGTGGTTGATAGAAGGGTTGGGACGGGGTCTAAACGAAGAATTTAATCAAGCCCACCCAACCCATTTACCAAAGCAGTCAATACCAAAGAAAACCTGGAGTTATGCACATTCTTATAGTTTGCTAACAAGCACTGCATAAAAATATGCTCAACAAACATGGAAAAATTAGCCCTAATCAAATAACAAAACCATGCGTGCCTCTTGAATAGCTGTGTCCTTGGCTGCTTCAGCTTGTGAGTCCAGAAACAATGGCTTTCCAGAGGAATAAAAATCCATGATTGCTGCGAATATTGAAGGCTTTAGGACATCCCAAGAAGCCTCATCTGCCTTTGTTACAGTGACAAAATCTGATCCGTAAAAGACTCGAGTAACGCCTGTGGAAAAGATTTAAAAAAAAAAAAAAAAAACCAAACTTCTCAATTTACGCAGACATTCTTCAAGAACCAGATAAAACATAAAAAGTGTGAACCTTGACATGTGCTCAGAGTCGACATCCCCAAGGCCACAGACAAATTTAACAGGCCAAAGTAACCAGAAAAGAGCACTAATCGACGATAAGAAAAAGCTAAATAATGCAAAGCTAACCGTGAATGCCGAAAAGAGCATAAGCCAATGGAGAATTCATGGCTGCACGAACATTAGGGAAATCCGAACTCCCAGTTTCCATCACCGGCTTGCCAGGATAGAACATGAGGGATGATGGATTGGGTGTAGCATGCGTTTCAATAAACATAGTCCTTCTCTGGCCTGTGCAATCCAGCACCACCATTATCCAAAAAAAAAAAAACTCAACTTTTTATGGATGCATAACAAAAATCATATCCCAAGCTAATAATAAGCAAGATGAATTTTTGCATACAAAATTAAAAAAAAAAAAAAAAGCTCCATCCCACACATTTCAAGATCATTCAAAATTCAAAGTATCCCATCTTAATTGAACCAACAGAAAAGAAAGATTCCACTTGCAAAATTTCAGAAGGAAATAGGAACCTGCGGGGAAATGGGTAAAGCTATCGGGGCCCAGAGAAGACCTCGAGTAGTCGAAATGAGAGAGCGGAACAGAGTTTCCGCCGCGGCGGTCGGAAAGCAACGCCGCCGCGGGAACGTGGAGAAAGCGGCGAGGAATCAAAGGACAGGAGGCAGTGTAAGCCGTTGTGATATTTGTTGTTGTTGTTGTTGTTGCTCTAATTTCTCCGTGACTTTGGCGTGAGAGAGCTCGCCCCATCAATCTCCCGTACCCAAAGCCTTTCATTTTTGTTTTCTTCTTTTTTTCCGATAAAAAAAAAGAAAAAGTTTCCTCTTCTTCTCCTTCGCCGACCTATCCGCAATACAGACCCAACCCAAAGAGAGAGAAAGAGAGAGCGTGAGAGAGAGAGAGAGACAGAAAGAAAGAAAGAGTTGCTTTGCTGACAATTATTTATTGTTATGCGCGTCCTCTGCGTGGAGCGAAGAGGTATGAGAATTACGAAATGAGTACCGGCATTATTTCTCGTAATTTTTTATGAATTAATTTTTTTAATATTGTGGTAAAATTTTTTTATAATTTTATTTTTATTTTTAAAATTAAATTTTGGGTGAACGTAGTATTATTTAAAAATTTAAAAAAAATTTGTGAAATTTTATAGAACAATTTTCGTAATTTATATCTTTATTCTTATGAAATTGGCAAGCGTTATACTTGTTGTGTAGATTTCAATTATATTAATTAATATTGAAATTTACTAAAATTTTATTTTAATATTATAAATTTTGTTTTATTATTTTAATTTTTTTTATACTTATATATGAGAATATAATAAAATTGAATATAATAAAATCATTTAATTTAATATATATTATTCATTTAACAAACTAGAATAAATTAGACTATTATATTTATTATTTATATATTAGCACATTAACTAATGAAAAAAAATTTGATTATTTTGTCGTGGGTGTATCCCCTAGGACTAAAAAATTCCCTACATTACAAGACCATTTTTTTTTGGAGAGAGAGAGAGAGATATATATATATATATATACACACAAAGTGAATATATTAGATTTAAATTATTAAATCGTAAAATTTATATTAATTTTTTTAAAAAAAGATAAACTATTTAATTAATTACATGTCTTCCATATTTAGTACTAAACATATCTACAAAAATTTTTTTGGCCTTGTGTTTTTTTTTTTTAATTCATTGCTATGACTTCAACTGAACCCGCCACATGGAGGGATGGGGAAAAAAAAAAACACAAGGGCATAGAGCCAAGTAAGAATGACAACATGGCAGGATGGGAATATGGAGTGTTATCCCAATCCTCATCCCCATTTCATAGCTAGTCTCCATCCCCAATGAGGAAGGGGTTTTCAATCTCATTCCTATCCCCAATTGGAATTGAGGATAACTGTTCCCAACCCACTCCCATTATACTGGTAAAAAATAGTAATTCTCAACATAGATTCTCAAATTTCAAAATAGCAAATCAATCACTAATTCAAACACAAAAGGCAAAATTATTATTTGAAAGTCTTTTTTATTTTTTTTGCGGTTGTCTTTGAGGGGAAAGCCATAACCAAAAGACATTCAACTTTAGCTTAGTTGAACAAGTTAAAACACATACCCCTTTCAAATCAAATAACTCAAGCTTCGTTTGTAGAACCTACAAAAATGGAAATTAACTCAAACTTAATTTTACAAACATTTCAATATATTGAGCTAAATAGATAATTGATAATACCTAGATCATCTGAGCCTAGATCTTCATGTAGAACACATTCTGCCAATTCTTTTACAGCTCCTATCATACCAGCTTAATAACAATAAAAGACAATCTTTAAAATTTAAAAAATAGATATAAAATAATATATCAAGATTGAATTCAATTACTAATCTCTATTTTCAACATCCCACGACCAATTTCGACTACACATAAGTGTTTTCACGATGTCTAGATGGAGCCTACTGTGATGGCGACTTATGATCCTTCCCCTTTTACTAAATATCGACTCAAAAGCCATCGTAGATATAAGTATAGCAAATATATCTCGAGCAAATACTTGCAATATTGGAAACTTCAATCCATACAGCTTCCACTAGTTTAAAACATCAAAATCATTGGAGTATGGCACTTCATCCTCTTCTAAATAGTAATCTAACTCTGTTTTTACTAACATAGTTTTTGCCCTCTTTTTCCTCCTTAAATACACATCAAAAACAGTTGTGGAAGCAACATTATTAACACTACTAGAACCCACTAAATATGTTTGACTTGCAATATCATTTGACTGTGTATTTTGCGCTTGGTAATCACATATCAAATTATAACAAAGTTGGTGAATCTTAGCCACTTGGGAATCACTCTCTTCACCAAATAACTCTCCAAAATAAAGCTCAATTAAAAATATTTTGTATCTAGGATGGAAAACCATAGCAATCCCCATAATGGTATGAATCACACTCCAATATTTCTTAAATTTCTCCAGCATACTTACAGCTATTGAACTTATCACTTATATTGGAGAAGTGACCCACTCCATCAAAGGCAATTTGATCTCACAAATTTTTGGAAAATACAAGTTCGCGGTCGGGTACTTTGTCCCAAAAAACAGTTTTGTGATGCTATGGAATAATTGTAACCTCCCAGATACTTCTTTAGCAAAAGTTCATTGTTCCTCACTCGGGCAGTCAGAATAATGAGGTTCTCTCATCCTCTTCAAGCGAGAAAAAATATCTTTATAAATCATTGGAATTTCAAGCATAAAAAAAGTAAAATTCCACCTTGTTAAATAATTAAGACATAAGCTTTTGACGGTAAAAACCTTCATTTGCTTGTCTATTTCCTCAAATCTCTCTACCCTTTTAGGCGTAGTAGTCCAAAAAATTACACTTTCACAAATATTTTCAATGCTAACTTTAATGACATCTAAACCTTCATTAACAATCAGGTTTAGAATATGTGTGCAACATCACACATGCAAAAATTTGCCACCACATAATATATTATCCTCTTCCAATTTACTCCTTATGCTCTCAATCATGGCATCATTTGTTGAGCAATTATCCAAAGTAACTGTGAACAACTTGTGGTCCAAATTCCAACCCAAAAAGCAATCAAGAACTAGTGTGTGGACATGACACATAGACAAACTTAGAAAAAAAAAATTTCAATCTTGATCAAAAAATTTAACTGTAAATTACAAATCATAACAGTAAATGAATTATGAAGTAAAGAAATATACCTTGATATACGATTTTGTACCACCTAAGAACTATCAATGACATGGGCTATGATAGCCATAAATCCTCTCTATTGGTTACTAGATGTCCACATTTAAAGTTATAGCAACTCTACTTTCATTATTGAAAAGCAACTTTTGTGTCTTCTCTCTTTCAATTTCATAAATTTTGATAATATCGCTCTTTATTGTATTTCTAGAAGACATAGAAAATATAGGCTGTAATGAAGTTGCAAACCTTTTAAACCCAACATGTTTCATGATAGATAGAAGATATTTAAGGAGAATGATAGCCTTTGCAAGCTCTTTTCTGCTAGCATTTTGATCAAAAGTTTAAGTAGACAGCTTTTATTTATTGCTTGTTAGTGATCTAGGAACCAGAACTCTTTGATTTGGATCAATATTTTGTCGTTTTGGACATGATTTCGAGTGATCCAGTAAATGTCTTGTCCCGTTATGTGTACTTCCTCCAAACAATTTACCGCAACTTTGCCTTATCTTGTCCATCAACTTGTAGCCTCTTAAAATACTGTCAGGCAACACTTCTAAGTCTAGATTTAGTTTGCGGTGCACATGTCTCAGGCTCATTTTCTAATGATTGTTTTGTATTGGAAGCATCTTGTATTTGAGGAAGGGGTCGTTTGGTTCGTAGGATGGAATCGGAATCAGAATCGGAATTGGAATTAAATGGAATCGGAATCAGAATGACTAAAATTATAATGTGTTTGGTTTACTTCGGAATAGGAATCGAATCCCCTTATT